>JAODXP020000015.1:17246852-17290712 GCA_027497455.2 Sardinella longiceps | reverse complement strand
TCAGATTCAGATTCAGAAAACTTTATAAATCCCATCAGTGGGCAATTAAGTTTGCAGTCCCAGTCTCCATCAATCAACAATAAATAGTAATCTTGTAAATAAATAAAAAAGTTAGAAAAATATAGAAATACAAGACCTAAAGAAAATAAAAAATAAATAAGAAGATGACATATGCATATGCATCTTAACACACACATACAGTTAACACACACATACAGTCAAACACCCTGTCCTGTCAGTGATGAACAGCGTTTGCATGGCTGAAAATCACTGACCATAGGTTACACATTCATACGCAAAATTAAGTTCTAAAAGAGTCCGCTTTAAGCAGTTCCAAACATTGAACAGGGTGCTTGCGCAAGTCTTGAAAGTCTTAAAAAGTATGGAATTTTGAAATGCTGTTTTCCAGACCTTGAAAAGTCTTTGATTTGATGCGAAAGTCTTAATAAAGTATGGAAAAAAAGTATGCTCAAAGACACAGACTATTTTGAAATAAGAAATAGTATAAGGGTGTAAAAACTATGATTTAAAACAACGTAAGAAAGACCCCTCCCCTCTACTTTATTGTCCACAGTTTTAATTCACCCCAGTTGAGAAGTGCGCCCATGTCTGTGATAGATGATATGTCAAACATTGTTATGCATAAATTACAGCAGGTAACCTTAACATCGTCCCTACCACCACAGACCACCCTAGCCTACCCTTCACGTTATAAAAACCGCAAACGCATTTAATATTGCGATGTGCTCACCGTGTGCTTATGGATTCCAAATCTATCAGTTCTTCTCTGTTTAATAATTTGGAGAGTTTTCCTCTCAGAAATGTCATACATCATTTGAAAGAGCATCACAAGAACTACTCATCTATTCTGCTTACTAGTTGCTTTGATAAACCGTTTATTCTACAGATTAATTCATGAGTTCGAAGTAGGCTAGCCTATTGTGGAAACAGTTCTATATGCATGATGACGAGCCTGCATCATAGGCTGCATTCCAAAAAAGCAGTGGAAGTCATAGGCATATCTATCTGTAGATCTACAATGAGGTAGCAATAACATCACTGTACCAAGCACAGCTGTTTTTGTAGTCTCCAATAGTAGGCTGAAGTGGTAATTTCAGACATACCATGACTGATATGTTGGTCAAGGAATAGCCTATCCTGTGCTAATTAGGCTACTGATTCAGGGACACAAGGTAGGCTACTGTAGCCCATTTCCTTCAAGTGTTTAGACACATTTTCAATTAAATAATTATAGTAATTAATTAATAATGAATAACAGTGAATTTAACAAATTGTAAAGAAAGACTGCCCCCCTCCCTGCATCACATCAAACTGCCATTAAGGTCTGAAATGAAATCAATTTTGGTTCAATTGTAAGAATTTACAAGATAAGATATTACAAGGTCCCACTGACTACCAACTACAATGATATCAGCCAGGGCTGCTTTTGTCAGTGACCTCATGCAGCATTCAAATAATGTGCAATGCAGTAGGTAATCCACTTAATTAATTGCTATGAGAGTTAAAATGCACCAGATTGCAGGAAATGGCAACTCATTTTTCAAAATTATTGGGGGAAACCCCCAAACCCCCCTACTACTTCTCTATACAAATATGCATCCTATACGCTTCATTGATGTGCTGCCTTCACTGTTGTTGTGTCATGTGTTGTTCACAGTATACATTACCAAAAATACTACTTTGAAGGTCATCATATGATGCTGAATTGATTCTATGTAATTTTAGTGGTACTGCTTTTCTATGGGGGGTAGTTGCGGCCCTGAGTCAAGGTCTTGGAGAACAAGATATCAGTTTTGAAAAAGTCTGGAAAAAGTCTGGAATTTTGATTTGGAAAAAGAGCAAGTACCAAGAGACAGGAAATGAGTGGGATAGAGAGACGGCGAGGGGTCGACAAATTACCTCAGGTTGGAATTGATTGGCCTTAGCCAACTGAGCCACGACGCCCCCTTGAATGTCTTTTTGCCTTTAATTCGACAGGAGAGGAGAATAGAGTGACAGGAAATGAGTGGGAGAGATAAGAGTGGGGTAAGGATCAGGAAATGACCACAGGACAGACTTGAATCTGGGTCCCCGTATTTATGGCACAATGCACTAGACCAGGGGTGGCCAACCAGTCGTAGACCAAGAGCTGTGTATCTGACTATGTCACAGCAAAGAGCCACATCGGCACACAGGCAAATGAACCTGTTACTACTACTACTACATTACCCATCCTTCTGACACACACACACACACACACACACACACACACACATGCCAGTGAGATGAATTGTAAAAGTCACACACAAACATGATCACAGAAATGTACCCCTAAAATAGTAAGCCCATAGGCCAGCAACATCATACACATGGGCTCACACCCCAAACCATCTCTTCCTCACACACACACACACACACACACACACACACACACACACACACACACAACAAAACAAAATCACTGTATTAAATGTAAGGGAAGTGAACACGCACATAAACATACACACACAAACACAAACTTGGACATGATTGTAAGAGCCGCTTGACTCCGGGCAAAGAGCCGCATCTGGCTCCCGAGCCACCGGTTGGCCACCCCTGCACTAGACCACAAGCCTTGTGAGACCAAACTGATCTCGGGAGCTTCACAGGTCTTCGCAGCTCAGTCTGGCTACTCTCCGTTGAAGAGAATTTGGAGCAGTTCGCCAAACGAACGTCCGATCAGTGTTGGCTTGGAGGCGGGTTGATGTGTGGTGCAACGAGAAGCGGGTCTAAAGAACATGTACGTATGTTAGTACGTCATATGCTTCATTGGTCTGATTGGTTGATTTTGCCCGTCTATCACCAACATAGGTGGTGATAGACAGATTCCTTATCCAATAAAACAAACCTAAAGTACTTCAACGCATGGCTCCCAGATGGAATTTGCAGGAGCAAGTCCATCTGGCGGAGTCAGGTTAGCTGCATGTTTCTTTAACAGACTGATTTTCCCACAAGATAACGCTTTTTTTTGCCTGCTGTGCGTGACCCCACAAAATTAGGCTAAGTTTAGGTAGACTAAGTCAAGTTTTTGTCAATTCAGCAATTTCTTTTTCTTTTAATTTGCACACAACCTCTATCAAACTATACTTTAAATACCATTATCGAAAATAACCATGTGGCAACACTATGCAAAGGTCACAGTGTAGCCAAACCGGAAGTTTTTACATTCTATGAACTAAAATAGGAAAATGTTCTTAAGAGAGCCATGGGAGCTACTTGACAGGTTACGTCACATCTCAAGGTATGTATAAAGAGAGTAGAGAGGAAAATTAATTTGGAAGAATTTATTAATTGAAGTTTTGATGGTTGAATATGTTTTCAATAAAGTTCTTTACCAAAGGCATCAATAACTTGTCAGAACTCATGTTACATCACACATAAACATGTGAAAGAAATGTAGTTTTAACTGGATTGATTGATTTAAAGTTATAGTTCATTAAATCAGAAATACACCAAACATACAAACATTAGAAAGCATTCAGAATAATATGGGGACTGATATCGAGCTGAGTGCACTAGTAAGTTAGATAAAAGCTAAATCACTAATAGTTGCTAGTTTCTGTAAAGTAGATTGCTTTTATGATGCGCTTCTATTTGAAAAGCCATTTTGTTGTAAATCTAAAATTTATTTTAAAAACTATTAGGACTAGGTAGCATATTAGAATACAAGGTTACATACCTCAAAACATGAGAAATGGGCAAACCCATTGTTATTGATCTAGCAACACAACTCATTGAAAATTCAATATAAAATATTGAATGAACAGTTTTTTTTAAAAAAAACTTGCAAAATTGGCAAACCCATTGTTATTGATCTAGCAACACAACTCATTGAATATTTAATATAAGAATGATTGAATGAACATTTAAAAACTAGATAAGTTTGAACTGGTCTTGTGTGAGAGGTCCCTCCTATATTAAGTTCATTGCACTCTGCAAACAGTGGCACAGTGTCTTTAAAACTTTTGCAATGGCACTACCTCTCTCCTGTGTGAACGATCTGGTGTTTTGTGAGATTTGTCTTTTTCAAAAATTTCCGGCCGCACACAGTGCAAAGGTGTGCCTTCTCTCCTGTGTGAATAAGCTGGTGCTGTCTGAGACTCCTCTCTCGCTTGAAGCTCTTGCCACACTGAGTGCAGCAATGGTACGTCTTCTCTCCTGAGTGAATGTGCTGTATGTGTCGTCTCAAATTTGACTTCAAAGCAAATTTCTTTCCACACTGAGTGCAGTGATGTGGTCTCTCTCCTTTGTGAATGTGCTGTATGTGTCGTTTCAGATTTGACTTCACAGCAAATTTCTTTTCACACTGAGTGCAGTGATGTGGTCTCTCTCCTGTGTGAACAAGATGGTGTAGTTGGAGGGCTGACCTTGTAGTGAAGCTCTTGCCACACTGAGTGCACCGGTACGGACTGTCTCCCGTGTGAACGAGCAGATGACTTGTAAGACTTTGCTTTCTCAAAAACGTACTGCCACACACAGTGCAAATGTGTGGCCTCTCTCCTGTGTGAACGCGCTGGTGTAGTTTGAGACTTCTCTCTTGAGTGAAGCTCTTACCACATTCAGTGCAGTGGTACGACCTCTCTTCTGTGTGAATGTGTTGGTGGTGCCTGAGATATAACTTCAAAGCAAATGTCTTACCACACTGAGTGCAGTGGTACGGTCTCTCTCCTGTGTGAATGCGCTGGTGTACTTTGAGATGCCTCTGCAAAATGAAGCTCTTGTCACACTGAGTGCAGCGGTACGGCTTCTCTCCAGTGTGACTACGCTGGTGTACTTTGAGTATGGGCACTGATTCAAAACTCTTGCCACACTGAGTGCAGTGGTACAGCTTCTTTTCTGTGTGAATACGCTGGTGCCTCTTCAGATTCTGATGTTGCGAAAAGCTCTTGCCACACAGAGTGCAGGGATACGGTCTCTCTCCTGTGTGAATACGCTGGTGTAGTCTGAGATATGCTCGGTTTAAAAACGTCTTGTCACACTGAGTGCAGTGGAACGCCCTTTCTCCTGAGTGAATGCTCTGGTGTAGTTTGAGAGTACTCTGATGAGTGAAGCTCTTGTCACACTGAGTGCAGTGATACGGTTTCTCTCCAGTGTGAATGCGCTCGTGCCTTTTCAGACTTAAAGGACGTGCAAAGCTCTTGTCACAATGAGTGCAGTGGTATGGCTTCGCTCCTGTGTGAACGACCAAATGTCTTGTGAGACCCTGCCTCTTTGCAAATTTACTGTCACACTGAGTGCAGCCGTATGGTCTATCTCCTAAGTGAGTTTTTTGGTGCGCCTTAAGACCTGCTTTTAGACCGAAACTTTTGCCACACTGGGTGCACTGGTAGGGTTTTTCTCCAGAGTGAGCGATGAGCTGGTGATCTCGGAGTTTGCTCTTTATAGTGAAGCTCTTGTCACACTGAGTGCAATGGTGCGGTTTTTCTCCTGTGTGAATGCTCTGGTGTTCTCGGAATGCCGACCTCGTATTGAAATTCTTGCCACACAGAGTGCAGTGGTACGGCCTCTCTCCTGTGTGAATGCGCTGGTGTTGTAGAAGTGTTGACCTTGCAGTGAAATTCTTGCCACACTGAGTGCAGTGGTGTGGCCTCTCTCCTGTGTGAATGCGCTGGTGTTGTTTGAAATTTCCCTTTTGAGTAAAACTCTTGCCACACTGAGAACAGTGGTACGGCTTCTCTCCTGTGTGAATACGTTGGTGCTTGTTGAGACTTCCTTGTTGCATGAACCTTTTGTCACACTGAGTGCAGTGGTATAGCCTGTCTCCTGTGTGAATGCGCTGGTGTTGTTTGAAAAGTCCCTCCAGAATGAAGCTTTTGTCACAATGAGTGCAGTGGTATGATTTTTCTACTACATGAGTGAGCTGGTGTTGTTTGAAATTTCCCTCATAAGTAAAACTCTTGCCACACTTAGTACAGTGGTACGGCTTCTCTCCGGTGTGAATACGCTGGTGCTCATTGAGACTTCCTTCTTGTGTTAAGCTCTTGTCACGCTGAGTGCACTGGTATGGCTTCTCTCCTGTGTGAATGACTTGATGTCGTTGGAGTTCACTCCTCATAGCGAAGCGCTTGCCACACTGAGTGCAGTGGAACCGCCCCTCTCTGTTGTCAGTACGCTGGTGTCTTGTGATTCTCGATGGCTTCTTTGCTGTTGGAGCAGACACACACACACACACACATACAATCAGCATGTTTCCTGAAAGGATGCTCCAGGGGAAACAACAGGGTGACTACTACACAGGGACATGGCTGGTATTGCTCCCTTTCTGCAGGCAGTGGCTCAATTCTTCTCAACAGACAACAGTGCACACATAGTTTTTAGCTCTTGTATTTCTCTCTCTCTCTCACACACACACACACACACACACACACACACACACACACACACACACGCCATCAGCATGTTTCCTAAAGGATGCTCCAGGGGAAACAACAAGGTGACTACTAAACACGGACATGGCTGGTATTGCTCCCTTTCTGCAGGCAGTGGCACAATTCTTCTCATAAGACAACAGCGCACACACATAGATTTTAGCTCTTGTATTTCACACACACACACACACACACACACACACACAATCAGCATGTTTCCTGAAAGGATGATCCAGGGTAAACAACAGGGTGACTGCTAAACAGGGACATGGCTGGTATTGCTCCCCTTCCGCAGGCTTGAGAGGCAGCATTTGAACAATAGCATTGAGGTCCGTCATGAAGTCTGTTTCCGATTTTCTGGACAAACACATCAGACGCTTTTATCCAAAGCGAGACAGCCAGGATTGGCAGCCAGGATTCGAACCCTACTAGCCCACTAGAGTCTGGTGAGTGTTCAACCTGTTCCTTCTTGTGCAAAGGAGTTTGGAGAAACTTTGGATCTCCTTGCTGTGTTATGCATCGATGCGTCATCCTGGAGGAGTTGGACAATTTATGCAACTCCTGTTGGGTCAAGGACAAGCCTCATACTGCCGACAACTCAATTCAATTTCATTTGTAGAGCACAAAAATACAATACATTGTCTTGCAGCACTTTACAGACAGTGCGGGAAGCACCCATGCATAACAGGGGCAAGGAAAAACTCCCATCATTTACTAATAATTAAGCAAATTCACAACCCACCTGCCAGGGGTCTAATAAAGTATCTGTACAGTCGTTAGTCTGATGCATAGATTGACCATGGCATTTGAATTTGATAGACAGATTAATCATCCAATCATTTCAATGGAACACTCAAAAGGATGACTTTTTTCCCCCCTGTGCTATTTGTCTGCATGAGACATTTTAAATTGGTGTGTTTGTGCATTAATTGGTTAATTAATTTGTTTAAACCAGGGTGTGAAGGAGATTTTAAGCAATAGTAAAAAGTGCTCCAGAAAAAAAAAACACTTGGACCTTAGTTTTAATGTAGAGGAGCTAACTTATGTGGCCCATAGTGCATGTGTTTAAGACACGGAGGGACAGATAATCTGGTTTTGCCTTTTTTTTTTGGCTGTAAGATAATAAGTTGAGTGTTAGAAAGAGAGAGATAGGCAGAGATTTTTGTTTTTGGGCTATGAGATGAACTTGCCTTTAGTGTATGCTTTTTGGAAGAGAGGGGCAGAGATGTCTTACCAGTATGACATCCATAGGCAAACTATATAACTAGGCTATATTATGCCAACTCTGTGACACTCCTGACCAGTACACAGTAGCCTAAGCACAACCAAAATAAAGCCACTAGCGGTGATGACGTAGCGTGCCAATGCCGTCCTAAGTACTTCCGCTAAACAATTTTATCTCCATACGTAGTCTGGCCCAACCCCCCCTAGCTCCGTTGCCCTCGGTAGCTCTACGGTTTAGCCAATCAGCACACAGTTTAGAGCTATGTCTCAGAACTTGCAGCAGCTTGTAGTTCAACAACAGAGGAGCGTGTTTGTTATTCTCCCCCCTACGTTCGAATTACATTTACAAAATTGGTACATGACATTAACTCATTGACTGCCAATGACGTCTTTAGACGTCAACTGAAATACTGCCGTTCACTGCCAATGACGTCTTTAGACGTCAACTGCATTTTTTAATGGGGAGGGCTGCAGAAAGACCTAGGGAACCTTGTCTGTAAATATCAGAATTCTCCGTCGAAAATTGTTGTTCCAAATTGATCCTGAGGGTGGCAGTGTGTCACTTTGGATGTGAGATGAGCATAGATTCATAGGTATGGCCAAGGGAGAAGTAGAGAAAGCTAATGACATGGCCTGACATGGCTAAATATGCCGCTAGCAAAGTGCAGACGTAAATCGGAGAAATTTAGGCAGTTCACACTCGATCAGAGTATGTGTCACTGCCATAGTAGTTCGAGTAGTGTTCCGATCGTGGGAGATGAAGGAGATCAACCTTGGGCAAACGGAAATAGCAGTTGTGACTTGTTTCAGTGCCCAGCTAGCTCACAGTTCCGGGTCAGGTAAGAATTTGCGAGCCGGGTGTTGATCACTGAGTTATCGCTGTCACAGCCTATAATAGCATATATTTACCTTGTTACAACAATGTCTATTTTATTACCAAAAGCCCCCTGTTACTGTTGTTTTTGTGGTCTTATCAAAGGAAGACATTTTCCCGATGTTTGACGTGCTAATAGACCGAAAAAAACGCGCATCCAAGACACTGACGTTGTCAAACAAAACGCTAATTTTCTCCCTTTTTTGATAAAAAACGGGAGTGTTTGGAGAAAGTAGCTTATGTTCGCCTGCTGATTTCTAAGCAATGGAAAGGGGTAGAAACAAACTTTTTTTTTCTGGTGAAAGAAGAAAGTCTGCTCTTTCTTGTGGTAGTTTCATTGTTTATGTAGTCGTAACACATAATATTCTGTGGCTCTTTAAAAAACAGTCAAAATTCCCCAAAACCTCTGGCAGTATGGAACTCTCTATTCTGAAAACGGCTGGCAGTCAATGAGTTAATATCCATGATCTTGAGGACTTATTGCCACTACGATGTCAAAATAGATCGGAACTTGCCAGTGATCTGTTACTACTAAAGGCGGAAGTTGTAGGTGTGAGTGCTAGGTGAGGGAATATGTCATATCCAAACGGAAACCTATTTCAATTGCATTAGGCCAGACTGTATGACGGAGTCAACAGTCGGCTCTCGCCCAGGCTAGTGATGACTTCCCTCGCACAAGAACATGAGATGAATTTGCCTTTAGTGTATGATTTTGTAGGAGAAAAGAGGGGCAGGGATGTGTCTTACCAGTATCAGACTGTTCTCCATTTCTACCGGTCTCCACTTCAGTCCCTGGTCGTGTCTGCATCTTACAACAGTCCACTAACACCACTGATAGCCTCTTCAACTGGTACATGTGGCCTGTAGAGGTCTGGTCTGTCTCAGCCCTAGAACTGATGACTGGTGCAATCTCCAATGGCTCCACCTGTCCATGAAAAACCCATAGGATGAGAAACACTAAACTAACAAACAGAGAGCGCAGACCTGTGGTCACAGATGGTATTCTGGATCACCCATCGCCACCAAAATCAAATCAAAATTTCATCCAAATCCGTGCAGTACTTTTCGAACTATGTTGAAGATCATTATCCTACTTATCACCTGCAACTCATTCAACTGTTTAAAACATAAGACACACAGTTCAGTTTAACGGTAACACAAAATCAATACCTGAATCTGTTCTGTTTTCATATGTTCATCTGAGGAGAATCTCTGGTCAGTTTTGGGATCCGTTCTTTCTGCTACAAAAACAGAACCGAAATGGAAAAGATTTAGGGGTTGAAACCAACTTTCTCTCTCTGTGTGTGTGTGTGTGTGTGTGTGTGTGTGTGTGTGTGTGTGTTTTTGCGTGTTCATCATTCCCTGCTTACCATATTTACTGTAATCTCCACTGCCAATTTCACCACCATCATCTTCTTTCATAATCCCAGAGATTGAAGAACCTGTCAGCATGTGGGCATCAGCAGAGACTCCCAAACTAACGGTGTCAGTAGAGACCAGTGGATCCAGATTACAGGGGTCAGAAGAGACCAGTTGACTCAGATTACAGCCGCCTGGAGAGACCCGCAAACTCAGATTGCAGGTGTCAGACGGGTTCAATGCACTCAGATTACAGGTGTCAGAAACCAGTTGACTCAGATTATAGGGGTCAAGATTATCACCTTCTTCTTTAATTTTAGCCCATAGACTCAGGGCCTTCGATGATGGTAGACTCGTAATCTGGACATTGGAACAGTCTGGAGGATCCTGAGAATCAGGCAAATCCAGTGGATTAAGATTCTGGGCATTACAAGAGTCAATCTGACCCAGATTACAGACGTCAAGAGAGACCAGTGAACCTCGACCTTCAACATGATCACCATTATCTTCTTCTTTAATCCCAGAGGCCCGTAGACTCGTATTCTGGGCCCTAGATACCTGTGGCGTTGTGACCTGGACATTTGAACAATATGGAGGATCTTGAGCATCAGGTAAGGCTGGCAGACTGGGACTCTGGGCAGCATCAGGTGGAGACTGGACCAGTGATCTTTCGACACTGGATAAACTAAGGACCGCTGGTTTCTGGTCGTCAGGTGAGATCAGCTGTTCTGGACGGACCTGTGGCTCCTCAGCTGCTGAGATATGATCTGAATGGAGAGGAGAGCTGGGACTCACCGTTGGCTGAAAAAAACACAGACAAACACATGGAAAGAAACTCTTCAGATTTACATTACATTTATGCATTTAGAAAACGCTTTTATTCAAAGCGACTTACAAAAGAGGACTAACAATCAAGGTAGAAGACTTAGAAGGAATATCATTTGGGGGTGTGTGTGTGTGTGTGTGTGGGGGGGGGGGGGTGATATAAAGACGCGGTGTGGTGGTGCTGCAGTGGTTAAGGAGCTTGACTACTAAAGCAATAATTGAATCCCGGCTGCCACAGTTGTGCCCTTGAGCAAGTCACTTAACCTCAAATTGTTCTAGGGGAGACTGGCCCTGAAAAAAATGATAAAGTCGCCTTGGAGAAAAGCGTCAGCCAAATGCATAGATAGATAAGATAGCAGCCAAGTCAAGTGCATGATGAGTGCAAAGAGTGCAGGATGAAAGTGTCAGCCGAATGAATGAATGAATGAGAGAAGTAAGAGAGGCGGTCCTTATCAGAGTAAAGGGCTCCGCACACCGCTTCCGACACAGTGCGGAGCACTCCGTCTTCAACATTCCATTCCATTGTTTTCAATGCAACCCCGCACACCAGCGCCGATGTCTTCCGCCGTCGGTTGTGAATTACGATTTAAGTCTATTTTGTCGGAGCCGCCCATTGACATCCAATGTTAATTTCACCGGCTACTGTGCTAGGTGCTAGGCGAAATTGTCTGATTCGAAAGTGCTCCGCAATGCTGTCGGAACCGGTGTGCGGCCGGCTTAATGCCACATCCCTCCGCTAGCGCATCGGGCTGCGTTGCACTACTCTGTCGGGAGATATGCCACGATAATGACCGCCTCAACGAACATGATTCCGCTTATTACACGGCTAACTACTGTAGATATTATTAACATGCGATCTTGTTTATCATTGCTTTAACGGTAAATTTAATGATTAAGATGGCTAATACAGTCCACAGAAAAGAGGCATTCTGTTAACTGTTACAGATCAGCTGATTGGTTAAGGCCGCGTTCTGTTTCACTTTTGCTTGATAGCGGTCTGTTACACTTAGCAACGGTCCGTTATTAAAAATGATCAGACCGGTAGAACGTTGGAGAGTCCCATTGAAGTGAATGGAGCATTCTACAGCATTATAAAGAGCCGTGTAATAAGATAAGATAAGATATGATGGTAGCGAATATTGAACTATGTTCTCATACTGTTTGTATGATATTATTGTCACCCTGTAAGGAGTTATTTCTAAGGTAACATTATGTTGAAATGTGAAATAGTTGAGCTAGCCTCCCCCAAATTTGAGTGTTTGTGAATGGCTCCTCTTTTAGTATGGTAAGTATCCAGGCCTTTCTGAAGCCTGCCTCCCATCCCCCCTGTTAACACTCTGTCCCCTCACAGTGAAGACAGAGAGAACAATGGTGACTACATATTATAGTACTCTTTGAATTTACAGAAATGTGATGTATGTCATTGTATGTCATGTTTGGTCTCATTTTGATGGTCTAAATCTAAGTATTTTCATGGTCTCAGTCTCATGAAGAAATAGGTTAGTCCTGACATGTTTATCTGAGGTCTGCAATACCTGGTCATTTCAAGGTATCCATCTAGAGTCATTAACATGTAAGGGGTTACACCCCCACTTAACCCCCTTCGTCCTGAAATGTATTTAAACTAGCTCCAGACTGAAGTAAATCAGAGATGGGGTACTCTTCATGGAACCCTGTCACTCCGTTGCCTTTCCATAGGCAATGTAACCTTAAGACAATAAAACCTGAATCCTGATTGCTCCAAAGTCCTGATCCAGTCTCTCAGACTACCGTACTTACTTTTAGATAGCATAGCAGTGGAGTCAAGTGCAGGATGAGTGCAAAGAGTGCAGGATGAAAGCGTCAGTCATATGAATGAATGAATGAATGAATGAATAAATAAGAATGATGAGATAAAATAAGATAAGATAGTAGTGGAGTCAAGTGCAGTATGAGTGCAAAGACTGCGCACACACTCACCTGGTTGTCCTCTGTCAGTGAATCTTGTTTTTGTTGTTCATTATTCTTCAGCCTCAGCTGATTGTTAGGCTGCACCTGCTCTGCGAAACTCTGCCCAGTCTCCAAACCCTTCTCTTCCAGGCAACCAATCAGAACGCAGAGCATCTGGTTTCTTCCTACTTCATCCTAATAAGGACACATGAAGAGTTTGGTTCCAAAACGCTATAAAAGCCATTCTACGTCACTTTCAGAAATCATTTTATTACACTTTATTTTTTAGATGTATAAGTGTAACTACTTTTATTATCACAAAATAAAATCAACAAAATTGAAGTTTGGTCAATAATTTCTGAAATACACAATTAAAAAGCAGGATTTTTCAGTATTTTCAAAAATGGATTTATAGCGTTTTGGAATCAAACTCTTCACATATACATACATGTGGAAGAAAGGGTGTCCGTCGGTGCAACACAGATGACTTTATAACTTAACTTTCATTGAATGGTGCAAAACGTTATGTTATGCCCTCTCTTCCACATTAATTCGTCCTGCCCTGGTTGCACCAGACTGACTACCACAGAAGTGCAAAGAACACTTCCTTTGTTACATACAGTATACATGTTCATATGCAAACACATCATACATATTCTTCCTAACAAATCTAATAATAGCTTTTATTAATAACAATAGTAATAATAATAGGTTGTTTTTGTATCGCTCTAAATGCTTGTGACCTGACCGTTTAAGCCAGTGGTTCTCAAACTTTTTCTGTCATTCCCCACTTTGGAAGGCAGAGAATTTTCACGCCCCACCTGGAAGGCTCAATTTGCGCATAATATCTCTGTGAGGAATACTTAGCTACAGGATTGTCGTCAATGTTAGGATTTTCATGTTACTAATTCAAAGCCAAATTTCTCTTGAACCCCTCATCACAGCAACTAGCAAATAAATGGAAAACTCAATTTACTGTCATATATGCATATCTGATGAATTTGGGGGGCATGGTGCGGCCGTCGATCGATTGCAAAGAGATGTCTCGCGCCCCACCTGTCATGTGTCTGCGCCCCACTAGTGGGGCCCGCCCCACAGTTTGAGAAACACTGGTTTAAGCACATCATAACTACGCTGGTCATTAAAATTGCTTTTGTAGCTCACACCGCTTATATAGGTTGAATTGGCACCCAGATATTTCCTTTATGCGTTTATGCATCAGTGTTACCTGTAGTATCTATATGATTAATTGAGTAGCCTTCCCCAGGTCCACACAGGCTTGTGTGTGTGTGTGTGTGTGTGTTTACCTTTAGAACTTGTATAATGAACTGAGTAGCCTTCTCCAGGTCCACACAGGCTTGTGTGTGTGTGTGTGTGTGTGTGTGTGTGTGTGTGTGTGTGTGTGTGTGTGTGTATGTGTGTGTTACCTGTAGTACTTGTATGATGAACTTGGTAGCCTTCTCCAGGTCCACACAGGCTTGTGTGTGTGTGTGTGCGTGTGTGTGTGTGTGTGTGTGTGTGTGTGTGTGTGTGTGTGTGTGTTACCTGTAGTACTTGTATGATGAACTTGGTAGCCTTCTCCAGGTCCACACAGGCTTGCTTGTGTCTCTTCATATTATGTGTAGTTCCATCTTTCTACAGACACACACAGATGCAATCAGCAATTTTATGCGAGTTGTTGTAAACACATTAGACTTACTCTCAAAGACCTCCACAAAGGTTATTGATCACTACCAAATGTAATCTGTTCCATATCCTAGACCATTGGTTCTCAAACTGGGGTCCGCGGCACATTTCCAGGGGGTCCGTGAAAAAGTTTGCTTGAAAAAATAAACTTTTATCATAGGGATAGAAGTACTACTAAAACACTTTCCTTGGGCATTTTTAAAACAGTGGGCCTACAGAAAACCACATCTGCACTGTCAGATTTTGCCCCATGCAATTACTTGCCTATTTCAAAATTTGCATCTGAACGAACCAAAAAGCTATAGATTTTTTTGTCGATCTTGAAGGGTCCTTGAAAAAATTTCGGCTCCATGAGGGGTCCCCGGCCCAATAAAGTTTGAGAACCCCTGTCCTAGACTGCCACCAATTGTTTGTTTTTGGTTATTTTACCTCTAGATATTTATGCACGTCATCCATCTTAAACTTCAGTTGGTGGTGTGACGCTTCCTTATTTGTTAGGCCCCGCCCACTTGCCACCTCTGTCTCTTTTAGACGACCAACCAGCAGGCAGAGTTCTTGATTTCTGTGGACTTCATCCTGAACACACACCCAAACACACCACACCACACAGTGAATGAAATTCTGCATGCTTCATAAATTATATCATTTAAATAATAATAATAATAATAATCATATGGCAATTAAGTTATTAATAGCCCTGCCAAAATTTGTTAACCAGCGAGATTACTAAAAAGAAAAAAACTATCAACTCAGATTTTTAAAATAAACTCTGATTAATCCTGATGGATTCCAATTTCATGGCATGTATTATGTTCAATTTCAGATAGAAAATGGCACGGCTATCAAGTCAAACAATACATAAATCATGGCCTAGCTCCTAAATGTCCATCAATGTATATTTTGCAGATATTTCACCACTGAAAGAATGCAAGACGTATTGATCTATCTACCTGAGGTGCCAGAACTGCATTCCCCCTGGCCCTCACTTAAACCCCTGGTTACACACCATCTCTGACCCCCTGACTATCAGGCCTGCATATCTTTCATGAGGAAAAAGTTTGATTCGCCAAGATGCTTCTGTTACTGAAGTTTTTTTTTTTTTTTTTGTACACACTGTACTCCCTTTCATGTGCAGAGTTTGGGGGTTATCTTTCTTTCCACTTTTTTCTCTTCCCAAGCAATCAGCATTTTCTTCCCCTATCGTGTTCAGCCTCCCCATATTGTACAGAGAGTTTATGGCAGAGACAAGTAAGGACTTTATGAATGGTCAATTTTGCTGGTAACGTTAGCTTGAGGAAAAAGGGCGCTCATCGTCACCTCGCCACCATCATCATTTTTCTGTTAATCGATTTAATAAAAATGGTTGTAGCCCACATACACACTCGGTAAGTACACTGGACAAAAAGAAACACAACACTAGAAAAAAATATTTGGTAACGTTAACGTTAAATGTAGCTCAAGAAGCACTGTCCAGTTAGGCTATCAGACATCGTTTTTAGCGCGCTCTCTGTTACCTGTAGTACTTGTATGATGAACTGAGTAGCCTTCTCCAGGTCCACACAGGCTTGCTTGTGCCTCATCATATTCTCCAACATATTTTCACGTTTCTACAGCCCAACACAACTACACTTAGTCTTGGTCTAGCATGGGTTAAAATACCTTACCGCCAGCCACGCTTTCGCGCTCCTACATCGCTATTATTTCGGGTAACGTCAACATAAAATGCGAGTACGTGAGGAAAACCCTCCGTTATGTAGCATCACCACCTCACTGCTGTGTGTACAGGGCTGTATGTTCGTCTTGACCGTTGAAAGAAAGATGACAGTTTCGCCTCACACGTAAACTTCACACACAAATCTGTTCGAGTAAACAACCTCTTCTTCAAGACGAAACCAAACTACTGAGAAGAAGTCCACTGGCGGTATGTCCCGTTAACTTCATATGCGAACGAATGAATCTATTTCGGCGAAGTCGACAAACCCCTTTTCACACATTTTCAAATTAGAAGTCACATCGCCCTCTAGCGTGCTGGACTTGAACTGAAGTTAGAGTCTAGAGAGCAACTTCAAAGTTGACTTTAGTCATTTCATTTTGAACATAATTATTGCTCATTAATATATTTAAAAAGTTAATGAATAATTTAGATTGATGGCATCATGCATATGCCTAAATGTAAAATATCCAGTTGGGTCTACACATGTTTTTTTTGTTTTTTTTTTTTTTTACTTCAGTGAAACAGAATGGAGAGCAGGTCAAGGACAGGAACCAAGAGAGACGTGTGTGTGTGTGTGTTTGTGTGTGTGTGACCGCGTGTTTTAAATTGTATGATATCGAAGTAAGTTCCCAACTCTGACTCATCAGTCAGGCAGACTTTGCTGCAGCCCCCTCCACTGTGGTGAAGATTGTGAATGCAAAGACGGCAGTAGATTCATATATCACTATCGAAGGGAAGATCAGTAATTTAAGTCATTTACATACACTCAAAACATTAGACTACTAACTCTATCTACCTCGTTTTTGCAACTTAAATAATACAATAGACTAGTCATTAGGCAAAATATAGCCAATGCATATTAACACATTTTTTCAGTTATCTCAAATTAATTTATTACTTGAATTAGCTGAAATCAAAGGTGGTAGGCACCCTGGGGTAGGCCTACAGTAGTCCCTATGACATACATCTGGGGCTAAATTCCTTGCATTGACCTAGTCTAGAAATGTCATAGCATTGTATCATGTGAAAGCATTGGATCCCATTCATCATTTAATTTCATTCGTTTGTCAGACATGCTTTTCCATGCGCAATTGTAATGCTACATTCAAATGTTTGATACTGTGTTAGTAGGCTGATATTATTGATTACATTTGAGTTGGTTGAGGAAACTTTGTGCAGTTTGTGCCCACTAGATGGTATAATAAGACCAGAAATAGATGGTGTTACTAACCTATGTTCTACTTAAATTAAACCCTGCAATTACAACTGCCAATTCAAAATTATTGCAAAGGTTGATTTGCTGATAACACGTTGAAAAGTGCATTAGTTGGCTTTTATAACTTTTCGTACAACATTGGCGATTTATAAAATATTGTGTAGGTTTTCAAAATTAAAGTATTACATGGGTTACACGGGCAAATACATGAACGAACGACTGCTGTGAATTGTGCCCAAACAATCGCGCTACCCACGTGTAGGCAGAACCTCTTGTGGCGTGCGCTAGCATTACGCAGAGCTAGGTTATACAGTTCGCCAGCTTTGGAGAGCGTGTTTGTGGCTGCATTTTGGTTTTGGCTTGCATTTTGGGTTTTGACATCATGGCACGACCTCATAACAAGCGGTGGACTTTGGAGGAGATCCATGCAGAGCTTTTTGATGCTGGAGAAGACCTTGATGAAGCTAGCATCAATGGAGACTCAGAGGCTGGGAGCGTGGATTCGGTCTTTGAGGACGCATTTGCAGAGGGGATCGACGTTGTCCTTGACGTGTAAGTAATAATATTTATGTATTCACCTAATGTAGTTGCAGTAATGCAAATTAATATTTCCTTAGTTTGTGTTGGCCTGTGCATTTATCTGAACTTTACCGTGCTGACATGGAGGGAGGGAGATAGAGGCAGATGTGACTTTTATCCAGGAGAAAATGTAGTCCCCTGCCTTTGTCATAAAGTGCATTTGTCTTTGCATTTAATTTAACTTTTCGCACAACATAGGCAATTTATAAAATATTGTGTAGGTTTTCAAAATTAAAGTATTACATGAGTGACATGGGCAAATACATGAACGAATGGCTGCTGTGAATTGTGCCCTAACTTGGCCTACGTGTTTTTCCTTCTTATTTCCTAGATGGAAAATAGAGCCACCCCATATCAAAGACCGGTGCCAATGCTCAGGCTGAAATGTGTTGATGTGGCAGTGAAGCAAAGAGCTACACAGTTCAGTTTCGGTGATGAGGTGACAGCAACAGTCGCGGAGGTTCTCACCTAGCATGGCTTGAGTCATGAAACCTTCTCCCGATACTTAAAGAGAAGGGAAGAGGTCGGGACAGAGGCAGTACCCCCAGGGTAGGCCTACTCGACACCCAAATAGTATCAGGCCTGAGCATGGCTTAAGTCATGTAACCATCTCCTGGTATCTGAAGAGGAAGGAAGAGGCATTACCCCAAGGGTACTGGAAACCCACAAATAGGGTGTTTAGGGTAGAGCAGGAGTTCATTCAGAGTACATTCAGACCTTTGGCTGGACACTAGTTAAGTGCCGCACCTGTATATACCCAAATACAACTAATTAGTTCATCTCTATGGCTACGTTAACACTGCAGATCAGATACAGTATGCCCAATTCCGATTTTCTGCTCACATCCAATTTTTTCGATTGTGTGTTTTCATACACTTTCTTAAGTGACCCAAATCTGATATGCACGTTTACATTTGAACTCTTGAATTATGTCCCGCATGCGTAGTGATTAATGATGCCCACCTGTGGTGCGCACAATTTACGAGCCGTTCTCCTAGACTGTGCGTTAACGCTGTTCCAAAATTAACACAAATAAAATATGTTTGCTGGTGGCAATCAGAGCCCTCTTGCGACCGCTGAATGTGAAAAGAATCCTGAGACAGCGAAGAAAAAAAATGTGCAGTTATCCTTGCCTATGGATACTCTGCAACCATTGCTGCTATGTCGGTTGACAGGGAGGTATGGATACGCGAGAGGACACAGGACTGGTGGGAGCGAGTTGCCGTCGTTTTTAGCGAGGAAGAGTGGGTGGCAAATTTTAGAATGGGCAGAGTAACCTTCAATATGCTATGTGAGCGTCTGTCCGCAAGGCTGTCCCACAGGGATACCCCATTCCGTCAGGCCAGCTCACTGGAGATGCAGGCTGGAGTTGTGCTCTGGTGGCTTGCGACAGGTACGGGCTATCGCACTTTGGCGCATCTGTTCGGCATTAGTAGTGCATCCGTATGCCTAATAGTCTGTGACTTTTCTCAGGCCGTTCGTGAATAGTTGTGGCGTGAGTACATTCACCTACCTCATAGGGAGGAATTACACACCATAATAGAGGGATTTCGAACTCGCTGAGGGTTCCCTCAGTGTCAAAGTAATCACAGAAATCAAAGTACAGAATTCAGGTAGATATTTATCTGTGATCAGTGGAAGATGATGGACTCTTTCTTTGAAGTTTTTGAGTTTCAAGAGTTGTGCAGGCACTGTCTTCAGGAATGGAAGTTTACTGTAACTAAAGTCCACCAACTACAACTCCACCAACAATGTTCTCTATGCTCAAGCTCACGAGTAGATACCCTGTTAATACTGTGTCAGAAGTGTCAACCAGTGTCCAGCCTTCTGAAAAGTTTCAAAAAACCAGCATCGCTCACTGAAAACCATTCAGCTGTAAAAACAAACAACAAACAAACTCTACAAGACAATTATCGACAAATCTTTCTTTGCAGTTGTCTGAATTATGCCCTTGTGCAGCCCGCAATCGAAAACAGATATTTTGCTTTGACTGATTTGCTGTTGTTACCACTCCAACATCAGAACACATTTAAATCTGTCAGTCTTCATAGTGAAATTATTACATCCAGCAAGTAGGTTGTTTTCACCGGTGTGTGTCCGTCTGGCTGTCTGTGTACAAGATAACTCAAAAAGTACTGCACGGATTTGGATGAAATTTTTAGACAATGTGTGTATTGGGACAAGTAAGAACTGATTCGATTTGGTTATCCAGAACACCATCTGTGACTACATTGTCTTGGCGGAGGTCTGCGCTCTCGAGTGCTTTTCCAGTTAAGGTTGAGGGTCTCTAATTGTCTGCCTGAATCAGTCCCCTCTGTTTTCTAACCCTTCAGTCAGATAACAGCAGCACGATATCATACTGACAAACCGCCAGTCAAACAATTAAATAATCTGTAATAATAAAATACTGTGTACTCATCCCCATCATGGATATAGTAGATTGTCGAGTAACACAGCAAGCACCATCAGCAGAGGACAGCTGCAATAAGATTGTGTGCTCTGATTGGTTCGAGCACCATTGGAAGAGGACAGATACAGTGAAGATTGTGTGCTGATTGATTCGTGCACCATCAACAGAGGACAGCTACACATTGTATGTTCTGCAAGGGTCCATTTAGCCATCTGCATTCATCATTTGATCCACATCAGTGTCTCTTTCTGACAGAGGACTGAACAACAAGCTCAATGACATCAGTGGACACCTGGCATCACCCCTCACATCAGGGTTACGTCTGACAACCTACAGAGTGGCACCCACACCAGGAACATTAAATACCCCCACCCCACTTTGAGAGAAAGAATTATCATTGGACGGGTAACGTGCGTTCACCTGCAGCCATCATATGATTTACTGCAATTTCCCATAAATAAATGGGAAGGGCACAAACTTACTGGGATGGCCGATGTCATAGTTGCTGCTGGTCCCACGCAAATGAGAGACCCTCTCCCTTTGCCCTGGCATGATGTCCCTCCCTCCATACAGTTACATTCACTTCATGGCCCTCCTCCTGAACCTTCAGCTCTGAGAGAGGGACAGGTCCAATACATGTGACATTATAAAGTGAGAGAAAGCAATATTTTTTCTTTCTTTCTTTCTTTTTTTTTTTTTGCCGAACAGTCAATGTGTTGTGAACACAAAAAATGTGCACACAGGTGGACAGGTGGACAGGTCCCCCCTTAACATTTACTGGACGAGGTGTCGAGAAATATGTACGTTTGGTCCACCTCAATGCAGGTTCTTTGGAGGGATAATCAGGTGCACCTCAGCACCATCCGCCCAGCCTTAGCCTGACCACGTGATGTTGTCTTAACTCTGACTCTTGGCATTGTCTGTGGGGTTAATCAGCTCAAGTTCATAGTCAGTTTCAAAGTTTATTTATCACATATAATTCTAAATATGTAGGTTTGCCCAACCTCAATAGTCGCAGGCTCTCTGGAGAAGGCGTAGGTGTGGACCTCTGCAAATGTTGCTGTCACCTCATCGCCAAAACTAAACTGTGTTGCTCTTGGCCTCACTGCCACACCAAATTCATTTCAGCCTGAGCGGTGGTCCCAGTCGCTTGTATGTGGTACCTGTACCTGTACCTGTCTTTCGCTTTTTTTAGGAACTGTTCCAAAAATTTGTATTAGTATTAGTGGTTGAACTCTTTCCACAACACACAACAGGTTTGAGTTCTTAGACAGGCGTTTATTGAACACTGGACACAAACACTCCACACTTCGTTGACGCCGTGAAACTGCCAATAATCAGAACTTGATACGTCAGTGCACAGTGTAACAAAGTAGTAAGAAAAGGAAACAAAAGACAAACATTGTAGCAAAGTAAATACCTTGTTGGCTGCTGGTTATAGAAAGAGGGGGTTTATCTGATCTCAACTTAAATTCCTCTTTGTAGTACAGCACAACAATACCAGCGCTAAACTAATTACTTTTCTATTGTAAATATATGAAATGAAAAACAAGCATAACAAAAGCATGCAATAAACATAAAAAGAAATACCTTGTTGCTGGTAATTATCCTTGTACCAAACTATATTAAGTACTGTAACGTTACTGTGACTTACAATAGAATAATAGAATAAGAAAAATACTTAAACTGTATTTAAAACTGCAATTAAAAGGCAGAGAGGTCACTTATCTGGCTCAGTCCAAGTCAGGCGAATGCCGCTCCGCTCATTTCATTTCGTTCCACCAGATAGTTAGGAGGAGCACAATGCAGTTAAGTTTTCACTGACACAGATCCGTGCATCTTGTCTGATTCAGTACCCTCAGATCTCCAAAAATCACCTTTTACCTTCAGTCAGATAATGGCAATGTCTGGCAAGACATCGAACTGTGCCAGTACTCTATTTAAAATTGTGTTAATGTGATACTAACTTTCAGTAAGTATGTTACATTCTTGTCCGTGTGCATATGGTAGGCCATTATCAGGCGATGCTTTGCTGAAAGGGTGACGAAGACATTTTTTTAAACTTCTTATGTGTCTTACAACATGCTTAAAGAAACCATGCTTTGATTCAAAACGCATTGACCACAATTCAACAAGTAGGCCATAAGCCTAAATCCAGTTTGGATAGTGTTCCAGAAAGTGGTGCTTGGGAGAAGTGTGACAGTAGGGAAAATGTCAAGGAACTTGTGTTGATGTTCAGATATCTTTGAAGTCAGATTGGTGTCCTGCTGATCTTGACAGCAACTTAGCAAAGCCAGAATCCTCATACCCACACATGCAGCAACCATCACAAATCCTGCAGCCTCTACCATACTTCAATAAAGAATGAACATAAATTCGGACCCACATGTAGTGATTATATATGACATCAGGATTGGCATCATAATGACATCATTGATTGTAGTCCAGGCTTTATCTTGTATGGACTGGGGGCACTACCAGTCCAACAATATCTTTTAAGACCAAGGACATCCTTACTCCTTTTCCAAGACACAAAGTTCTTTTAACCAACCTTTAACAGCCATGTATTTCTCTGTTTGGCCACTGCCCCGGTTACCTCACTCACGTCAGATGATGCGCTACGCAACTTTAAAAGGCACTTCCACGCAACGGTCTGATGTCGAAGCCCTTCAGAGCGATTTCAAGCCCAATATTTTCTAACCGAACCAATCAGGACTGCTGGCTGCTGTAGAGTGAGTGACGTAGCGAAGAAGCAACTGTTTTGAATCCAAGGAGGTTATATATAAACTGGAGACAACGACTAAGTCCCGCCCTCCATAGAACTGAATGGCCAAGGCTAGGCTAGTAAATGCGGTGAATTGACAGTCAACGCCATTGTGAACACTGGAGGTAACAGGCCAGGCCATGTCCATGCTGCCCATGCGCAAAGTTCCACAATTGGAAATGACGCATGTGGACTCCCGTTGAATCTCTGCAAAAACAGTAGTCCTTCAGTCCAGACGGTGGTGATAATGCACTTAGTTTGTTTGCCATACAACACGAGTAAGAAAGTTCTGTCGAGAACGTGCCTGAAGTTTTATAACATTCATGACAGTACACTTTTTTTTAACAAGCTCCTCAAGAAATAAGCAAAGAGTAACCAGAGATCATGAAATATTGCTTTTACTCTCCCGGAGAAATAACATTTCGCATGTAACAGCCCACCAACTTGTAAGTGCATGAGTGCTCGTGCCCAGCATGACTCTCGTGCATGCGCTGGCATGGTTCGGATTGTGACTCCATACTTAAATATGGCGATGCTAAAGTGCTGCCGCTAATCTGCGCGTTCTTGACCCCCTGTTTGAATCCAACCAATCCAACAAACGTAACCAGTGTCATCGGTTGGTTTCGATGTGATTGGCTGAAGTGTACGTCAATTAAATTGATGGACAAGCCGTTTGTCCAGTTAGATTCAAGGACTTCTGGCTCCTGAAATAACTTAACAACATATGATGGCTCCTCATCATTATCAAAAGTATTTATATATTCTTACCTGGTGGGTCTACCAATTCTTGATAATGTGTGAGTGATGTTATCTGTAGAAGTCGGTGTTCTCTAGTCAAGTGGATAACTTTAGATTACAACAGGTAGCTCAGATCTCTTTCTGCCAAAGGTGTCAAACCTTAGTGACATAGATATGATGACTTGTCATCATTATCAAAAGTATTTATATATTCTTACCTGGTGGGTCTACCAATTCTTGATAATGTGTGTGTGTTGTTCAAGTCTGTGTTCTCTAGTCAAGTGTGCAGCACCTCTGACCCCCAAACAGCGACTGTTGGGTCTCTGAGCTAACTACGGTATGGCCGTGCATAAATTGACCAAACAGTAATTACAAACGATGATATTGGTAATTTACAACACCAACATAATACATTTCTAATAAATAATGACAGTAATGTTCTGTAGTTGTTTCGTTAGCTCACTAGCTAGTTAGTTATCGATAGCTGTTTGTTTTGATATGCTTAACTTTAATGTTATGAATGTGCCCTTCGAGGAAATTGCTGTATCCTTTCTTTTGTACACTTCTGGTGATGGGATGCCCCTCATCTGCCCACCTTTCCACCTGACCAAGAGTGAGAGGGGGGACCAGCAGTAGGTTTTCTGTCCAGCATCTGTCAGACATTACTGACGTTTCGTCTGCACTTCCTCCAATTTACCACCCGAGCCTCGTTTTCGTCCGCAATGGCCGCCAGGTGAAAAAGGTGAATTACGGTATCTGTAACGGCCAGTCAAAATATTTTCTAGCTTAAAGGCCCGATGTGTAGCATTTGAGAAAAATAAGCGCAACACAAATTATGTATTACAGCTACGGAAGACTGAATGCGGAAGTTGGTCTATTGTCAGTCTATAGCGAAAACGCGAAGGATGATCGTTTTCAGCTTCCGTATTCCAAGATGGTAATACATGGAGAGTCTATACTGTGCACGCAAACGCGAAATTACAAGCCACGGAATTAATAGTGGTGGTTAATATTCATGAGAAATGACAAACTTGTCAACAGGTAAAGCAGATTTTGATATTGAATAGTAAAAACATTACACATTGAGGCTTTAAGTAAAAGACTATCCTCTGGGCTCATTACCACTATCTGACTGGACGGTAGCGTGTGTTCTCTAGAGGTCAGTTAACCACCTGCATGGCTTACAGAACCTGGAGTCATTTTTGGAGGACTGAAGCCAGATCCAGGTGCTCTTTGGAATCCAAATACCAGCCCCAATTTTGTCATTTCCCTCCTCTTAACATAACGGGAGAGGGTTACTCTTCGGCTGCCTGTCTGATGCTGTTATGGATTTGCTATTTCTATGTCAATTCAGTTTCAATTTATTGATATTTAAAGCGTATTATCACCACAAAACATGGTCTCAGAATACTGAACAAACTTCAATGCACAGAAAGAAGTACTGTATGATGTTTTTACCGCAATCATAAGACATTGACCTCCTTTGGGCTCAAGCCAAATTAAATGGATGCTGCTTTCTAGAGATATTGTTGCAGCCTCAATTCCTGCTCTACAGTGAAGACTCTGTTAGTGGGTTTCCAGTACCCTGGGGGTACTTTCTCTGTCCCTTGCTCTTCCGTCCTCTTAAGATATCGGGAGAGGGTTACATGACTTTAGCCATTCTCAGGCCTGATACTATTTGTGGGTGTCGAGTAGGCCTACCCTGGGGGTATTGCCTCTGTCCCTGCCTCTTCCCTCCTCTCAAGATAACGGGAGACGGTTACATGACTTAAGCCATGCTCCTCGGCTGGCTGTCTGATACCCCTCTACACATCCCTACAGGCCCTGCTGTATGTTTCAGGCCTAGTCTGGCCACGTGATGTTGTCTTAACTCTGACTCTTGGCATCGTCTGTGCAGTTAATCAGCTCAAGTTCATAGTCAGGTTTCAAAGTTAATTTGTCACATATAATTATGATAGTAGCCAGCACAATTTGCATAGTCTGTCATTTTTTTTTTGTGGTTGTTTTTAACCACTCTGAGCTGATGAGCAGGTTTATTTCTGCCTTAAAGAGAAGCTATGCAGGATCCGGTGGCGTCATCCAGTAAGCTAACAACCAAACAAAGCAGTTATTTAGCGTTTCTGCCAATAATCCTCCATTTAGAATTGCATAGTCAATGGTGATCGCCGCTAACAAAATGTATCGACAGTTGAATGCGCTGAGAAGTCACAAATCGCGTTGTAATTCAAACAGTAAACTCTGGCTAAGTCACGTGACCTAGCTTGCTTGCTAACCAAAACTTACGATAGCCGGGACGCGCTGCCTGATCTTGCATAGGCGGTATCTGCCTCTAGGAGGGTCGGATAATCTCGTGAAGGGGCTCGTTTTACTCCGGAACATGTCATTTATCAAGTCTAGTGAGTTCTTGGCAATTTACATAAAGGTGTAATGAATAGGAAACGTCGAAATTTTACCTAAAAGTTGCATGTGGTGGCTTTAAAGGCACAGAAGGAAGGTTGTGCCTTTTGCCACTTTTGTTTATGGAGAAAAAAATTAGAATGCAAATAAGAAAGTTTACAACATATTCATGTGAGCTGTTATCAGGGTTTTCATAATAAAATAAAAAAAATATTTTATTTTCCCAGTTCTGGTATATTTTGGGTGTTGTGCGTGGTGACGAAATTTGACGTTTCAATTTTGAATGGTTTAGGAGAATATTAGTCATAGTCATAGTCATAGTCATGTTTATTTATATAGCACAATTTAAAACAACCAAAGGTTGACCAAAGTGCTCAAAAAAAAAAAGTAATGATAATAGTAGAAGACAAAAAAACATTTTTTTGCATAAGGGCATAATAAATATTGCAATGTTTCATTCGTCCCGGCTACCTAATGTGTGTGTGTGATGTTTTCTGTTGAGGTGGTCTCTACTCAAAATAATTGCTAACCAATTTTCTATCACTTTTTCAAAATCTTGCGGAGTTGATCAATCTAACAAAGATCGACTTTCTCTGATCTAACTACATCTAATTCACATCCAGCACGCTAGAGGGCGAAATTACCATCTGAGAATGTGGGGAAACGGTTTGCCGCCATCGCCGAAGAAGAGTCATTGTTTGCCTCGGAGTTGTTGCCTGAAGCCTGAGACGGATTTAAGGGACTTTTTGGATTAAAATAAGCTATTTTGAAGGTGAACTTTATTGGCGAGGGACAAATAGCTACGTCATTCTCTGCTCCCTTTTAACTGAGAAGACTAAACAGGCAGCTCAATATCCTACATAACGGAGAGTTTTCCTCATGCGCCGTGGCTTGTCAGCGTAACGTTAGCCCACTTGCATCTGACGTTAACATTACAGAAAGTGTATCGCGATGTAAAATTAAACTGCAACGATGTGATGGTAACGTTAGCATAACAGTCTACGGCGATAAACCTTCTAATGTATGTGAACAGGACTAACGTTAAAGTGTAGGTGTAACGTTAGTTGACTATAGAAACGCCAGAATGACGAGACACACACAAGCCTGCACGGACCTGAGGAAGGCCACTCAGTACATTATACAAGCATTACAGGTAACGTTAAAACATACACACACACACACACACACACACACACACACACACACACACACACACACACACACACACACACACACACACACACACAGTGACAAAACTGTTAAACAAGTGCTTGTGCATCCACGTTTTACAAAAAAAAAATGTGTTAGCGTAGGTAAGGTAAAGTTATTTTATAGCACATTTTTGTCGATCACGAGGCCACTCAAAGCGTTGAAGTAGACAACATAAAGATGTAGACCAAACATGGGGAAGTAATCATGGAAGCATTATAATAGGCTAGCCTGTTGACAAGACTTCATGTGTCTGTGGTTAACGTTAAGTCCACTCTGTTTTGCTGTCATATAACGTTAGAAGCAGCATGGGGAGAAGCGGAGAAATGAATGACTAGCCTATGCTAAAAATGTGCTTTTACAGTCATCACAGAGGAGTCGAAGTTAACATGTTACACAATTTTACATCTGTCTGCTGTGAACTATATTTTTGCTACATAATTTCTACTCTGGTCCTCAAGTCACACCGGTTTTGTTAGCAGTTGGAGACAGTTTTTGAGTGGTGGTGTTTTTTTTTTTTTTTCTTCTTCAGTGGATTGCAACTTGTGCATTAGGCCTATTCTTACAACAGGTGGATGAGCAGTTTTAACCTGTTTGGTACCATTTTGACTGGATTTATCCCAATAAGGGTACATAATATGCCTAGCCTACTGTAATTTCAAAGGAAATGGCAAATGCTTCAAAGCAACAACTATTGTTATCAGTAGCCTAATGTCATATTAGCTTCATGAACAAACTATTTTGCAAAGCATGTTTTGAGAATGGCTTCGTCCTACCATCCATAGTGCAGACAGTGCAGAAGTAGCAAAAACAAACCCAGCATATAATATTCCATCTTATCTCTGTTGAAAGCAGGAACAGAATATTGGGTTATATGCGGGAAGACAGATATAAAGACATCATGTGCTAAAGTTTATGAAAATACTAGGCCTACATGATTCCCCCCAAACCCCCCACACCCCCCATGATCAGTCAGAAAAAATGATGGTGATCACAAGGAAACTAGGCTATTTAAATAAGCCCTGAGTGTAATATATTTATATATATTTATATTTATATATAACAATGTTGGCTGCTCCTTTAATGTGTGTGAACAGGACCTATGAAGTGTTGTTGTGTGTTTATGTGTCCATTTGTGTTATGTGTCCACAGATAGATGAAACTACACTACATATGAATATGATGAGACACAAGCAAGCCTGTGTGGACCTGGAGAAGGCTACACAATTCATCATACAAGTTCTACAGGTAACACACACACACACACACACACACACACACACACACACACACACACACACACACACACACACACAAGCCTGTGTGGACCTGGAGAAGGCTACCAAGTTCATCATACAAGTACTACAGGTAACACACACACACACACACACACACACACACACACACACACACACACACACACACACAGAGCGAAATGGTTGAAGTATACATTTCTTAACATTTGTAAAGATGGACTGTTGGAAAATGAACAATTGCTACCGAACTTTCTGCTAATGTTTGAACAGTTTAGATGAGGGGTATCTTTAATAAAAAGAATGATAACATTAAAAATATAAAACCTTCTCAAGTAGGCCTATATCAATCCATTCATCTACCTATTTCAGTCCAAGGTGACTGGAATTTGGCTTTGCTGGTGCTTTAGCAATTGTGAGAAACGGTAAACCATTCACAGATGGGGAGTATGCCAAAATACTCATGCTTCATGGGTACTTTATGACTTCGAATAAAGACAAGATAATCAAACTAACGAAAGACATGCCCACTGTACTGGGTTTTGCTGATTTCGCGTTGCCAGCACCTGGCAGGCTGTGCAGAGGGACATTTGTTACATTAACAAAAGACATGCTGATGTAGATTGTATGGCTCTCATGTAATTCAATTTCAAAATACGCGGTTCCCGACCCCTGGGTTAGATGGTACACTCAAAATATGCGAATGTCAATGAGAACTTGCTATTGAACTTATAACAGGCTCTGATATAACTCTGCCCTTATTAGGAAGAAGTTGGAACGAACCAGCAGCTCCGAGTCCTGATTCGTTGTCTGGAGGAGAAGGGGGCGGAGACTGGGCAGAGATTGACAGAGCAGGTGGAGGCAAACAAACAGCTGAAGATGAAGATCGATGAACACCAGAAACACCTGGAGAGGAAAAACAACCTACGGACACAGGCAAACCAGGTTTGTGTGTGTGTGTGAAAACACTTCTTGCTTTTGTCCATATGTGTGTGTGTTTTTACGACAAAACCAGACGAATCTGATCAAATTTTAATGCTTTTGTTTTGCAGCGATGTCTGAGTCCCATCTCTCCTCTCCAATCAGATCAGCTCTCAGCAGCTGAGGAGCCACAGGTGTGTTCAGAACAGCTGATCTCACCTGACGACCAGAAACCAGCAGTTTTACCTGCACACAGGTGTTCACCTGCGTACACCAGTGTTGACGGTCCACTTGATGTCCATAATCAGAGTCTGCCAGTCTTACCTGACACAGAAGATTATCTATACTGTTCTACTGCCCAGATTACAAGTTTACAGACATCTAGCGCCCAGATTACAAGTTTACAGACATCTAGCGCCCAGATTACAGGTCTACAGCCGCCTCATATTGCCCAGATGTGGCCGGATGTTCCATTCTCTGGGATTAAACAAGAAGGTGACGTTGATGGTCCAAATCCACTGGTCTCTCCAGATGCTGGTAATCTGAGTGCGCTAGACTCTCTTGTTGATGTCTATAATCCAAATCAGATGGTCTTTCCCAACACCTGTAATCTGAGTTTGCCGATCTCTGCCGGCACTCTGCAACGGGCTCCGTTCTCCTCAGGGATTGAAGAGGAAAATGACGTCTCATCTGACATCTGTAATCTGGGTCAGATGGCCACGTCTGACTCCGATAATCTGAGTACGCTGGTATCTGATGATGCCCAGATGCTGCCAGGGTCTTCAGGCTCTGGGATTAAAGTGGAGCTAGATGACGATGATGGTGGCGACGATGGTGATGAGAATGGAGAGTACCTTGGTAAGCAGAGGAGAGGAAGCAAACACACACAGACACACACACACACACACACACAGCCAGGGACCTGGGTACCAGGGTCATGGTAAGGAGTGTTGAGGAGAGTGGAAACACACACACACACACACATTCAGTTGGGGTACACTCGTGGTAAGCAGTGTTGAGGAGAGTGGATACACACACACACACAGTGTTTCCCACAGAAAATTAGTTCGTCAAGGTGGGGGCGTGTGGAGGGATGTTAGTCGGACTCGGTATCAGAGACTAGTAGAGACTCATTGGAAAGGTTATGTTGTGCAGTTGCACATGGTAAAGGACTGGAAGCATTGAAAAATGAATACCCTATGCAATATTTTGTAAAGGAACATTTCAAATTACCATTCAAAATAGAAAATATTTACATTTTCTGGGGACTAAGTCAAGGTGGGAGGTGTTTGTTGTCAAGGTGGGAGGTGTTTGTTGTCAAGGTGGCCGCCTTAACTAAATTATAAAGCACTGGGGGAAACCCTGACACACACACACACACATTCAGTTGGGGTACACTCGTGGTAAGCAGTGTTGAGGAGAGAGGAGACACACACACACACATTCAGTCAGGGTACACTCTTGGTAAGCAGTGTTGAGGAGAGAGGAGACACACATAAACCGCTCACAAAAAGTAAGGAAACTTGACTTTGACCCATTATATCTCCCCTTTAATAATACCAATCCCTAAAGTGTTTTATATAATTTTCATCGTTGATTTGTCACCTTTACAATGAGGTATAGCTTGTAAGCATCGGGCAATCATGGAATGCGCAACACAGCCAAATGTGTGAGTAGTGCCAACCAAAAATGTGCCAAAATGGCCTGTTATACTGTTACGTTGGTATAGCCTTTGTTGCTTAGAGCAATGAAGATTACACTCAACCAAAGAAATGAGGACAAGAGCAAAAAAAACATGTTGGCCATGCACTTTAGACTCAGTGTCAGGGCCCTCACTAACGTGTGGAAGATTTGAGCAGTTGAACAGTTGAATGAATCTTGTAAGTCTCTGGTCGTGAACCTACGGTTCCTTAGTACAGCAAAAGTAAGGAACCGGTCTTCTTGGGGTGTTATCTTCTTGAGACTGCCATGTCTTTGTCTGTCTTTGGCTTCCGCAGTCTCATGGAACTTGGTCCTAAGTTTGGGAATGGCACCAGGACTGACACCAAATCATGCTGCCACTACATGCTGGGACACCAGCCTCAGGTTGCCCTATTGCACAGGCCCTATCCTGAAGGAACAAACGTGGCATCTTTCCACCAGTGTTGCTGCTAGGAGAAACCACAAACCCAACAAGTTGCTGAAGCCATGCTCGGGTGCTAATTTAGGCACACCAGTGACTTGCACTCATCTGGCAGCACTTGAAGCCCAAAATCAGATGCAGCAGAACCCTATTACTGGCCATTTTGGCACATTTTTGGTTGGCACTACTCACACATTTGGCAGTGTTGCGCATTCCATGATTGCCCGATGCTTAAGCTATACCTCATTGTAAAGGGGACAAACCAACGATAAAAATGATATACAACACTTTAGGGGTTGGTATTACTAAAGGGGAGATATAATGGGCCAAAGTCAAGTTTCCTTACTTTTTGTGAGCGGTTTATATTCAGTCAGGGTACACTCTTGGTAAACAGTGTTGAGGAGAGAGGAGACACATACACACACATATGCACACACACACACACAGTCAGGGTGCACTCTTGGTAAACAATGTTGAGGGGAGAGGAGACACACACACACACATTCAGTCAGGGTGCACACTTGGTAAGTAGTGTTGAGGAGAGAGGAGACACACACACACACACATATTCAGTCAGGGTGCACACTTGGTAAGTAGTGTTGAGGGGAGAGGAGACACACACACACACACACACACACAGTCAGGGTGCACACTTGGTAAGTAGTGTTGAGGAGAGAGGAGACACAGACACACACACACACACACAGTCAGGGTGCACTCTTGGTAAACAATGTTGAGGAGAGAGGAGACACACACACACACATATTCAGTCAGGGTGCACTCTTGGTAAACAATGTTGAGGAGAGAGGAGACACTCAGTGAGTATGCTCAGTCAGTTTGTGAAATTAGTTTAATTTATAATTATCTATAATTTACTTTATAATGTTATAAGGTAATTTCAACAGTTTTAAAGGGGATGTTCAGAGTTTTTGACATTGGAGTTGTGGACTGTTTTTATTGGCTGGTGTCCAACCATAAATGTAAACATCTTTGTTTTGTTTCTCTAGCAGACAGACTGGATCCCCACACTGATTGGATGTCATCAGCTGCAGACGTGAAAACAGAGATTCAGGTACTGATTTGGTAAAACATTTGATTGAAAACACTCTGCTGTCTGATTTACATGAAACAGAAGAAAGGAATTGTTTAAGTATATATATTCTCTAAACAGAACAAATTTGTCCAAGATTTAACAAAGATGAAATCACCAAAAAATTGGTAACATTCGTGGTGCGTACTAAAATTTGATCCTGTTCAACTGCCAATTACGACCCCCCCACACAAAAAAATTCCTCTGTCCTCACTTCAATAATTCACTGTTAAATAGTTTAACTAGTTAAACTACTCCACTATATAACGGTTCGGCTGTTTAAAACTTGCCTTGTACCTTTCCACTCCTCCTCAACGTGTTTTAGGGTCAAACAGAAGTAGCAAACATGGCTCCTGTCCTTACCATAACTGTTCAGCTGTCATAAAAATTGTCATCTACTTCTCACTCATGTCCGTAATGTGTTTTATAATCAAACGGAAGTAGCAAACATGACTCCAGTCCTTATAACTGGTCAGCCGTCATAAGAGTTGTAATGTACTCACTCCTCCTTATCGTGTTACAGGGTCAAACCGAAGTAGCAAACATGACTCCAGCCCTTGGATCTGAAGTGGACCCCCCGTCCCTCATGTCTCGGTACCAGTTGAAGAGGCTGTCAGTTGTGCTGGTGGACTGTGCTGGGACACAGACGGGACGAGTGAAGGAGAAGACGACGGATATGGTTGGGGAACCGACAGCATCAGTGAAGGAAGAGGAGGAAACCGACATAAGTGGAGACGAGTCTGACACCACCGGTAAGACACATTACATCCTGCCTGCCCGCCCCCCTCTGTCTCTCTCTCTCCCCGCCTCTCTCTCTCTCCCCGCCTCTCTCTCTCTTTCGATTCAATTCAATTCAATTCTATATGCTTTATTGGCATGACGGATAAGACATTCATATTGCCAAAGGTATGAGACATACATAATCAAAGAAGCCTATGTTTGCATACATAGGTACATACAGTGGGCAAACATTACATCATTAACAACAAGAACACAAACAAAGTCTCTCTCTCTCTCTCTCTCTCTCTCTCTCTTTCTTCCAAACACAAAAGCTGTGAGCCAGTTAAGCTTACAGCCAAAAAACCAGTAAGACGCATCCCTTTCCTGTCTGTCTTTCTGTCCCTTTCAAAATCACACGCCGTGGATCAGAAAAATCGACAGTACAAAACTAATAAGGCCCTTGCCTGTCTGTCTCTTTCAAACATACACTATGTATCACAAAACAACTGTTGCCCAAAACAAGTACAACACATCCTTTGCTTGTCAAAATCGCATGCTGTGGATCAGGAAAAAGCCACAGTACAAAGCTATTGAGACACATTCCTGCCTATCTATCTTTCTCTCTCTTTCAAAAACGTGCGCCATGGACCAGAGACTTATAGCACAAAACTAGTAAGGCCCATTGCTGTCTGTTTGTGTGTCTGTCTTTCAAACACAAACACTATGGAACTGAAGAACTTGTAACCCAAAACTAGTAAGACGCACTCCTGTCGGTCTGTCTTGTCGCTCTCTCTTTCACACAAATACACCATGGACCACAGAACTTTGTAGCTCAAAACCAGTCAGGCACATCCCTTACCTGTCTATTTCCCTCTCTTTCAAACACGCACACCATTTTTAAACTACTGTCACTAATACACAGAATCCTCGTGGGATCTGTTTTTGGGTTTTTTTTTCACCTCCAAGGTGGTTATTTGTTCAGCAGCGTGTATGTTTCTGTCTGTGTCACTGTGCACAACATAACTTCGAAAGTACTCCATGAGTTTCAATGACATTTGTGACCACACTGCCTTGGCAGGGATCTTTTCTAGCTTTACTTATATTTTTAATTATGTACCGGTGTTATATTTATATTAATGTCTGTTATTTTCTTCTGTTTTGGCTTTGAAAATAGTTGAGCATCCTAGCCTTACTCTCCTAACTCCTCAACCTTAGTAATAACACTTTGGCTTATTGACTCTGGAACTGACTGTGGTTTGTGCTCGCATTTTTCTCCCTACCAGCTCAGTAAAACATCTCATAATAACACATGACAGGGTGTCCGCGTGGTGGTGAAAGTTAGTAAATTAAATCAACCAAAATTAAGGCCCTTGAAAGGTAGTAGAGGTAACAAACGCAAGTTGACTTGGTATTAATTTTTTCAACACCACCTCAATATATTTTGAGCTTACCATTCGTGCTAAATATTAGGGTCTAAATGTTTTAATTTCATCTAATTAAAAATATTAAAGGCTACTTGCAGGACCTGTGTCGGAGTTTGCCTATCAGACTGCCGTTTATGCCATCTTCCGCTAGTTGATCTTAACTATTGTCTCGACGTAGCTAACCAGCTTGTATTTACAAAGCGACAGCGTGAAATGGGTAAATGTAAGTTTTCTCAAACTTGGCTTGGGATTATGGTTAGGATACCCCCCCCCCCCCAGCCTGACATAGCACACCCATAATACGAATGTTCATACGTATGATGGTCTGGGCACGGTCCTCTGGGGCGTGTTTACATCGGTAGAGAGTCTACCGGCCAATAAGCAAAGCTGATTAGACAAGCTGTCCAATCGTTTCAAACCAGAAGTGAATGCCCTCCCCCCCGCAGTATAATCGCGTCAGGTTAAAGAACCTCCAGACCATGAATACGGATGAACAGCAGTATTATGGTCGGGCTATGTCGCCCCGCCCCCCCCCCTAAAAAAAAGGCCAATGGCCAATGTGTTGGTAGTAAAAATATGGTGGGGGTTGTGAAAAGGTAGTAAATTCAGCTCCAGGATTCATGCATATACCCTGCATGAGCTGAAAACGTGCTGACAGACACAGCAAAAAGGCCACACATCCTTGTATGAGATTCTGTATCGGAACTAACAACGTTGAATTAAAGTGTGCTGTGTGTATGTGTGTGTGTGTGTGTGCGTGCGTCCGTCAATGGAACATACAACATTCAAAATCTAACGTAAAATTGCATGTTCCGTTGACTATGCAAACTGCTTGTTCGCTTTTGCGTTTACAGTCCCGTATGTGGTCCCGATCACTATCCAATACAGTCAACTGGCTATTTCAACAAAGCAATGCTTAAATTACACTGAGCTTTCACTTTTAAAGTGAGTTTTATTTTCAGCATTGTGGTCACACACTACCACTTCTTGTACAGAGATGTCCGGATTTGCTGACCCATCTGCTTCTTACGAAGAGGAAGAAACACTTGGACTGGTGGAAATTGAAGTTGAAGAATCTGATCTAGAACATCAAGAAGATTCTGCTCTAAGAGAGTGTGGTCGCAATGAGTTCTCTTCTACAGGTAGGCTACCCCTTAAATATTTGTCATCACTAAGATACTGAAGTGGAAATCAGAAATATGTCAAATTCACAAGAAGTAGATTGTGTTAGATAATACTAATATCCTATGTATAAAGATTATTTCCAATCTTGTGGGAGTAGCATCTCATTTCTGAGACTGGCAACTTTTAGCAGTCTTAGATTTATCAAGCTCTAGTTGCTACAAAATGGAAGGAAATAATAATAAAAAAAAAGTAAATTAAAATAAAAGCATTAGCCTAATTACATATTTCATTATAATTGCTGCATGTCTTTTTTCAATTTTCATTTTCTGTGTATTATTGTCAGCAAATCAACAGCATTTTCATGGTAAACAATGATATGGTTAATTATAATGATAAGTCAGGATGTTTAGTCAGATTACCTCTTCTTCTTTTTTTTTTTTAAGATGTTCTTATGGAGAAATCTGACAAGACGAAAAACATTGTGGAAGAAACGGAGCCAGCAAGACATCCCTGCTGGAACAGGAGCACATTCAAACACATCTGCAAGAATGGAAAGCAATATGAGTACACCACATGGAGGAAAACTTTCACCACTTCTTCAGACCACACCTTTAGTCCCAATTTTCCTCTCCAGAATCATCTGACCATTCGCAGTGTAGAAAATCCATCATGTGTGAAGGGTTCCATAAGAAGCTCAGATCATCTCGCCATGCATCAGAAGATCCATACTGGGGAAAAGCCATACAAGTGCACTACATGTGGTAAGAGTTTCAGGCAAAGCTCAAACCTCCGCATGCATCAGAGGATCCACACTGGGGAAAAGCCATACAAGTGCACTATATGTGAGAAGAGTTTCAGGCAAAGCTCAAACCTCCGCATACATCAGAGGATCCACACTGGGGAAAAGCCATACAAGTGCACTACATGTGGGAAGAGTTATAGTACTAAGTCAATCCTCAGGAAACATGAAAGAACTCACACAAGAGAAAATCCATCATTTGGGAAGAGTTTCACAGGAAGCTCAAACCTCCGCATGCATCAGAAGATCCACACTGGGGAAAAACCATACAAGTGCACTATATGTGAGAAGAGTTTCAGGCAAAGCTCAAACCTCCGCATACATCAGAGGATCCACACTGGGGAAAAGCCATACAAGTGCACTACATGTGGGAAGAGTTATAGTACTAAGTCAATCCTCAGGAAACATGAAAGAACTCACACAAGAGAAAATCCATCATTTGGGAAGAATTTCATAGGAAGCTCAGATCATCTTGCCATGCATCAGAGGATCCACACTGGGGAAAAGCCATACAAGTGCACTATATGTGAGAAGAGTTTCAGGCAAAGCTCAAACCTCCGCATACATCAGAGGATCCACACTGGGGAAAAGCCATACTACTGCACTATATGTGGAAAGAGCTACACTACTAAGTCAATCCTCAGGACACATGAAAAAACTCATACAGGAGAAAAGCCACACAAGTGTACTCAATGCGAGAAGAGCTTCAGCAGTAAGGCACATCTCATTAGACACCAGATCGTCCACACTGGAGAAAAGCCATACGAGTGCACTACGTGTGGGAAGAGTGTCAGTCGTTACGCGCACCTCCTAAGACATCAGCTTATCCACACTGGGGAAAGGCCTTATCTGTGTGCCGTCTGTGGAAAAACCTTTGCTCTGAAGCAAAGTCTCTGTGAACATATGAAGATCCACACAAGAGAAGAGACGCATTAGTCCAGTACAGCACAACTCGTTAGACACCAGATCGATCGTCCACACTGGAGAAGTGCACTACTTGTGGGAAGAGTGTCAGTCATTGGATGATCTGATATCACCAAGTAATTAAGAGTCCGGGATCAATGTCAAACTTGTTGCCCTGGATGAATGGGTTAGGATTAGGGTTAGGGTTAAGGTACATTGATCCAGGGCAAACGTTTGATGTTGATCCTGGACTCTGAAATACTTGGTGATATCAGATCTTGCGTCAGTCATTACTCACATCTTGTAAAAAAGAAAAACCCCTTTGGCCTGAAGTATAGTCTCTGTGAACATCCACACAAGAGAACCGCTTTAAAGTTGAGGTGGACACCACCACCTCCCACCTTGGCTTCAGAGATACAATAAATCTGAAGTCACACCAGGAGATGCATTCAACACAAAAGCCACATTAATTTAGTACAAATGGGACTAGCTGTATCTGGGTTTCACAGATACATCAAATCTGGTTTCCTCCAGTATTGCACAGTTGTGGCGACCAATAACACCACCTTCCACCTTGAGTACGCCCCCAGAAAATGTAAATGTTTTGTATTGTGAATGGTAATTTCAAAAGTTGCATTGCAAAATATTATAAATACTAGGCTATTTAGTTTGATTATTTTTTTACTTTTCACTTTATTTGGCAAAAGAGAATATGTATTGCCATTTACCTCTGTTCAGTGTAGCGCATACAAAGTTCAATCAGTCAACATGCAAAATGTTAAATATTGCGCATCCTGCATTGCTTTGTGATTATACTAACGTTTTGAGCGTGTTTAGTCAAGTTGTCTGACTGGATGGATGGATGGGCATTTGCATGACTATCTGAGGTGCAAAAAATCAGTCAAAGGAGCCGGCAAACAGCATGGATAAAACTTTTTTCAAAATATTGTGGGAATCGACTAGAGGTTGAAGGAGAGAAATCTGTCAAGTCAGGATGTTTTCCTGGACTATCTTTTCAAGGCATTTGTTGATTGTGTGTCTTATCTGTCTATACAGCAAAGGAGCAATACCCCAGCCGCCAGTGTCCACAGAGTTTCAAACTGGATCAACAACAGCACATTCATACCGCAGAGGAGCAGAACTTCATCTTCCAGTGTCCCAAGAGGTTCACACAGCAACAACAGCAGCACATACATAGCGCTGAGATGGAATACTCCAGTCTGCAGTCTCCAGAAAGCTTCACACTGTCACAACAGCAGCACAAACATTCCACAGAAGTGAATGACTCCATCTTCCAATGTCCCAAGAGGTTCACTCTGGAACAACAGCAGCACATACATAGCGCTGAGATGGAATACTCCAGCCTACAGTCTCCAGAGAGCTTCACACTGTCACAACAGCAGCACATACGTACAGTTGAGGAACAATCCACCAGCCTTCAGTGTCCAGAGAGTTTCCCACTGGAACAACAGACTATCCACATAGGAGTGTGTGGCAGGAGTTTCCTTCTAAAAGAACAACCCGTAAAACACCTACACACTCACACAAATGACAGCCAGTACCACTGCATACAGTGTGGCAACAGTTTTTCTTGCATGGATATGTTTGAAAGCCATCCATGTAGTCAAACAGGAGAGAGGCCCTACCACTGCATACAGTGTGGCAACAGTTTTTCTTCCTTGGATCTTTTGCAAACGCACCCGTGCACTCACACAGGAGAGAGAGCCTTCCCCTGTACTTACTGTGGAAAGATTTTTGCGCGATCCTGTAATCTTAAAAGGCATGAGCGTATTCACACTGGAGAGCTGCCACTGTACCACTGCACTCAGTGTGGCAAGAGTTTCACATATTCAGAAAACCTCAAACGACACGAGCGTGCTCACACAGGAGAGAGGCCGTACGAGTGCACTCAGTGCGGCGCAAATTTCATGAGATCCAGTCACCTCACAAGGCACCAGCTTTCTCACTCAGGCGAGAGGATGTACCGCTGCACTCAATGTGGCAAGAGTTTCATTCGAAAAGCCCATCTGAAAGGACACATGCGTATCCACACAGGACAGAAAGCGCAATAAGATGGCGCTATGACTAATCAGAGACAGGATTGATTGGTGTATGGTTTGCTATGGGAGTTAGAAGAGTGTGAAGTAGTAAAGGAATTAACCAGAGTGAATCAACACACAGCCTTATTGTTTTATAGTGCCAAGCACTATTGATAGCCACCACAATCACTGAATTTCATGCAACGCAGACTGAGATAGCGAAACTGCAGCTAACAGTAACAGAATGAAAGCAAATCGATTAGGTTTCGTTTTTGACATGCCTCATTCAGTTAGTGTTGGCTGCAGTTTCGCAAACTCGGTCTACAATGCACGAAATTTGATCATTGAGGTGGTTTTCTATAGTGCTTAGCTAGCAGTATAAAACAGCAAGGCTACTTGTTGATTCACTCTGGGTAAGTCCTTTAAGTGGTGATAATAGAGCACAACAATTTTTCAAGTTTTTTAAATATATGTTATTTTTACAAATATTTGTCTAACTATCTTCAATGATCAGTAGCAGAAAAAAACGGCAAAGCATAGCTTAAAAAATGGGAGCATGTTGGAGTGGCGGTGGTGAAAACAAGCTGTCTTTTCATCAACTAAGTACCAATAAAAGTGTGGTAAATCAAATTATGTGTGTAGACTGCAGGTCTTTCATAATTTCTAAATAAATTCAGAAGTAGTGAAACCTTGCTTTCATATGCAAATTACACTTGTTGCAGCTAGGGGATGACTACAATTCTAGACTATTGTATCACAAAACACCTCACATTCAAGCAAACTGCTCAAGAAGGATAAAGACCACCCAGGGACAAAGAAAAACTCCCCTACCTATGGAAGAATCCTTTGGCAGATCCACAGCTTAGGGTGCTAACCCAGCTGGCAGTGGCGAGGGAACGGGAGATCACATGGTTTATGGGAGATTGGCATACAGGGACATTTTGAGCTCAAGGAACCCCTATCAACAATTTTTTTCATCCATAATAGCTGACATGTAATAGTCTGTGACTTGGGACTAGTAATTATGAGAAGCGATAAACTATGGTTAAAAGGACAAACTGAAAGTAATGCAGACATCTAAATAGGTATGGACTTGGTTAATAGATGAGAAGAGAAATTCATCAAAATTCTAAATGTTTCGTGGCACCCTCTGGACTAGCCTCACGGCACCCACTTTGAGAATATGTATACACAAATCCGACGAAACAACTGGAAGTAAGCAGGTGCCATTGTTGAGCTGTTAGATCGGCAATCTGTCCATAGTGATAATGTGATGGCACACCATAAAATGCCATGATTTAGGAGATTCACTACTATCTTTATAATGTCAGAGTATTCCATGGTCTTTGCTGTTAGCTGTCATTGACCATGCATTGTCAAAAAAGTTTGATGACAGTCCAACAATGGCGTCGCCACAAGATCGCAGCCTACACAAAATGCTTGTCGGATTCGTCTATATCAAAAGCTCTTGATGAGCTCTTTCCAGTAAGAAAATTATATAAATAGAATACTTAATTTAGAAATATTAATGTGTCCCAAGCAAGGGATATCCCTATTTAGAAGTCACCGCGTGGTTTTCCCTGAAATATCCTTCCAAGAAACGTGCTGATTGTGTGTGTCTTATTTGTCCATACAGAAGAGGAGCAAAACTCCAGCCGCCAGTCTTCAGAGAGGTTCACACAGCAACAACATCAGCACAAACATATGGTAATGGAAGAGATGTACCACTGCACTCAGTGTGGCAAGAGCTTCACTACAGAGGGAGCTCTCAAACAACACCGGCGCACTCACTCTAGAGAGAGTTCGTACCACTGCACTCAGTGTGGCAAGAGCTTCACTACAGAGGGCAATTTCAAACGACACCAGCGCACTCACACTGGAGAAAGGCCATACCACTGCACTCGGTGTGATATGAGATTCTTCCGAAAGGAAGGTCTTCATGAACATCAGCGCACTCACACAGGAGAGAGGCCGTACCACTGCACTCAGTGTGGCAAGAGCTTCACTCAAGAGGGTACTCTCAAACGACACCAGCGCACTCACACAGGAGAGAAGCCGTACCACTGCACCCATTGTGATATGAGTTTCTTTCGAAAGGAAATCTCAATCAACACCTGCGTATTCACACTGGTGAGAGGCAGCATCACTGCACTCAGTGTGGCAAGAGCTTCATGCGAGCCACTCACCTGAAAAGACACCAGCGCACTCACACTGGAGAGAAGCCGTATCACTGCTCTCAGTGTGATATGAGTTTCACACTTAAGGAATCTCTCCAACGCCACCAGAGCATTCACACAGGAGAGAGGCCCTACCCCTGCACTCAGTGTGACAAGAGCTTCATTGTAAAGGGACATCTCCAACAACACTTACGCACTCACATAGGAGAGAGACCGTACCACTGCACTCTGTGTGGAAAGAGCTTTTCTTGCAGGGAAATCCTCAATAGTCACCAGCGCACTCACACAGGACAGAGGCCCTACCACTGCATTCAGTGTGGCAAGAGTTTCATTCGATCGACTCATCTGAGAAGACACCACCAGAGTACTCACATGCACAAACTCTAGATAGCAGCATACACAGGCCATACCAGAGGTTTTTTTCTGAAGGGAACACTCACACTTCTGTACGGCTTAATGCATTTAAAGTAGTGTTGTCATACGATTGAAAAAAAAAAAAAAATCTGATTAATCATAAAATTTTGCAATGATTTATTGTGCTTAATCAATTTTTAATTTTTTAATCATCTCATTTCCACAAGTAAGAATTTGGATGCTAAGGTATGTTAGATCCTTATTTTGTCCTGGAAAGACCATGATGTGAACTTAGTCTGACTTAGCCCGCACATAATACGAATGTTCATCCGTATCCATGTTCTGGGGACGGTCTTCTTGGGCGGTAGACTACGGGCCAATAAGCGAAGCTGATTAGACGAGCTGTCCAATCGATTCAAACCAGAACTGAATGCCCTCCCCAGGTTAAAGAACCTCCAGACCATGAATACGGATGGACCGCAGTATTTAGGTCAGGCTAATGTTAACTAGCTGCCTTTGTCTGTCTTACATGGGGCAATTCACAACCATCCCCGACCCCCTGCTTGTTGGACATTTAGGATCTAAGCCATGATCTTTGTCTAGGTTGACTTGATAGGGGCAGTGATGGGGACTTGGACTCGAGACTTGGACTTGGACTTGACTTAAGTCGCTCATTCTGGAGACTTCAGACTTGACTTGGACTTGCCCTCAATGACTTGAGACTTGACTCGGACTTGAGCCTTGTGACTCGTGAACAATGTTCATTTCACGGAAGTGTTCATTTCATTATTTAGTTTTTTCTGATGTTTCTTATGGGAAAGCATAAGCACAATATTTCCTCTTAGGTGCAATGTAGCTCATGCATACAACTGCATTCTAAATTTTCTCAGGTCTAACATTACAGCTGATTTGTCAATAGCAGATTGTGTGCATAATTATGTCCACCCTCACCCTGTCAAAGGGATTTTTTTTTCCCAAGATTCAAAAAGGCTCGACTTGGGGAGGACTTGAGACTTGACATGGACTTGGGAGGCTCGAGACTTGACTTGAGACTTGACTTGGCATTGCGCCTCAGGACTTGGGACTTGACTTGGACTTGAGTACAAAGACTTGAGACTTGGACTTGGAAAAAATGACTTATGAACATCACTGGATAGGGGAACCATTATCTATCTGAAATGGAATATAATAAATGACATGTAAATGAAGCCATATCCATCAGGATTAATCTGACTTTTTTTTTTTTTTATCAGTGTTTAATTTTTTTAGTTTAAGCACTTGAGTTAATCTGTTAATTTTGTCAGCCCTAATTTAAAGTATTATTAACATATTTGTTAACATATTTGTTACAATAATGAAATAATAATAATAATAATTTGATGTTTTTGGGCCTTATTACAGATGTAATTTTTTTCTTTTCTTCTTTTGTATAATTGAGGCCTAAAACGTCACACTGAAATTGGTAAATCACTTTGGCATGGTATTTGAATTTTAACTCATTGACTGCCAGCCGTTTTCAGAATGAGAGCTCCATACAGCCAGAGGTTTTGGGGAATTTTGACTGTTTTTTAAAGAGCCACAGAATATTATGTGTTACGACTA
>JAODXP020000015.1:17236663-17239163 GCA_027497455.2 Sardinella longiceps | reverse complement strand
TGTGTGTGTGTGTGTGTGTGTGTGTGTGTTGGTGTGAGTGTTGCTCATGACTCATGTGTGTAGTGTAGTGTAGTGTGTCTATCAAGTGAGTGTGTGTGTGTTGTTCATGACTTAGTGTGTTTGTGTCTGTCAAGTGTGTGTGTGTGTGTGTGTGTGTGTGTGTGTGTGTGTGTGTGTGTGTGTGTGACACCTTTGCTGAAAGAAAGGCATATTTGTGAGGAGACTCGTGGAGGAGCCAAGTTGTCCAAGCACTGGAGCATGACGGCAGAAGCACTAATCCACTAGGAAGGGCAGAGGGAGTGTGTGTGTGTGTGTGTGTGTGTGTGTCTGCTCTGTGTGTGTGTGTGTGTGTGTGTGTGTGTGTGTGTGGATGAAAGATGGCAGCCAAGGCCAAAGCCTAGTGTTTCACAGCTCTGGGAAATGTGCACTTTATTCAGTCTTCATTCAAAGCTGTCATTTCTTCTGGCAACTCAACACTATTTAAGTAATTGGACCCCGTTCTCTCTTCTCTCTCTCTCTCTCTCTCTCTCTCTCTCTCTCTCTCTCTCTCTCTCTCTCTCACACACACACACACACACACACACACACACACACACACACACACACACACACACACACACACAAACACAGAGCAGGACTAGCCAATATAAAGGCAGTTCTAAGCATGAGAATGGAGTGGGTGTGAAGGTGATCCTGTTGCTAGGATACCATTAGTATACAAACACCACAGGATAAGTAGAATAGCTGCTGGGGATGGATTTGAAGTGTAGATCTCATCTGTGTGTGTGTGTGTGTGTGTGTGTGTGTGTGTGTGTGTGTGTGTGTGTGTGTGTGCTGGGCATGAATGTGAAGTGTAGATCTCATCTCTCTGTGTGTGTGTGTGTGTGTGTGTGTGTGTGTGTGTGTGTGTGTGTGTGTGTGTGTGTGTCTGTGCTGGGCATGAATTTGAAGTGTAGATCTCATCTCTATTCTCTAACTGCTGTTTTACACAATTATATATTTTTTGCGACTCTTCACTCAAATAGATGAATGCATTATGCATAGATCACTTCATAGTCATAATCATCAGAACATAAACATTTTTATTTTAATACATTTTTAAATAATATTCACATAATTGTTGGTGTCATAATATGATCTGTAAACATTCATGATAAAAAAAATTACATTTTGGGACTCTGCAAAACAGTTCAGTATGTCCATGTCCCTCATAATCAAGATAACCCAGCGCTGAATTGGTCCAGTCTGGAGTGCACCGGTAATGATGCGCCAGTGGAATCATTTAACATTTCCATTCTCAGTGCAGCCATCAAAACGCAGTGATGGGGACTTGGACTCGAGACTTGGACTTGGACTTGACTTAAGTCGCTCATTCTGGAGACTTCAGACTTGACTTGGACTTGCCCTCAATGACTTGAGACTTGACTCGGACTTGAGCCTTGTGACTCGTGAACAATGTTCAATTCACGGAAGTGTTCATTTCATTATTTAGTTTTTTCTGATGTTTCTTATGGGAAAGCACAAGCACAATATTTCCTCTTAGGTGCAATGTAACTCATGCATACAACTGCATTCTGAATTTTTCTCAGGTCTAACATTACAGCTGATTTGTCAATAGCAGATTGTGTGCATAATTATGTCCACCCTCACCCTGTCAAAGGGAATTTTTTTCCAAGATTCAAAAAGGCTCGACTTGGGGAGAAGACTTGAGACTTGACATGGACTTGGGAGGCTCGAGACTTGACTTGAGACTTGACTTGGCATTGCGCCTCAGGACTTGGGACTTGACTTGGACTTGAGTACAAAGACTTGAGACTTGACTTGGACTTGGAAAAAATGACTTATGAACATCACTGTCAAAACGTAGAAAAATGACACAATTTAGCGCCATTTTAAGAATGAAACAAAGACCAAAACACGTCGTTTTCAAGCAATTATGAACGTTGCTATGCAGTTTAATTGCTGTTTTAATAAGCCAGTTATGAGCTAGATAATTGGTACCACATTAGTTACTTTTGTATAGGCAATGACTGGTAAGGGAAGAAAAGTGCAGTTTCTTCAATCTAAATAGTCAAAAATTTCATAGACACATCAAATTTGTTAGAAATCAATCAATTTCTATGGGCTTGCAGTGCAGGGTTTCGAAACTGTTTTCTCCTAATTGTTTTGACCTCTGCAGCCGCGTAGCCTCACAGAGGTTTAGCGCCGCTCAGTGAGTTTGAACCTCTTCAAATGGTGCACGTGTGACAATCCTCCCTGACTGGCTTGGTCGTTTAGCCGGAATTGAATTATTTTAGTAGCTAAGAACCCTAGAGATACTCTGTACATAAATGTGATAGTCTGGCCTGTCAGGCTATTATATTAGACGGAGGAGGAGCCCATTTCCGTCATTTAAAAAAAAAAAAATCTGGGTCAAATAGGCTACTCATAAATACCCTGCACTAAGCAATGAAACAAATGAAAGCAGGGATGCTATGAGGCCTTTAATTGCTGTATAGAG
>JAODXP020000015.1:17206486-17224063 GCA_027497455.2 Sardinella longiceps | reverse complement strand
CTGATGGCTTAAATGCAGATTTTGGCACATCCAGCACAAATCCTGAGCCATTCCCCAGGAATTTGCTTGTATTGAAAAATGCAGGCCAAATTACTTTTACTAGCCACAACAATAAAGACTGGTAAGAATGAAAGTATGATTATGTCATGCTATAAAGGCTTACAAACAAGAACTTTTGTTGTGGGGGTGTAGTGGGATGTCTGTGCGGATTTATGTCCGTGATTTTCATTTATCAGTAGCTTATATTGAGAAACTTTAGAGAGAGCAAGCTAGTACATGTTAAATCCCATCCCATTTTAGGAGAGTACGCCCAACATCAGTTATCTGCCTATAGTGGCAGTGTTTGCATTTGTGGCCAGTTTCGAGATGGGACCGGGGCCCATCCCGTGGTCCTCGCCCTGCAGCTATTGCTGTGGCAGGATGCTCCAACTGGACCACCAACTTCGTGGTTGGGCTCTGCTTTCCCAAATTTCCCAAAGTTCGAACCGTAAATGGAAAATGGAAGCAGGTAGGGAACAATAAAACCGTACAAGTTTTGGATGACAGAATGAGCAAAGACAAAGAGCACTCACTCAGTGTGGATGAGCTTTTAACTCTGCCAGAGGACAGAAATCTTCAGTTCAGTCAATACGCTACAGCCAAGGGGATCTTTATGGCAGATAGAGCTAGAGAGTGCCCCCTAAAAAGAAAATACGAAACCCATTTCACTTCTGATTACACAAATCAACAGCAGCAAAATATTGTAGCGACCGCTAGCGGTAACATGAGTTCCCAGGGTGCAACGCGGTGAAAGACTGGAGGTTAATTGGGAACCCACCCTGAGAGAAAAGGCTGCCGGGTTTTTCGACGTTGGTTTTGTGTGCTTGTGTATATATGTAATCCTTTCTGTATAACGGGGGTTAGCTCTATGTTCCCACAGCCCTATGTTCCCACATTTGTTAGGAATTGTTATTTTTCACAGAATTTATGGAAATTTGGTCCTATGTTCCCACAGCCCCATGCTCTCACATTACATAGATTTAAAAAAAGAAAAAAAAAAAAAATTAGACCCTATTTTCCCACAGCAATATGTTCCGATAAGGGCATGTTCACAACAACACCGGTCATATTTATCCAGTTAGCCCTTCCTTACACATTAGAATGGAGGATTCTGAAACTGAAAACGATTAAAAAAATGATTGCTGAGGTCGATTTAGAAAATGATTGCTGATGTGGATGAATATAAAATCGTTGTGGAATGTGGATGCAAAACGTTCTGAAAACGAGAGTTTCCATCGTGAATATGAATCTAGGCAGCACAGCATAAAAGAATCTTAACCCTTACCCTAAACCCCAGTACCTGGAAGGTACCATTGAGGGCAAATAATACCAAAGATCGAATCTTGCTTGAACTTACATAGGGTGTCTACCAGGCAGGGGTAGAAATGTAGGACTATGACTTGAAGAAAGAAAGAAAGAAAGAAAGAAAAAACCTCTTAGAAATGTGAGAATATAGGGCTGTGGAAACTTAAGAGCTGTGGGAACATAGGGCCAAGATTCTTTTGAAGTAGCCAACCCCTTAGGGCTCTTGCAAGAAAAACATAAAATAATTGCTATGTATATGACCCTTCTGGAAATCCTTATAATCGCTCAGCTGTTGACCAAACACAACTGGTTTTGCTTTGTAGAGAGGAAGATTTCCAGTCATTTTGCCAGGAAGAGTGTCAAGTACATCAAGACATCACTCACTGATTGCAATCTGTGGTGATAATTTGGGATCACACTGTATTGGTGGGTTCACTGAAAACTAGTGACTAGTATACACTTCTGCAGGTACTGTTCAAACGGCAGAAAGACATTTTCAAACTCAGCCCTGGAATTTGGCCCCAAAAGAACACCAATACAGTACGTTGAAAGTGAAGTGAAACATCTTGGTTATCGAGTTGCCTTCAACTAAAAGAAGTAACTCATTTGTGCTCCCAAAATGAATCGTGATCAGGTGGCATAACTGAAGGTGTGGTTAGAGGAGTACATCTATCTGCGCAAAAGCATGTTCCCTGAGAACTGTCTTAAACCAAAGCATCATTTCTTGTTGCATTACCATGACCTTATTATTCAATTTGGACCACTAATATGCTTGTGGACATTAAGGTTTGAAAGCAAGCATTTCTATTTCAAGGAGTGTGCTAGGAAGCTCCACATTATTTCACATCTGAGTAAAACCCTAGCAGAAAGACATCAGCTTCTTCAGTCACATAAGCAGAAAGACATCAGGTTTCTGGGGGTAACAAATGATATCGATGAAGAGTCATACAACAGCAACTTTCAGAGTGTATTGAAGACTTCTGTCACTCACAAACACAGAACCTCAGAAGTGTCAGCAGTGATAAAGGAACTAAATACACAAATGGCCTTTTTGTTGTTCTGGAGCACAGCAATGACTCACTAGTTTTTGGGAAAATATCACTCGTTCTCATTGATGATGAAAAGGTGCACTTTGCTGTTTTGGTGCATCACTCAGTATTCCTAATTGATCTTGGAGCCCACCGCATATTTCCAGCCGACAACAAGTATGTGTGTGTTGCTGCAGATAGTCTACAGGACTACTATCCACTAGCCTGGCACGTCCTCCCAGTGACGCACTGTCGCTGGTCTGGCCAGCTACAATATAAACAGATTTTCTGAGTTCCCCAAAAATATTGAACTCCACCCCCTTGGTCAGGAACCAATCAACTTTGAGAAGCTCCAACATCTCTCAGTCCTGTTCAAGTAGTTCCCTTCACGTCACATGCGTCAAGAGTGGTGTGATTGGTTTTGTATTAGCACAGCATTTTCTAACATCGACCAGTAGCAAACCGAGGCATTTGAGGGAGGCAGGTCAACCATGCGCTTTCAGAAACCGTTGTTGCACAGGCTCTTGGTCAGACCAAAGTCTCGCAGAGCTTTGAAAGTCGATGGCAATCAGGCTAACTATCCACTGCCAGTGTACAGCACCCTGGACCTCCCTGTAGTTTCATTGCATCATTCAGTATGTTTTTCATCCTAGGTATGTATGCTGAATGCATTGCAGAAATTCAACGAGTCTTTCCTGAGCTGGACAACAACGGCCTGGAGACACTAGTGGAACACCTGGCATTTGTGGTGGGAGTACAGGAGAAGGATGACCTTAAAAATGACCTATACAATCCAGTGATGGGGACTCGAGTCACAGACTTGGACTCAAGCCACACTTAAGTCGTACTAACAAAGACTTGAGACTTGGACTTAGATTTGCCCTCAATGACTCGAGACTCAACTCGGACTTGAGCCCTGTGACTCGTGATCATTTCGCTGAAAAAAAAAAAAAACATCATTTTGTTTTTCCAATGTGTTCCCTTGCCTTATGGGAAGCGCCGCGCGCTGGCAGAATATTTCTCTCCCAGTTTACGCGCTATCCAAGGCAACGCATACGTGCAGTCAGATAAATCAACACTGATCATGGCGATGGCAAATTCACCTGTTCCATTTGTTGACGCATTTGGCTATAAAGACTTCTCACAGACAGTGAACAAGCGAATAGCCCTTTGCAAAGAGTGTGGTATCAGGATAAATGATGCTGGCTCAACTACATCCAACTTTATCAGGCACCTCAGAACGACACACAAGGATAGGTAAGTGACTTGGTTAGGTCAAAGGGAAATTTAGCATGAAGCAGATAACGTTATCGTTAGGCAGGCAGACTAAATAAGCCTCAGACTAATGTCATGCATAGTTTGATTGTAAACCCTTCGACGTGGGGGATTTATTTAATTACCGCTCACTTCAATGAGTCTACTCTGCTTCGAAATGCCAGAGAAACAGGGTCGTTATGAATGTAGCCTATGTTAGTCATCATTATTCACGGTTTCAAAATAGGTTATAGGCTACTACTGTTATAACCTGGTAAAACTACATTCAAGTATTACCAAGTGGCAACAATGGGCCGTCAGAGTTGAAGGACCCGGAAGTATGTCCATTCCCATGTATTTTTATGGGCGAGTAGCCCATTTTCAGGGGAACTTTGTACCTGTAAGGCTACTGGTTCAACTTGATCCTTTTATTCTAAAATATAGTTCACATAGTCCTTCAAATAAAACCAGATTTTTTTAGCTGTGGACTTGTTTTTTTAAAAGTTATTTCAGTATATAAAAATGGGCGTGGTGATGCGCTCTCCGTTTGACAGCTGCCTCCGGAGCGGCTGCACCAGTAGATTTTGCGTTTACCTGTCGTCAGCTCAGCGGTCATTGAGTTTTTTGTCAGTTTATCTAATTTCTTATAGTAATTATCATCATATTCACAGTCATGTCCTGTTGTGCAGTTGGTTGTACTAATAGATACTCTTCGGAGAGTTCTGTGCAGTTTTTTCGGTGAGTGAAACATAACGTAAAGTTAACTAAATGTCAATGCCATAATTTATTTATAGCTCACCTCACAAGTTTCTGTAAGCTTTTTTACTGAACACGGACATGTAATAGCAAGTAGTACTGTTGTATGGACGTCTCTGAATACACTGAGTTATTTAGTTTGTGCAGTATGTTGTGTAAAGACGGCGGGAACCTGGCGGTATACTTGATGTTTCAGTGACGCTAGCTAGCAACAGGCTAGTGATAGATATTTTACCTCAGTAGGTTTGGTTACATGCCGCCATTCCGACATACCACCACTCCGACATTAACGTCTAATTGTCTGATTGGCGGTATTTCCAATTATAGCAAACGTCCCTGCACTCCGACATTTTTTTTTTTCTTAGTCGGAGTGGCGGCATGTTTGCTACTTTTCAACATACCGCCATTCCGACCTGAGGCAGCCTTGCCTTGAATCATGATGAGGAGGCCATGGTCCGGGCCTCTGTCATTATTGAAAGCCAAAAAACTCTTAATTTGTAGCATAAGGCCTATTCAAATGGATTTAAAAAATAAAGATTAACGTCTCATTGTAGTAAAGTGCATTGTTTGTTTTCTTAAGCGTTGACAGTCCCAATTGCCTTCTCTGTTTTTCTGCGTGTGAGAGCAACACATGCATGCAGTTAAATGGATGTTTTTTTCCCCTCAGTGACCTTTGCATAGGCCTACTTCCATAATGAAAAAATCACCCTTTTTCGGGGAACCAAAAAGAAAAAATAGGCTCCACGCAAATCACAGGTGTCTTGTTTTAAAATGCTGCTGCAGTAAGGTGCGCTGGTTTAAGCAGTGGATAACACATAGCCTAAACGACAAACCAGCGGTCTGTTCGACACTAATGGCCACGTTTCACCACATTATAAATCAAACAAGGTTAATAGCTTAACGAAAAAAACATACTGGAATCAAAAGTAGCCTAAACTTGGAGAAACTGTAGGGATAAGCAAACGTCAGGTGGCCACCGTACTGGAGAAAGCAGCCACTTTCAAACATAGCCTAAATCAACACAAAACAAACAACCAAGTCCTTAAAGTTCAATGCACTATTATCCCCAAATCAAAATTTAAGGATATCCTGTCGGATCGCGGTAGCCTAGATTATCGATTGATTACCAAACGTAAAGGAAAAGTTAAGTAGGCATGAGAGATTTTGAGCAAAAGACGTCTCCAGCTTTTTCCTTGCGCATTATTGGACATAGCCTAAACTTTACCACTTGCTTACTTGCAGACCACCACTGGAGCCTATGGTGTTAACAAAGGATTACAGAGGAAATAAATAGGATAGCCTATAATATTCATTCAACTGTCCAATCTCATGCAGGCTATCCAAATCTGCTTTCTGCATAACGAAGCCAACAGAGATGTGGTGCGAAACTCCGCATGTTGTCTTAAGTAGCCTGTGCAGTCCTAAACAAATAGAAAATATATTTTATTTTAAAGTAATCAAAGAAAGACGACTAAAGTCCTAAACTAGGATGTGAGTGACAGGCTTGCCCACGACTTTCATTCTCCATCAGTAGACTCGGCGTAGCCTGTGCCAGGCTCGGATAACCCCGGTCCAAAACCTCTGGACGTAACCGTATTACAATGGGGCAATATAGGGCTACTAATGGGCTGCTGAAAATAGCCTAGGGTACAGAAATAAATAGCATAATTACAATTGTTGCATTTGCATAAAAAGAAATTAGATGCCACCGGCCCAAAAATGGACCGGCTCATCAGATCGCACAGATTACAAGCCCGAGCCTGCTTCCACACATGAGAGGATAGCATATCCACGACAAACCTAACAAACATTAACACACACTTCCAGCATTGGAACACAGCAATCTTCTACCGCCCTATGATAACACATGTCCTCTTTGAGTCAATGGAAACCATAAACATGAATGAAGAACTTTTCCTAAGTGAGCAACCGATGTTTTTGTATGTTTTTGATGTTTTGTACAATTATTATTGTAATTTCAGTTTCCGTTATGTGCTGGTTAAGAAAAGGCAGCCCAGTCCTCACCTAATTAATTTACCTCAATATTATAGCCTACGGTGTGAGGCTGTGACCATTCTGAACAATGGCCATACTGTGATATTAGCAAATTAATTTGGCTACTACAGGAGTCTACCCAGGCTCGGGGGAGAGGGCAGGACAATCTAACTTGTATCAAACCAATCAAATCATCCTGAGGGGTAAGGGACAAGTGACGGAAGAGAGTTGCAGAGATCTCTGTATTTTTGTTGCGCTGAAGCAAATTCAAAATTTGTGGAATGGTACTAATAAACTGAGTCTTATGGAGTTATTGAAAGTTTTTTGGATGTATCCCTGATATTCCCCAACTGATTGTCATCATTTCAAGCCTAGTGGAGTATGTTGTTACTGTTCGTTTTTGTTGCAGATGAACTTAATATTAGAGCAGGCAATGACAAAAATTATGATATTACAAGTTAGCGAGCTAACACAAGGGTAGCTAGGGGCGTCTAGATTTCTAGGCTAATCGTGTGCAGAGGCGACTTGACAGCACGCCTGACTTGACAAACCAATCCAGCCCTTCCAGACTCACGTACAGAAACTTTTCTGTACAGAGATGCCCTGCCAGGCTATGCATGATATACTATGATAGATTAATGAGAAGGACATCTTATTTCTTATATCTGTCTGTCCTCAATACCTCCATGGATACAGACAAGTCTGGTTAAAAAGTCTGGTTAAAATGAACATTATGGTGAATGGACAAGGTAGAGAAAGTTGCTAAACAATAGTAGATCGCTTAGTAAAATTATATGTTTTGTCTAATTATGACCCGTTTGCCTGCTTGTGTTTAGACTAAAATACATTTTCCATGATTTAATTATTCCAGTAACACTGACAGAAATGTCATGAGCTGTCTCTGCTCCTGTCATAAGTGAAGCAACTTTCAATCACAAGTTAGTTACATTTACTGTGACGATGAATGAAGTTGGCTAGTTAGCAAGCTAATGAAGCTAACAAGCATCAACTAAATTGTCCTTAGTATCACGTTTGGAGGGGTATGAAGTTCTAGCCTGGCCGCCTCTCAGTGGCCCTCCTCGCTGTCGCTGGTCTCGCCAGCTACTGATCTAAATAGCGATTCTGAGTTCCACAAATCTGGAACTCCACCTGCTTAGTTGGGAACCAATCAACTTTGAGCAGCTCCAACGCCCTCATCCTGTTAAGCAGTTCCCTTCACGCATGGAGGTATTAATAAACCTGGAGAAATATACTAAGTCCCACCTCCCATTCATTCCAATGTGGAATGCTAGGCTATAAATGCATCCAAAATTGAATACAATTTTCAGTTGTCAAGATGGCGTTTCGTCGAGCTCACTTCTGACTCTATTTCATTAGGCCAATGAGGGTCCATGTTACTAATGGAGATGAGATACAGACGGTAAGTTTGTGCACAGGGAGCTCATTCACATTAGCTGAAAGTGTAGCATTAACCAATCAGCATATGTCAAATGGAGTCGGATATGATGTAATTTCTGGAAAATGGCGACGAGGAAGTGCAATGCTAATTGGCAAAGCTAACCGGCCAAATCCTGACCCCCTGCCTTCACGTCACATACGTCAGAGGAAAGAGTAGTGTGATTGGTTTTGCTTCGGGCACAGCATTTTTCGACATCCACCAGTAGCAAACCAAGGCTTTTGAGGGAGGCGGGTCAACCATGCAGTTTGGGAAACGTTTCTTGTACAGGCTCTTGGTCAGACTAAAGTCTCGCAGAGCTTTGAAAGTCGATGGCAATCAGGCTAATCAAGTTCAGAATTCGCATCGGACCATCTGAACATCATTACTACCTTACGGCATTGCCCTCAAAAATGTGTCAAGCTCCTTGTGGATGGTGCTCAGTGTAACTTCTAGCTCAGCATCTCATTGACTTCCACTGATTTCATATTTGTTTTCCCCCAAGGGGGACACGAGGAGCTGATTTTGAGGCCTTCACGGGAGGCGGGGCTAGTATGGAGGAAAGGTTGAAAGTAAGAAAAGGAGGACGGAGGAATTTTGTATTGAGATGGACCCAGTGTGTGTGTGTGTGTGTGTGTGTGTTTTGAGGGTGCGTGAGTGAAGGTGTCTATGTATGAATTCTATGCATGTTTTACCAGCACATTACCAAAACGCACATATATGCTCCCCCCCCACACACACACACATCACCACACACACACACACACACACACACACACACACACAAGTAATCACTTACTTCCACACTGCAATCAGACTCCACATCTCAATCACACAGACATACACATGCAAACACACACAAACAGACACACACACACACACACACAAGTAATCACTTATTTCCAGACTGCAATTAGATCCCACATCCACATCTTGCTGTGAAGGATATTAAAAGTGCTCTTTCTACGTCAGCAAGGTTGTAACAGCACACACACACACACACACACACACACACACACACAGCGTCCAACCCCTCCCCCGTTTTCCTGGCTGTTTGTGTTCTTTGGAAGAACACGTACCTCTAGAGGTGGAGCTGCACCCAACCAAACAACCTCTGTGTGTGTGTGTGTGTTTGTCTGTGTGCATGCATGTGTGTTTGTTTGTTTGTTCATATTTATTCACTCACTCACTCACGCACACACTCACACATTTCCCTTCCTAGAGTGTTATCATTTTGCTCTATTTTTTTTTTTTTGTTTGTAACACACACACACTCGCTACATGCACTCTCTCACACACACACTGCTCAAACACACACACACACCAAAATGTACTTTTGTCTTTCATTCATCTCTGCCATCCTCTGACCTCTCTGGTCTCACCCCTTGTGTGTGTGTGTGTGTGTGTGTGTGTATATGTCAGAGAGTGAGTGAGTGAATGAGTGTGTATGTGTGTGCGCGTGTCTTTGTATGAGTGTGGTGTTTGTATGTGCGAGTGTGGTTAATGTGAATGTGTGTGTAAGAGCAGTGTACATCTGAGTGCAATGTGTATGTAGGAGTTTGATGTGTGTGTGTGTGAGTTGTGGCTGTTTAAGTTGGTATCTCTCCAGAATCCTCTCACTGGCGAGGTCACAATCTCATTAATTAGCAGAGAGGAGGAAACACACACACACACACACTCACATACACTGTGACGTGCCTATTGTGTCATTCTGCCTCTGACTGATGGGTAGACTACTGTTGAGTTGAGCGACTAGCGTACACACACACATACACACACACACACAGAAAGAGCGAGAGACTGTGTGTGACTGTATTTTATATATGTGAGAAAAAATCTGTGTGAGTGTGTTACGATCCGAAGCCATCAAAGAAAAAAAAACACTATGAGACCATTAATGAAAAGAAATATGAGCATAAACAAAGTGTGTGTGTGTGTGTGTGTGTTTGTGTGTGCCTCCCATTGGTGAAATAAAAGACAAAGGAGTCGTGTCAATCTTGGCCCTCTTACGGCCGATTCAGACCAAAACCTGGGCGCGGGCTCGTTTTTGGGGTGATTTCGTTTAGAATGCATGTTAACAGGTTATGTCATTCACACAGTGGTCTGCGTGGTCTGTGCGTAGCGTTGTCTGCGCTAGCCTGACATAGCCCGACCATAATACTGCTGTTCATCCGTATTCATGGTCTGGAGGTTCTTTAACCTGACGCGATTATAGGGCGGGGGGGAGGGCATTCAGTTCTGGTTTGAAACGATTGGATAGCTTGTCTAATCAGCTTCGCTAATTGGCCGGTTGTCTGTCTACCGATGTAAATCCGTCCCAGAAGACTGTCCCCAGACCATGGATACAGATGAACATTCGTATTATGGGCGGGTCAGTCAGGCTACCGCGAACGCACAGTTTGTGTGTGAATCGGGTCTTACTCAAAGTACCCTAATCTCACCTATAATCTGACTCAAAAATATTGAAGAGACAAAACTCCATAAACTCAAAGTATCTATTCTAGAATTATGACATGACCTATTATTGAAATAAAAATGAAAATGAGTTTGGATGACTGAGAGACTTATTTTTTTGCAGGTTACCATGTTTCACTGGAGAATTGTACAATACAGTCAGGGAGAATGATCTCCACAGACCGTCAGATAGGGCTGGGCGATATGGACTTGAAAATATATCACAATATTTTCTGTTTTATCACGATACCGATAACTGATGATAATAAAAGTATATTAGGTCTACAGTTTAACACAGGGTTCATACAGGTGCCTCAAAATGCTTGGGTTTTAAATGTTGCGTTTTCAAGGTTTACAAAGACACTTCTTGAAAATTATGTAAAGGTAATCAATTGTAAATTAATTGTTGACAATAAATATTCACCTGACAGAGCTGTTTGCGTAGTCTATTCGGTGGAAATATAAATGCTAACAAAACATTTTCTGACTATCTGTGACGGGGCGCATGGCCGCTTCCATCACCGCAGCGATGCGCTGCTTGGTTTCAGAGACGGACATTATGCACAAATGCTTTTCGTCTATGTTTAATGCAAAACTGTTTAAAATTATTAATGTTCATCATGTTTGTTCCCGTTGCTGTTTAAAAAGACGTCTTAATCCCATCAATGCAATGAGAACATGCCTAGGCTTAAAATTGACTTCATTATCGTACTAACAGTTTAAAATCATGTACTTTCTATTCACCATTATGTTAAAATAACCACTCATCAAACATATCATTTACCCTTTTTATTTTAAAATCATACAGCAGTTAAAAGGTTTAAAAGTTGCATAAGTTCCTCACCTCCATTCAGTGGTTCGTCAAATGTTTGTGTAAAAGAATCTCGGACCCGAATTCCGGGTTTAAATAGGCTACTGCTTCCAGGTTCACAGGAAGTGAACCCGTGATTAGCAATTAATTATTTTTAGGCTGTTAAAATGTCTGTGGGCTATGCCCACTAGAGCATCATGTTATTATTAACAATATGTATTTATCCAGTTTAGTGGAAAATGTTTTCTTGGCTGTTTAAGCACACTTATTGTTAGTTCACCTGAGTCACCCCTGTTTGATTTAAATATTGGTATGATCCAATTTTAGGGATTAGCTCAGGCCTAACTTAAAAGCGCTATGGCTCAGTTGCAGAGGAGAGCAGTCTGTGAGCAGACGTGGGTCTGTTTGCTCTCCTGACTTGACTAGATTCTTGGTCATTCTTTTATTTGTCTAGACAATGTAGCTCTTTATGTTATTTTGATTTGCTGACTAATATGTCAATTTGTTTTCTATTTTGAAAAGTTTTTTTTTAAATTTTTGTTTATTTTTATTTTTTGTTTATTTATATTAATATTACTATCTTTTTGCCTTATGGCCTTAATTTGGGAGCAACAATAAAAAATCCCATCTTCATCCAAATCCTTCCTGAGATACATCTTTGCTCTGCCCGCCTCGACACATCTACCCTTAACATTTGGTGGCAGCGAATAAGGGAACCAGTGGCCACGAGCAGCTCTCAGTGAAGTTTGGATCCAAGACGGACTGCTACTTCTACCGTCTTCGAGGTTCTTCGCAAGGCCGGCGAGGTGACCTACGAAATGGTGGCGCCTGTCCGTCAACCGAAACTACTCTTCCACATCAACCTCCCACAGCAGAAGGTGGACTATCCATCTACCACCCAACACCAGCTGTGGGCCCGGGCTGTTGAGCAGGGGGAGGAGCTGCCTGAGTTATCCTTTCCAACCGCTGGCGGTGAGTCCCTCTGTCCACCTCTTTCTCACCGGCCTTCCCAGCAGGAGGAACTGCAGAGCATCATTCCTAGAGGCCTGTTTCAAGACCAGCCATGGAGGGGCGACATCCTCGCCCATGGCATCCAGCTCACGTCTCCAGGCCCCGGCATCCAGCAGACCGCCACCAGAGTGCCAGCATGCCTGATCAACGTGCTGACACGGGAGGTGTGTGGCATGCTGGAGATGGGGGTGAAGGAACCTTCGCACAGTGAGTGGGGCAGTCCAGTTTCCCTTGTTCGAAAAGGGGGGAGGACTCCACTTCTGTGTTTTCTCGAAACTTACACCTTTCCGAGCTCCTTCAAGCCTCTACCAGTTTCAGGTCTTTGCTGGCAAGGACAATTGCGGACACTCTCTCGCGTCACAACATGGACGCTCCGTCTTAAGGAGGGGGGTGTGTGACGGGGCGCATGGCCGCCTCCATCACCGCAGCGATGCGCTGCTTGGTTTCAGAGACGGACATTATGCACAAATGCTTTTCGTCTATGTTTAATGCAAAACTGTTTAAAATTATTAATGTTCATCATGTTTGTTCCCGTTGCTGTTTAAAAAGACGTCTTAATCCCATCAATGCAATGAGAACATGCCTAGGCTTAAAATTGACTTCATTATCGTACTAACAGTTTAAAATCATGTACTTTCTATTCACCATTATGTTAAAATAACCACTCATCAAACATATCATTTACCCTTTTTATTTTAAAATCATACAGCAGTTAAAAGGTTTAAAAGTTGCATAAGTTCCTCACCTCCATTCAGTGGTTCGTCAAATGTTTGTGTAAAAGAATCTCGGACCCGAATTCCGGGTTTAAATAGGCTACTGCTTCCAGGTTCACAGGAAGTGAACCCGTGATTAGCAATTAATTATTTTTAGGCTGTTAAAATGTCTGTGGGCTATGCCCACTAGAGCATCATGTTATTATTAACAATATGTATTTATCCAGTTTAGTGGAAAATGTTTTCTTGGCTGTTTAAGCACACTTATTGTTAGTTCACCTGAGTCACCCCTGTTTGATTTAAATATTGGTATGATCCAATTTTAGGGATTAGCTCAGGCCTAACTTAAAAGCGCTATGGCTCAGTTGCAGAGGAGAGCAGTCTGTGAGCAGACGTGGGTCTGTTTGCTCTCCTGACTTGACTAGATTCTTGGTCATTCTTTTATTTGTCTAGACAATGTAGCTCTTTATGTTATTTTGATTTGCTGACTAATATGTCAATTTGTTTTCTATTTTGAAAAGTTTTTTTTTAAATTTTTGTTTATTTTTATTTTTTGTTTATTTATATTAATATTACTATCTTTTTGCCTTATGGCCTTAATTGGGAGCTAAAATAAACGAATCCCATCTGAACTTCATTCCTTTTTGAGAGAAACATCTTTGCTCAACCCGCTACGACACACTCACCCTTAACACTATCGTATTTCCCGATATGACAAAAATTCCTATCGTGGGGATTTTTTTTGACGATATACGATAATGATAACGATATCGCACAACCCTACCATCAGAAAAATTCTAAATTACACACAGGATTTTTAACACTTCTATAGAGCATAGGAATCTGACCTTAATTAACCTAGCAGAATTGGTAGATATAGAATTTGGTAGAATCGCCGACTTTTTGTGAGGCCATTAGCCTGGGACTTCCCCTTCTCCATTGTGCGCTTATTTCATTTCACTCTAAAAGCAGCATGGTGACCATGGGCGATTTGCTCGCCTGCTTTCGGTATCCAATCACAGAACAAAAAGGGATTTGCACGGCCCTCGATTGCATTTTACGCCACGTGGTGGCTCTGGTATTGGCTCAGAGGTATGTACAGACGGTATGATAGACATTCGTAGTGCCCAATAAACGGCTCTGGACAATCGTAAACAATGCTTCCGCTACGAGAAATGCAATAGGTAGGTCTCCAGATTAAATATCTGTTGTGAATTTTATGGGGTCGTTTATGGGGTTGAACGGTGGCCAAACACCTTGAAGGAATGTCCCCTTCCTAGCGTCTGACCTTACTGTGCGTACAGACCGAGACCTATTCAGGCGACATGGGCGACGGAAGTAATTGACTTTGTGTTGGGACCGGCGATTTGGGCGACAAAAGCGGCAGGCGACTTAGGTGATAAAATCAAGTTAAACTTCGGTTAACTTTATGTAATGAGCTATGATGCGGTTGGGCGATTACCAATCAGAATGTCGATTTACTGGTGAGATGCCAATAGAGAAGCAGGATCAAACGTTTGAATGCGTCATGGGCACATTTGCCGTTTTGGTCTTGGTTTGTGCTCAAGCGATGTTTCTTGGGAGTCTTCGGCGACTCTTTGCAATTTATCGCTGGCGGTCTGAACGTACAGTTAGAACTGTGCTTTGCTCCTGACCATACGCAGCCTAGCATATGGCACCTTTCTGTCTGAAGGCCACTTGCTGACTTGTGCACTAGTCAGAAAGGTGAACTGACCACTGAATCTTGGGAGCTGACCTTTGACCCGTGCGACAGTACCAAGCCACTGATACTAAGGCTCTGAGCATATAGATAAGTTTAGATAAGTTAAATACTGTTAGAATAAGTTTAAAGGGATATTCCACCTCTTTATATAAATGTGTTATTCACCCTCTTACCTGATTTTGGTCTCAGTGCATGTCTTTTCCCCGTCTGGCAACCCCAATCTTGCCTTTAGCTTAGCATAGGCGCTAGAAATTAAAGTAGCCAAAGAGTTGCTATCTGGCAACTTTACATTCCAGCACCTGTGCCAAGCTACAGCTAAAATAAAGTTAAAATTGGGGTTGCCGGTTAGGGAAAATGCATGCACTGAGAACAAAGTGCTTTACCCACATATGTAACTCTAGGTGAGAGGGTGAATAATCAATCTTCATTAAAAGGTGAAATTTTCCTTAAATAAAATTCCTACACTATGCTCACAGGAGCGTCCTATACAGTAGTAGAGAGAAACAGAAACACTGTTACACTGTTACAGGAAGACTTTTGTGTGTGTGTGTGTGTGTGTAGACAAATGGTTGGGTTATAACAAGGGAAGGCAGTGTGTGTGTGTAGAAAAGGGGTCGGGTTATAACTGGGGAAGGCTGTGTGTGTGTGTGTGTGTGTGTGTGTGTGTGTGGGTGTGTAGAGAAGGGGTTGGGTTATAGCTGGGGAAGGCAATGTGTGTGTGTGTGTGTGTGTGTGTATAGCAAAGGGGTTGGGTTATAACTAGGGAAGCCATGTGTGTAACATAAGGAGTGTGTGCTATTAACAACATTTTATATAAACCTTAAGCAATTACAGAAAACATAAAGTCATTTTTATAACATCCGAACTGTGTGTGTGTGTGTGTGTGTGTGTGTAAGAGTGGGTATAGAAAAATGACCCAAAACACACATACACACACTTCAACCAAGCCAAGAGCCACAACCATGTCTGGCTCTGTATGTGTGTGTGTGTGTGTGTGTAGTTTTATGCAACAGTCCACCTTATTGAAGCAGCCAGACCCCCGCAGCAGATGGATGACTTGCTATATACACTGAGTGTGTGTGAATATCAAGTATGAATGTGTGTGTATCGAGTATGAATGTGTGTGATAGCATGTGGAATATGAATGTGTACAGTATATGTGTGTGTATCGAGTATGAGTGTGTGTGTGTGTTAGCATGTGAAATGAGTGTGTATCGAGTATGAATGTGTGTGTGTATGTATCGTGTGGGAGTGTGTGTATCAGATATGAATGTATGTCTGCATGTGGAATGCTTGTATGGGTGGGTGTGTGTGTGTGTGTCATTTTCATAGATTGTATGCCTTTGTTGGTCAAGCACCTGTGGACTCTGTGTGTGTGTGTGTGTGTGTGTGACAGGGAGAGAGGGAGGGTTATGAATATGTCTCCTGACACACTGATTCTAATTACTGAGTTGTGTGTGTGTGTGTGATGACACACTGATTTTACTGATTGTATACACTGGGATGCTACTTCCTGTCCAGGTGTTGCTGGTCATGGAGCTGTGTGTGTGTGTGTGTGTGTGAGTGAGAGAGAGAGAGAGAGAGCGACAGAGACAGGGAGTGTGGGTACATGGTAGATCTCCTATTCCAATGGGTGACTTGATATTCTCTCAGGGTGTAAGTGGAAAGTGTGTCTGCATGTGTGTGTGTTTGTGTGTATGCTCTGCTGTGTGTGTTCAGTCAGATATGAGTGTGTCAAGTAGAATGTGTCACACGTGTGAGTGTGTGTATGTGTCTTTATGTGTGTACTGTATGAGTGGGGATGTGTGTGTGTGTGTTTGCATCCAGACCTCCAGTGGCGAGTTCCTGCTCCAGGACCGAAGGCATTTCCTCCTGCTTAGCAAAAGTGTGTGTGTGTGTGTGTGTGTATGTTGGAGTGTGTGAGCGCCTGGTTTGTTGGTGGAATAATTGAACTGAAATGGTACTCTCGACCGGGAGCAGGGCTTGGGGAGAAAGAACCGATTCAGTATTATTCCACACACACACACACACACACACACACACACACACACACACACACACAGTGTTTTTATATTTTACTTTATTTTACATACACTTTACTCACCCAAACGTATTGACAAACACACTCATACTCATGCCCACATATTCACATGTTGACAAACCCTTTAAATTCTTGATATTTGCTGCAAACATTTTTCTCTTTTTCCTGGTTGTGTGTGTGTGTGTGTGTGTGTGTGTGTGTGTGTGTGTGTGTGTGTGTGTGTGTGTGTGTGTGTGTGTGTGTGTGTGTGTGTGTGTGTGTAGTGAGTGAGTGATGTGTGTGTGTGTGTGAGTGAGTGTGTGTGTGTGTGTGTGTGTGTGTGTGTGTGTGTGTGTGTGTGTGTGTGTGTGTGTGTATGTGTGTGTGTGTGTGTGTGTGTGTGTGTGTGTGTGTGTGTGTGTGTGTGTGTGTGTGTGAGTGAGTGAGTGCCCTTTAGTAACCAAAGTGCATTTCCTTAACTATGTATTTACACAAAAATGACAAAGACCATTTTTACATGTGCTGCTCTAGACGTGTTCTGTTTTGTGCTGTTTTTGACATTGGTTCTGTTTTGAATTGTAACTGGATTAAATGACTTGTTACTCCATTTAAAAACAGCACTACTTTAGTGGTTACTCTACTTTTTTTTACCCCCCATGTCTTTTCTCTTGTCTATGTAACTATGCAACACACACACACACACACACACACACACACACGTAACTATACAACACTGTCTACTGTAAAGTGATAGGAACATGGCTATAACTTCTGCACTGGATTGAGTCAGGAAATTACATTTATTTCTGCCCAGGTAAGAAATCAGCCTCGTCTTGTGTAACAGACACACACACATACACTCACACACAATCACACACAGCGGTTTTAAAATATTTGGACTGCAGGTAAGAAATCAGGCTTCTCTTGTGTAACACACACACACACATGTACGTGTGCCTGCATACACACACACACACACACACACACACACACACACACACACATACATACACACACACACACACACACACAC
>JAODXP020000015.1:17196486-17201486 GCA_027497455.2 Sardinella longiceps | reverse complement strand
CACACACACACACACACTCAGACCCCCCCACACACACACAAACTTACACACGTACATACACACCCCAACACACACATATGCACACAGACAATCATGTTGCTCATACACATACAAGCATGTATCACACACACACACACACACACACACACACAGACACACACACCATCAAGTTATCTGTAGTGTGTCACACACACACTACAGACAACTTGATGGTGTGTATGTGTGTGTAAATTTATCTGTCAGAGAGAGGGTGTGTCTTCCAGGGCAAGGGTAGAGTGTGTGTGTGTGTGTGTGTGTGTGTGTGTGTGTGTGTGTGTGTATTAGCGACAGTGTGTGTTAGAGAGAGAGTGTGTGTTTCAGGCAGGGCTAGTGTGGCATTTTGGGTGGTCACTGGCTGGAGAGAAGAACTGGCCCTGCACGCCCTCCCACACACACACACACACGTACACACTCACACACACACACACACACACTCACACACGTTGTCCCTTTCCCTGATGGTTATGTGAGAAGAAAGCCTCTTTGACGGTCTGGGCTGGTGCAGTGTGTGTGCAGGGTTGAGGTGCCACAGTGGTGAACGAGTGTGTGTGTGTGTGTGTATGTGTGTGTGTGTGTGTGTGTGTGTGTGTGTGTGTGTGTGTGTGTGTGTGTTAGGACGAGGTGGCCTTGTGGTACTGGAGTCTGATAGTCTAGCTTTTTTTTTTTTTCTTTTTTTTTTTACATGGGCTTGGAGTTGCCACTGGGGGCTGTGTGTGTGTGTGTGTGTGCGTGTGTGTGTGTGTGTGTGTGTGCGTGAATAAGTATTTTTGATTGCACACCTCCACCATGTGGTCAGAACCCAACCAGGGAGCCAATAGAGAGAGTGTGTGTATGTAGTTTGTGTGTGTGTGTATGTACTGTGTGTGTTTGTATGTAGGGTGTGTGTGTATGTAATGTGTGCGTATGTGTTTGTATGTAGTGTGTGTGTATGTAGTGTGTCTGTGTGTGCTTGTATGTAGTGTGTGTGTGTGTGTGTGTGTGTGTTTGTAATTTGTGTGTGTATTTAGTGTGTGAGTGTGTATGTAATGTGCGTGTGTGTGTGTGTGTGTATGTAGTGTGTTTGTATGTAGCGTGTGTGTGTGTGCGTATTTAGTGTGTGAGTGTGTATGTAATGTGTGTGTGTGTGTATGTAGTGTGTTTCTATGTAGCGTGTGTGTGTGTGTATCTAGTGTGCGTGTGTGTGTGTGTGTGTGAGGGAAAGAGAGGAAGTCCAGGTCGCCAGGCAGACGGCAGCCCCACTTCAGCTTCTGTTTCTTTCGCTTTTCCATCTCTGGGGATGTGGGGGTGGGGGAGCGACCCCCCTGCGCACACACACACACACACACACACCCCTCACACGTTGGTCAGGCTGCCGTCAGACACCTAATCCATGGCTACATTACCATAACATTTTCATAAGTGGCCATCGCCAAGGAATAACAGGACCAGTGTGTGTGTGCGTGTGTGTGTGTGTGTGTGCGTGCGTGTGTGTGCGCGTAGTAGAATAACAGCTCCAGATGAGATGAAGAAATGGTTCTTTATGAGGGCAGTGACACAAGCTATCAGTGTTACCCTGGTAACCTCCACTCTGTGTGTGTGTGTGTGTGTGTGTGTGTGTGTGTGTGTGTGTGTGTGTGTGGACGAGCAATAGTGTTTGTAATATAAACAGAGTCAGAACGATAGCCTAGAGTGTGTGCGTGTGTGAGAGAGGGACAGGGAGACCTGACAAGAGCCTGTGTGTGTGTGTGTGTGCGTGTGTGTGTGTAGCATTGGTCCTCCAGTAGTAAAGCTAATGGCTAAATTGGAACAATCTGCTGCCTGAATGGGGTATATTTAACTCCCCTTTGTATCCCCAAAACACACACACTCACTTACTCCCTCACACACACACACACACACACGCACACTCACTTACTCCCTCACACACACACACACACACTTCACCCTGCCATCAGAGTAAATCCCATTAACACACACACACACACACACACACACACACACACACACTCATCACCCTGTCTGTCATCAGAGCAAATCTCTGCTCTAATTTGTCCGATAGGATGATAGACTGCTTTCACTCCAAAACAATGTGTTTGTGTGTGTATGTGCATGGGAGTGTGTGTGTGTGTGTGTGTGTGTGTGTGTGTGTGTGTGTGTGTGTGTGTGTGTGTGTGTGTGTGCACTCTAGAGGGTGTGTGTGTGTACGTATGTGCACTCCAGAAGGTATGTGTGTGTGTGTGTTCACTCCAGAGGGTGTGTGTGTGTATGTGTGTGTGTGTGTGTGTGCACTCCAGAGGGTGTGTGTGTGTGTGTGTGTGTGTGCACTCCTGGGTGTGTGTGTGCGTGTGTGTGCACACTCTAGAGGGTGTGTGTGTGTAGGCGCACTCCAGGGGTGTGTGTGTGTGTGTGTGCACTCCAGAGTGTGTGTGTGTGTGTGTGTGTGTGTGTGCACTCCAGAGGGTGTGTGTGTGTGCACTCCAGAGGGTGTGTGTGTATGTGTGTGTGTGCACTCCAGAGGGTGTGTGTGTGTATGTGCACTCCTGGGTGTGTGTGTGTGTGTGTGCACACCCTAGAGGGTGTGTGTGTGTAGGCGCACTCCAGGGTGTGTGTGTGTGTATGCGCACTCCAGAGGGTGTGTGTGTGTGTGTGTGTGTGTGTGTGTGTGTGTGTGTATGCGCACTCCAGAGGGTGGGGAAATCTGTAACAACACATCATTGCTTCTTCACTCCCCTCCATAGACTGTGTCCAGCAGAAAAGATGTCTGCAGAGGCGCGCATCATCGCCAAGGACAGTTCCCACCCCAACCACTGTGTGTGTGTGTGTGTGTGTGTGTAGTGAGTTCCCACCCCAACCACAGTCTGTTCTCCCTCCTTCCCTCTGGGAGGCGCTGCAGAACACCCCCCCCCCCCGCAAAGATGCAGGGGATTATAAACTTTTTTTAGGTGGTCAAACTCTGCAAAAATTTGGCTCTTGGGCCACTGTAACATTATTCAACTGGAATTTCACCCTTATCCCAACTACTCTCTTTCACCCATAAGCTGAAGGTACTGTCTATGAAAATAGACTGGTATCATGTTTTAACATATTTTAAGACAAAATCACACCAGATTTCTCATTTAAGGAGTGATCAGAGAGAGTGTGTGTGTGTGTGTGTGTGTGTGTGTGTGTGTGTGTGTGTTGGCTTTGCAGCCATTCCCAGAGCATCCATGTCACCATGGAAATATCCACTGTAACCCAGGCGTCCAGAGTGTGACCAGGGGCGTCTGAGGGAGTGTCTTTAAGGAGTGGTCAGTGTGTGTGTGTGTGTGTGTGTGTGTGTGTGTGTGTGTGTGTGTGTGTGTGTGTGTGTGTGTGCGCGTCTTTTAGAGGTGCAGCTCTTCAAAAACACAAGTGACGTCAGTCATGCCACACACACACACACACACACACAAACACACACACACACACCTCTAGGCCAACACCTAAACCCTGACACACTACACCTCACCAGAGAACAAAGCCAGCCTTCTCAAACACACACACACACACACACACACGCACACACACAGATATACACACTCTCTCTCTCTCTCTCTCTCTCTCTCTCTCTCTCTCTCTCTCTCCAGAGAGTTCTCCAAAAGTCTGGAATGGAAACGTCACACTGGAGACTGATGTCAGATGTTTACCTTTTTGACATTTACAGGAGATCCTGTCCTCTCTCTCCTCTCTCTCGTTCTCACACACACACACACACACACACACACACACACACACACGCACACAAACCTCATACACACCCTTGCTAATTCGTAATAGTCGCCTTTTATAGGGGAAGACGACATTTGTGTGTGTGTGTAGGTATATTCAATTCAATTTAATTTGTAAGTGCCAAATATACGAATACATTTGTCTCATGGCGCAATAGACAGTACGGGGAGCACCCATGAGTAACATGGACAACTCCCTTCTCTTACTAATAATACATATATGTTGTACATACATATATGTATTTGTGTGTGTGTGTGAATGTGTGTGTCTATATTTGTGAGTGTGTGTGTGTGTGTGTTAGAGAGAGAGAGAGTTCTCCTGTCAAGAAGGTAAACATCTGTGAAGGGGGAAAGGGGTCCTACTGGTTTCACTGAAGGTCAAGTAGGTTCACACACACACACACACACACACACACACAGCTTCACTAGAGGTCAACTAGGTTCACATACAAACACAGACATGCAAACACACACACACATACAAACACAGATGCAAACACAAGTTTGTGCGTGCCGCGTGTGTGTGTGTGTGTGCTACTGTGCATGATGACCTATTTCCCCCAGAGGCCTGGCGACATCAGGCCACATGAATCACCATGGCGATGGGAAGACGTGAGGTCATGGTACTGGACCGGCCAGGCAAAGCAGCAGCATCGTGTGTGTGTGTGTGTGTGTGTGTGACTTGGAATCGACTCACACACAGGTAAGGGAAGTGGCTTACTGTTTCAGCTAAGCAGGAGGAGTGACAATATTTAAATATAGTGTGTGTTCGTGTGTGTGTATGTGTGTGTGAGAAGTCTTGTCCCCTCTTATGCACACTTTCACAGTTGTTTGTGTGAGAGTATTTCAGATGTGTAAGTGGAAGCATTTCACTACTTTGTGTATGTGTGTGTGTGAGAGAGAGAGATGGGGTGCATAAGACATAGAGAAGAGCCATACTGTGTGTGTGTGTGTGTGTGTGTGTGTGTGTGTGTGTGTGTGTGTGTGTGTGTGTGTGTGTGAGAGAGAGAGATGGGGTGCATAAGACATAGAGAAATGCCATACTGTGTGTGTGTGTGTGTGTGTGTGTGTGTGTGTGTGTAGTGTGTATGTGTGAGAGAGAGATGGAGTCCATAAGACATAGAGAAGAGCCATACTATATGGAAACAGTGTATGAGAGATGGTGTGTGTAGGTTTATGTATTGTCTACTGCTGTATGTGTGTGTGTGTGTGTGTGTGTGTGTGTGTGTGTGTGTG
>JAODXP020000015.1:17185232-17187732 GCA_027497455.2 Sardinella longiceps | reverse complement strand
ATTTGAAAGCCACTGCTGAAAGGTTCCAGTGGCTCTGTGTGTTTGTGTGTGTGTGTGTGTGTGTGTGTGACGTAGAGAGAGGTTGTGGTTGTCAACACACTGGCTGCCAACAATGACGCAGCGCATATCAGGCAATGTCTCTCTCTCTCTCTCTCTCCTCCACACACACACTTAATACACACTCACATACTTATACAAACTCTCCTACATACACTCATACACACTGTCTTACACACACTCCCACACACAAAACACACAATCTTTCTCTTTTACACACACTCTTACACACAATCATACTCTCTCATACACACTCTATCTCTCTCTCTCTCTCTCTCTCTCTCTCTCACACACATTCATACACAATATCTCATACAAACACACTTATCAAGAGATTGACGAGAAGAGAGAGTGTGTGCTAGGGTGTAAGCTGTGTGTGTGTGTGTGTGTGTGTGTGTGTGTGTGTGTGTGTGTGTGTGCTGATAGAGAGGGTGAGGAGAGATGGTGAGAATGAGGATAGAGGGAGAAAAGGTGTGTGTATTTGTGTGTGTGTGTGTGTGTGTGTTTTCTTAGAGACCAGACACAGAACGTGAACCAGAGCTCATCACTACACTGTGGTGCATCATTTCCTTATGTTTATATATATATGTGTGTGTGTGTGTGTCCTGACTTATGAGGGGAAAGACAAATAGCAGTCTGACAAACACCATTAAACCCATTTTTACTAAAAACAGCAGAGAAGAGACAAATTAGGATGCTCCTTCTGTCTGCCTGTCTGTCATAAACACACACACACACACACACACACACACACACACACACACAGACACAAACACACTTTACTGGAACTAAGGGAAGGGCCTTTTAATAGGATGGTTGGAGCCCAGACAGATGGGGCTGGTGAATCACAGCATACCTAACTTAGGGTGTGTGTGTGTGTGTGTGTGTGTGTGTGTGTGTGTGTGTGTGTGTGTGTGTGTGTGTGTGTGTGTGTGTGTGTGTGTGTGTGTGTGTGTGTGTGTGTGTGTGTGTGTGTGTGTGTGTGTGTGTAGAGCCAGTATTCAGTCAAAAAGGAAATGACAGGCCTTGTTGACTGAAATATACTCTGGATAAAAGAGAAAGACAGAAAGAAAAAGTAGAAAAGAAAGTTTTGCAAAACATTGATCAAAAATAATAAAAGTATTAAGCGTTATTTTCATATCTGGATATTGTTCTCAATTAAGAACAGAATCTACCAACTTCAGACCAGTCATATGCAAGCAAATGATGTTACAGCAGTTTTGGTCATTACAAGTCATAAAATCAATTTAGACTATGTATGTTCCATTCTGAACTTTTAAAAATCTTTTAAAACTTTTAAAACTCAACTTTTAAAACTTTAAGAAAGTTGACAAAATTTCCTATCTATCTACTTAGACTATGTTTTATAGCTTTGGATTTTGAATTAAACCATTTTTCTTTTGCATTTCAAATGTGCGATGTTCTCCAAACACAGCATTTCCAAATATCACCTGTGTTTATGTTGTTAAAGCCACTGGTTACGCCGCTAAATCACTCCTGTAGGTCTGTGTTTGGCCCTACAGTATTTCTAAGCTAGTTTTTAAAAACACATTTATGAAAATCCTTTAAAAGATACTGGTGAATTTTTCGAGATTGAAAATAACATTCTCTCTCTCTCTCTCTCTCTCTCTCTCTCTCTCTCTCTCTCTCTCTCTCTCTCTCTCTCTCTCTCACACACACACACACACACACACACACTGTGCTTGAGAGGCCTGTCGGGGTGCTATACTGTAAGTACACACACACACACACACACACTGTACACAGACAGACAGACATACACACATGCACACACACATGCCTGTTTGGAAGCAAGCATATCTGGACCTCCAGTAGAACTGGCACCTATCCCAGCATGCACTTCTAAACTCCACAGAGACTTACTCTGCATAGGTGCTGGACACACACACACACACACACACACTCACTCACCTTTGAGCTCCACAGAGACTTGCATGTGTGTTTGACATGCTGGTAAAACTCACGCACAATCATGTATCACACACACACACACACACACACACACACACTCAGACCCCCCCACACACACACAAACTTACACACGTACATACACACCCCAACACACACATATGCACACAGACAATCATGTTGCTCATACACATACAAGCATGTATCACACTCACACACACACACACACACACACACACACACACACACACACACACACACACACACACAGACACACACACCATCAAGTTATCTGTAGTGTGTCACACACACACTACAGACAACTTGATGGTGTGTATGTGTGTGTGTAAATTTATCTGTCAGAGAGAGGGTGTGTCTTCCAGGGCAAGGGTAGAGTGTGTGTGTGTGTGTGTGTGTGTGTGTGTGTGTGTGTGTGTGTGTGTATTAGCGACAGTGTGTGTTAGAGAGAGAGTGTGTGTTTCAGGCAGGGCTAGTGTGGCATTTTGGGTGGTCA
>JAODXP020000015.1:17165643-17172632 GCA_027497455.2 Sardinella longiceps | reverse complement strand
TCAAGTCATGTATGTTCAGGGCGACCGCTGTTACATAGAGGGGCTCACTGCTTCTTTCAAGGAGCCCGTACGTATCTGAAATGTTCAGATAGAAACACTACTGATCTCTTCAGAGGTGGCGACGGACGGGCCCTGCAAGGCCACGGGCCCCGGTGCGGCCGCACCCGCTGAACCTGCGATAGTTACGCGCCTGGTTCCGGTCCTCGATTGTGATTGGTTGAAAACGCGTTCGATGTCATTGTAAATTTGGCATTTAGCACGGCTCCAACCGCATTTCGTTCTAAACTGCTGCGCCATAAGAAAGTGAATGGAGAAGCGCATATGCGTTACTTGGCAACCATTCAGTAAGAGGAAGTATGTTTTTTGGCGGAGGAATTGGTATCAAGGAATAACTTGCTATATTTCTCATGGTTGTGTTTTCCGTTAATGAAACCATTGCTGGTTAACGTGGTAACAGTTTTAGAAGCGCAATAAACCCCTCGAGTCCGGTATAAATGCTGGTTTTAGCACGGATGTCTCAGCTCAGACTCAGCTGCGCCTCGTGCCTAACAACACCCGTGCTAAAACCAGCATTTACACCGGCCTCTCGGGATTTATTGCTTACATTTATCGCAGTTTATATCACTCTAGAATCTTTGGTTTATATGGTTGTACAAGGCACACACTGTATACAGGATGTATGGATATTATGCCAAAAGGCCCAAAACAACTGAATAACACAAGTTAAAAATCTTGGGGTAATAGTCCATCAAGATCTCTAGTCATGTAAAGCAGTAGATCAGTGGTCTCAGGCAGTCCTCCTTGAAATGTAATACTTCTTTCTTCTCAAGAGCCTCTTGAATCCTATATCCTACCTGTTTGTCCTCTATTTTCAGTAGTAAAGAAAAAGAAAAGGAAGGAATGAAAGAAGAATGAGAAGGAGGAACAGAGGGAGATGCAGGAACTGGCTGATGGTGTGAATGACATGTCTGTGTCTTCTGGCAAAAAGACAAAAATGTGAGACACGGCCTGCTAGCAAAGCTAACCAATATCTGGATAATTAATTCTTCATACGGAGGCATACACAATTTGTATGTTTATTGTTGTTTGCAATCCTCACTTCCAGTATTTATTCCATGCATAGCTAGGCTTGCTCTCAGTAGCCTACCGAGTGTATAGGCTCATCGCAGAGTGGCTCATAACAGGCTGTTGTAAAATGGTTAGTAATGTAAAATGAAAAACCAATATGCTAGAATAGGGCTTTCGGTCTTGGATTATTTATTCATTTATTTATTTATTTATTTGCACATGGGGAATGAATTATGTGGCATCTCATTTTCAATAGGGTACCAGAAGTGAGTACTGTAAACAACGTGGTATGTGGCTGCTTGCAGAAATACACCGTTTTAAACACTTTTTAAACTAATTTGTAGTCACACACACACACTACAGTGTTGTGTTGTAAAGTGTCTGCTGATGTTGCATAGCTCTTGGGGTGTAGTGACATTTAGAGAATGTTAAAACAATATGCCACTGTGAAAAAGTAAATATTGAGTAACATGTAACAGTGGCTTGGACTACTTCCACGACTTGATTATTAGTACACTGGAATGAGAGCAAACGTAGTTCCATGTCATATCAGTTTAGGATATTTCCACATTTAATTTTCTGTCAGTCTTAGTACACCTTGTAACTACAGAAGGGTCAAGTTTTGTATGGGAAAAGTTCTATGGACTTTTGGTTCAATGATGTATGCTAACCTAAAGCTAAAAACGCTACTGTCCAACTGAGTGAACTGAGTAAAGGTAAAACTCAATTGTTTAACTCTAGAAGAGGTGGGAAATTAGTCAATTTGTCATCATGGTGGCATACTGCTTTCAGGATTCTAAAAAAGTTTAAAGTCAGGGGTCTTGGGCATGTTACAACTGTCTCTAAAGTTATACTGTATGCTAAAAGTGGGGAATGCTCACCAATATGTGTGAGAGTTTTATTTGTATTTGTATTTATTCAAGTAGCATGATCAATGAAATGTCTCAATCAGTCGCTATCATATGTCTTACATTATACTGTATCTAACCATATGGATGGAGTGTTTATTAGTGATCGGATGTTTATTCTTCATCTCAACACTGATGTAATTAAAGGTGATTCAACCACAATAATATGAATAAAAAATTAAATTGGAATGTATGGTAACTTAATGTCACACACACTTTTCCTACAGTGAATGTTTGCATACATTCCTGATAGTGATGTTTGGAGTATAAATCTGGGCAGTATGACACACACACACACACACACACACACACACACACACACACACACACACACACACACACACACACACCTGTATCGTTTACTTTAAACTTCAACAGATAAACTTTAAACTGGATCCTCATTAATTATCCGTTATCCAATTATCCTAAAGACACAGTTCCTATATGACCTATAGTTTCTTAGTAGTGTAACAGCATTGTTATCATGAGCAGTAGGGTAACAACATTGTTATTTTAAGTCAGTTGATCTCAGCTGCTGAGCCAATCATTCTCTGGACCATTGTTGTGTATATTTAATCAAAGTAAGTCATTCACAGCAGTCACTCCTAATCTAGACACTGTGGAGTGGCACAGTTGAGTATGATTTGGACACAAAATCTTGGCCAACGTCAACATCAAACTCACACTCCACATACATACTGTAGCCTGCCCTGACTTAGAGTAAACACTATTAGGTTTTCCCAGAAACCATGTGACAGGCTAATGTGTAGACTATGTTTCCTCTCTATAAAAACCCACCCATCAGCTGTTTGTACCACTGGGGTGGACACTTTCTGCAGTAGGTGGAAGGACAGTCTCTTTCTCTCTCCGTCTTACTCACACACACAGCTGGTAAGTTACTATCATTTCAAAACATGACGCAAAGTGCTTAGTGCTTAGGTTCAGAAAGTAGAGACCGTTGTTGTCATCGTAAACAATTACATTAATGTTTTGTAAAGGCTACCTCATCATTTGGCGGAAGTCACTCCTGTTCTGTAGGATCGCTGTATGCAGATCGCACATACGGTACTTTTTCATTTTCGCTTTTTGTTTTCCTTGAGATTGCACTGAGATTGCACATTTCTTCCAATACATCTTTCATTTTCGCCTGGCCCGTTTATGAGCTACTATATCGGATGGACTGTATCAGCGTGGAAGAGTGAATTAGATACGGAATATAAAATTAAAGTTAACGTACTACCGACCTGCAATCAAAAGCGAAACAAAAAGTGAAATAGGCTGTTTCAGCGCTGGTGAGTAGGTTTACCACCAGAGGGCAGTAAAGCATTTTTGGTAAGTAGGCCAACCGAGAGTTACAGTACAATAAAATAGAAGTGATATAATTTCATTGGTGGTAGCTTCAGATAGATAGATATTTATGTGTCCTTACGAAATATTGTTCTGCGCTACAAAGTGCGTCTGATACAGTTACAACCACTTACAAACACAAAGACAACAACTTGACACAAAGTTATACAATTACTACCATTATAAGCATGGGATATATTATGGGTGAATAAGGTAAAAGTTTTAAACTTGCCAAGCTGATTCACATTAACATAATACTTTTGCATGTTGTCTGAAATTTGCATAATTTCCATACATTTTAGGCCATACTCGTAGGGGGCTTACAGTGCACCAAACAAATTTGTTGAGAAAGGTCTGGCTATGAGGAATTGAACGTTTATATTGACAATTTTAGGATTCCCTTTGAAAAGCAATGGATTTCAATACAATGCAAACACTGTGCATAAATTACATGTAGGCAGGGCATAGGCGATGTGAAAATCTATATGTTTGCCTATTACTTTGTTTACTGTTGCATTACAGACCAAAATTCAGAAAATTATGGCATATACCTCAGTGTACTTTATGGTGTCTCATTTACTGTAGTTATACAGGACATTTCAGAAAACTTGCAATACAAAAAAGCATTGCCTAAAAGAGTAAATAATTTGCTAAGGAGGTTTTGTGGGGATATCTATCTGTTACAACTTTTACCCTATTCACCTGTAATATCAATGGACATATACAGACTGATATAAACACAAGGAAAAAGTTCCCCTGAATACAATGCTATCACATATTAAGGGGCAGACCTTCCCTCAAATATGCCCTGGGCCAAAACCCTCTCTAGTATTTCAGCTTTAAGATGATTTATTGAAACAAATTCTTATGTTTGTTATATTTGTCTCTATTTTATGTTGTGGCTTTTGAGGCGACTGAAACAAGTAGCTTTGAAGACTTTGATGATTATATTAATAAGAGTTTGTTATTACCGTAATAAGACTTTAATAATGATATTAATAAGAGTTCGTCATTCTCTTCTTTGTCTGTCAGTAAGTTCTCTGATTGAATATGGCAGCCTGTTTGGTCTGGGATGGTAAAGAGTTGGATCTGGGGCTCCACCAGCAAGGAGACAGCAGTGACCTACCAACTTTAGCAGATCTGGACATACCTGGCTTCACCTGGCTTTACCTGAGTGTACCAGACGCTGCTAACCCGACTAGAATCCGTCCACTCATTATTAAGAAAAGCGTAGGGAAGGCCAGAGCCAGTGGTAAACGATCAGAGCACCGTAACCAAGCAAGGCAGTCAAGAGGCCAGGAGAGATCAAGAGATTCCGCCCCGCTCTCAGTTCATAAGAGAAGAGAAGAGAATTTACAGAAGTTTCCATATCCGCTTCCACGCCTCCTCCTGACGAACGCACGGTCCCTCCGAGAGAAGGTAGAGGACCTGAGAAGGCGTCTGAGGAGCGACATGGAGATGCAGAGCTGTGAGTTCATGTGTTTCACTGAGACCTGGCTCACCGAGCCGCCCTACGTGGATGTGCAGGGCTACAGGGAACATCATTCCGTCCGCAACATTCCCGGGAAAACCCGCGGAGGGGGCTCGCAGTCCTAGTCAAAAATGGGGTCAGTGTACAGGTGGCAGATGTGAAGCAAACTGAAAACTATCAATTCCTGGAATTCAACTATAAATCCGAAACCTTCCCAGAAGATACACCACCTGTCATCTTCATACTGGCGTACATCCAACCACAAGCGAAACAAAAAGTAACCAAAGAAGAACTAGAGAAACATTATAATGATGCTGTGGCAGACTGTGACAAGGCTAATGGAGGCCCTGTCTTCATTCTGGGGGATTTTAACTGGTATGATGATTTCTCTGAAGATACCACTGTGCAGTATGTCAGCTGCCCCACCAGGAAATCCAGGATCCTGGACATGTGCTATGGAAACGTCTCCGGTGCCTACACCTCCCAGTGCAGACCTCCACTCCGCTCCACACACAACACCCAGTCCGACCACAACGTCATCCTACTGGGCCCGGAGAGGAAGAACTGCTCACATGCCCAATGGTTAGTGTTATTAGTCCCCAGATAATGCCACTTTTGCTCATTAATGTGCTACAGTATAGCATCATATTCTCTCACCTTATATCATTAAAGATGCACAATCAGGGCCGTTTCAAGGAATTTAGGGGCCCTAAGCAAACAGGAAATGGGAGGCCTTCACCTCCCATTAACACCTACATGAACCACATTATTATAATCTTTAAGCATCTTTGATTACTGATATGATTACTGATATGATTACTTGTGTTGAACTTAAAGTTGTCTAACTCCAGTCTAAAGTCACATTTTATCCAAAAACACTACTAACTAAATTGTTAAAACCATCAAACAGTCAATACGTGGGGCCCCTATCAACCAGGGGCCCCAGGCTGTCCTATTGCCTGTGTGCTTAAAGGCATTCTGTATCACGTCTCATGTTTTGTGCTTTTTCAGTAGGGGCGTCGCCGGGGATGATGATGAAGATTTGGAAGAAACCTATTAGATGGGCCGGATGTCTTTGTCATAAGATTGACGCGCAAGGATCAAGCCAGCTTATTTCTTAAGACACGTAGATATCGAGCTGCTCTAACACACATTACATGCCATGCACCAGACTGTGTGTTCATAGCCTGACCTGCCCTGAGAGGGACACAGAACCAGTGGGTATTCAAAATCACACAAAGGCACCAGCCCCTGCTAAATGTAAATGCATGTCTATTGAGAATTTCCAGACTTTTGGCACAAAGTGGAAGTGGATCTGCCAGGCCAAATGAGATAAATAGCCATGGAAGGACCGATTGTCCATATTTGTGGCAAGTTAACCATTATATTTCATCAGAATATATCTCAGTTTTCTGACAGATCTGCATCTTCTCTCTAAGATTTCCGGTTTTCCGGTATTACAAATGAAGGAAATATGTGCTGAAATGGAAATATCATGCCCTCCATATTTATTTGTGTTAAAAATTTTACAGTCTGATGCATCAAATCCATTTCTATGGCATTAATAACATGTAAAGGAACATTTACTGTGTAATGAAACAAATGTTTGCAATGTTGTCATTCATACTTGAGATGGATGACAGTGATAGAAGAGACTTACTGATAGTAATCCATCATGAACAGTATGTTTGTCTCTCGTGAGTATTATTAAGCAATCCATCATGGAACAGTGTGTTTGTCTATCGTGAATATTATTAAGAAATCCATCATGGAACAGTGTTTGTCTCTAATGTGTGTGTATTCATAAGTAATCCATCATGAAATGTGTGTTATAGTCTGTGATGCGTGTATTAATACGTCATTGATCATGAACAGTGTGTGTGTCTCTCATGTGTAATATGTAGCTTGATTGTTAATTATGTAGCTTGATTGTTAATCCTCTCGTGGAAGTCGCTTTGGATAAAAGCGTCTGCTAAATCCATTGATGTAAATGTAAATGTAAACATATTCCTGAAATGAGGAGTCTGCCTTGCTCTCCACTAGATGGGATTAGTCACCTACCCCTTGTCTTTATATTAGTCTACACTCTGCCGAAAAGTGATTAAATCAACATAAATAAATGTGAAAATGGTTTTGGTGCCAATCAAGCTTGTATCCCAACTTTACTATAAAATCACCCTTGTACCTGAGGTATG
>JAODXP020000015.1:17155643-17158143 GCA_027497455.2 Sardinella longiceps | reverse complement strand
CCTGCCTGTGGCTGCAGCCTTGAAGCCATCACAGCTGCCTGGACTGTGTCAGCTTGCTAACTGCTCCAATTTCATCTTGAGAGACAGATCTCCAACACACACTAGTTCTCTCTCACACACACACACACACACACACACACACACACACACACACACACACCTGCCAGCCATGTCTAATGATCTGTCTGCTAGTTCCAAAAACTCAGGAGTAGTTTTTCTCCCTGCATGATGAAAATTGCATGGCTTGCAGCCTTTGACTGACACACACACACACGCACACACACACACACACACACAGTGGCTCATACACGTAGCAAGATGATACTGAAATATTTGTTACAACAGATTCATTCCTGAGCATGTATGTACATTGTAGGTATGCTGTGTGTAAGTGTATAAATGTGTGCGTGTGTGTCTGTTTGTTTATATGTGTGTGTGTGTGTGTGTGTGTGTGTGTGTGTGTGTGTGTGTGCATGTGTGTGTCTGTGTGTATACATGTGTGTGTGTGTGTGTGTGTGTGGGGGGTGTGTGTGCATGTGTGCATGTGTGCTGACCTTGAAACCATGTGAGGAGGCTGTAGAGTAGTGCATCTAAATCTACACCCATATGTGTGTGTGTGTGTGTGTGTGTGTGTGTGAGTGTTTCATCACCTTTTCATTTATTCTCCAGGTGTGTTTCCTGGCTGATTTGTTTTCATAATGACACATCTCTATTCTATTCATCAGCATACTCATCTACACACACACACACACACACACACACACACACACACACACACACACAGTACATCGGGCCAGTCTGAATGTCCGCACTTAAACTCACAAACTCACACTCATGATAAGGATACAGGTGTTCAAGGAATAGTCCGCAATTTTTTGAAAATTGGTCATTCCTCTTTCCTGAAGTTAGATATGTGGGTAAAAGCATTTTGGTCTGTGCATGCGCTTTCCTGATCTGGCAACCTAAATTTTAGCTTTAGGGCTGGAATGTAATGTAGCCATAGAGTTGCTATCTGGCACTTTACATTCCAGCACCTATACTAAGCTAAATCTAAAATAACGCTACATTTGGGGTTGTCAGACTAGGAAAACACATGTACTAAGACTAAGTATGCTTTTACCCGCATATGTAACTCTAGGTAAGAGAGTGAATAATCAGTTTTCCTAAAAAGGTGGAATATTCCTTTAAGGGTGAGCCCCCTCTGTCCCGTGGTCACAATCTGAAGTACATACAGTACTTACTAGTGACATGAGTGTTAAGGGCTTAGGGAGAGCATTGGGACTGGGCATTTACATCCCATCATGCATCACTCTGTCTGTGTGAGTGCCAGGTGTCCCTGAGCCCTCTGCATGCAACCCATCTCCACCCCCATTACCCAGCATGCCTCACTCTTCCTGGATGATGGCCCGGTCTATACATCAGCCGCCTGCATAGCCGGCATGTAGTCCACTACCTGTGCCAAACCTGCCCCTATTACCCAGCATGCCTTTCTCTTCCTGCATTGCCAGCATGAAGTCCACTACCTGGGCCAAACCTGCCTCTATTACCCAGCATGCCTTTCTCTGTCTGGGGTGAGTTCCCAGCATGCTCTGCTCCATCAAGCAACAGAAAAAGCATCCATTACCCAGCAGGTCTCTTGTGTGGATGAACACAACCTTCCTATCGAGCACAATCAACTCCCTGATCAGCGCTCTGAGGCTCTAAGAGAGAAGATTCATACACACATACACACACACACACACACACACACACATATTGCATGCACATATATACTGCACACACACACACACACACACACACACACACAGAGAGACATATTTGCCTTGATTTCCCATGATCCACTTGTTACAGCACGGCAATCGGAGGTATATCAGCAAGCATCCAGTTGCATTCTCAGTATGCATTTCTCTATCAGCAAAAAACACTGCCTTCATTTCCCAGCATGCATCCCTTCATCTTCGTGCCAACAAGCCTCATTACTACCATGTGTGTGTGTCTGTGGCAGGGCACACTGCCTACATTACCCATAGTTCCCAGCAGGTGGCCATGCTAATGGCGGCTGTAGCAGTGGCGGTGAGCTCCTCCATGCTGCTCCTATGCTGGGTGTGGGCTGAGAGCTGAGGTGAGATTGTCCTATCAAAGACACCCTGAGCAGTCTCAGCCACACACCACCGCTAGCTGCTTCAACAGATAGGACACAATGCCAAAGTGTGTGCCTGTGTGTGTGTGTGTGTGTGTGTGTGTGTGTGTGTGTGTGTGTGTGTGTGTGTGTGTGTATCTAAATATACTGCCTGTGTAGAACTCCCCAGTGCTTAGTGCTTAGTGTGTCCATCCATCCATGAGTGTGTGTGTGTGCGCATGCTTGTGTGTGTGTGTGTGTGTGTGTGTGTGTGAGTGTGTGTGTGTGCACGCACGTGTGTGTGCGTGTATCTAAATATGCTATCTGTGTAGAACTCTTCAGTGCTTAGAATCATGAAATACGGTACGTGATGTTATAACT
>JAODXP020000015.1:17130643-17143143 GCA_027497455.2 Sardinella longiceps | reverse complement strand
GACGTCTACAGTCAGGTAAAGGCAGGCTAGCCATGGCCTGGCCTGCACTAAGGGCCTGATGTGAAAGCTGTAAAGCAGTATCACAGTAGCCTGGCACGCCCTCCCAGTGACGTAACACCTTCGGCGTTGCTGGTCTGGCCAGCTTCTGATCGGGCAGGACTTCTGAGTTCCACAAAAATGTGGAACTGCCCCCCCTTGGTCGGGAACCAATCAACTTTGAGCAGCTCTACCGGCTCTCAGTCCTGTTCAAGCAATTCCCTTTGCGTCACATACGTCAGAGGAAAGAGTGGTGTGATTGGTTTTGCTTCGGCATTTTCTAACATCGACCAGTAGCAAACCGAGGCATTAGACTGGGGAGGTGGGTCAACCATGCGCTTTGAGAAAGTTTGTTATACGGGCTCTTGGTCAGACCAAAGTCTCGCAGAGCTTTGAAAGTCGATGGCAATCAGGCTAGTATCACAGTATCAGAGTTTTATATCAGTGATATCAGAGTTATCAGTCTCTGGGTCTCAATCAGTAGGACATTAGGACAAGTGCATCTAATCTCACTGCTGTTAGCATATGCTAGTTTCCACACTGCTTACTAGTGCACAATTGATGCTCAAATATTTACACTGCAAACTACAGTAGCAACAGACTGCCTGCTAAATACCTCCACTCTCCAAGGAGCAAAGATGGCCATGAAGTGGACCCAGTCATGATGTGGGCCCAATCTAAGTTCTAAACTGGTCATGATGCGGGCCCTGCCCAGTCTAAATTCTAAACTGGTTATGAAGTGGGCCCAGTTTAAGGTCATTATCTGGTTATGAGGTGGGCCCAGTTTAAGGTCTAAATTGGTTCTGTGCCAGTACCTCTCACTATCTAACAGTGTGGCTACAGAATCAGAGAATTCCACTTTTTATCAGGTGACTGATTACAAGACTTCCTGACATTTCTCAGACAAACAGGCACTCACAAAAATGTGACTGCCTAATTCTTTCCCATGCGTACATACTCACACTCACACACTCTCTCTCTCTCTCTCTCTCTCTCTCTCTCTCTCTCTCTCTCTCTCTCTCTCACACACACACACACAGACAGTTGACAGGTGGAGTGGAGTATTGTGAGTCTGCAGAGCAGTTGAGGAACGGGACTCATTAATCACTCCTCAGCTGGCTCTGAAGCATTCCACACACACACACACACACACACACACACAGACACACACACACACCTCAGCTGGTTCTAGAGCTTTCAGCAGCCGGCCAGCTTAGCTACACACACTTATGGTAATTAACATACCACAAAAGCAACATGCCACAGCAGACACACACACTCACACACTAACAGTAATTAACACACCACACAATCAACATGGGCACAGCAGTGCCTGCAAATTACATTGCACACACACACACACACACACACACACACACACACACACACACACACACACACACACACACACACACACAATCATTCTTCTTTCTTTCGACATACACACATTCACTCTACCAAACAAACTCTCAAAGAAACTTTAAAACACCAAACACACATACATACACACATGCGCGCACGCGCACACACACACACACACTCACACACACACAAACACACACACACACAGAAGTAGAGAGTCTGTATTTTACTTTATGCTTGCTGTCAAAAGCAGAGAAAATAATAGTGTGTTATCATTGTAAATATCAGCAGAGATGAACATGTCAGATTTCAGATCAAAAAGCATGCGCACACACACACACACACAAACACACGCACACACACACACGCACGCACGCACACAAAAGCAAACACACACAAGCACAGACAGACAGACACACACACACACACACACACACACACACACACACACACACACACACATACACACAAATAGCAGCAGAGATGAACACGTCAGAGATATCAACTGTAAAAACAGACACACACACACACACACACACCAGCAAAGATACACATGTCAAAGATCTTAACTCTAAACACACACACACACACCAGCAAAGATAAACATGTCAGAGATCTCAACTCTAAACACACGCACGCACACACACACACACACACACACACACACACACACACACACACACACACGCACGCGCACGCACACACACACACAGGATAACAGCAGCAGCAGAGATGAACTTGTAAGGGTCCAACTCACCAGAAGCATTGCTCTCTTACAAACAGATACAACTTGGTCATGTCATAGATCTCAACTCTACACACACACACACACACACACACACACACACACACACACACACACACACACACACACACACACACATACACACACACACATATATACGTAACTCACACACTCGTAAGGGTCCAACTTGGCAGCACCATTTCTCTCATCTCTTACCAACAGAAACAACTTGGCCACACATCTGACAGACAGACAGACTGACAGACAGACAGACATTATTTCTCTTCATGCTCCACTCCAAAGTCCTTGAACCCCCCACACAAAGTGAGGCAGATGAAAGACTTTTCCCACTCACACCCACACATAACTGGAACGGATTGGTCAGTAATCAAGGATCTCTGAGTGTTTCTCAAAGTTACGGAGGCTTCCTAGGTAGAATTCCTTCGCACACTACAAAGCACACTACAAAGAGGAGCTTCCATCAGTGCATTCTTGAAAAATGTATGAATAAAGGACTCTGTCCTCGATAGGAATTTAGAAGGATACTTGACATTGGAACTTAACATTGGAAAAATGATGAGGAATACTAGAAAAAGGCAGCCTTCCAAGCATGCTTCCTCCACTTTGAGAAACACTCTTTGCTCCCACCAAGTCTTTGGCCTTTTTTTGCCCTCAATGTTGCCTTCCAGGCAGCACTGCCTTCAAGGCACTAACCCCCAAAATCAATTCCTCTCCTCTGCTCCTTTCCAACAACACACTCATTTGTGCTCAAGGGGGTTTGGGTGATTGGATATGCTAAACACCTGCAAATTATTTACATTCTTATAGCTTATAAATAAATAAATAAATAAATAAATAAGCCAGAATGGAAATCAATTTAGGCGAAAAGCTCCACGAAAGTTCAATTTTTTTTTTTTTTTTGCCCTGGCAAAGGCATTTTCCATTAGTGAGTTAATCAGAGGTGCTGCTGAGAGTTGTGTTCATTAGAATACAACATCGCTGAGAACCACCTCAGGAGCCCAATGAGGAGCTGTTTTGTCTCTGGGTGAGGGGCATGCTGGGTAATGACTGACTCATCACGCCGGAACACCAGTTATTAAAACCTTGTCCTCGTCACAGAAACTCATTTCCTCCGTCAAGACGCTCAATTTGCCTGTTAGGTGAGACAGGTGTGTGTGTCTCTCTCTCTCTGTGTGTGTGTGTGTGTGTGTGTGTGTGTGTGTTTCCATGGGTGGGGGTTGTTATGAGTACGTGCTATGTATGTCTGTTCCCAGCCATTGCCTATTCTCTCTGTATGTGAACACAGAAAGTGCCTGGGTTAGATGAATGCAGTGCCTGCAGTGCTGAGGATAGATAGAATAAGCCTGGCTTAAAGGAGTAAAGTTCAAACATAGGGGTGAGGCCATATTGTAAGATACAAGTCTGCTGTCGTTCACATCACTCATCATCATTGTCCACAAACTCATACGGTACATCTCCAGAGAAAATTCTAAATTTGTCGGGGTGTCATACAATGTCGCTCGACTCCCATGCCGTGGGTTAGTTGTAGTTGACGGAGTGGCCGCAGGTTCGAGACCTGAGTGCGGGGAGAACGGGTCCGGCTACACTAAGACTACATCCTTTCAGCACGCTCCCCCTGCACAGCCCAGCTCAGCCCATCTTTCCTTCATCCTTTGCCTTTATCTTGTGTTTGATGAATCATTTCTGTATGAGGTGCAGAGAAATGACTCAGTCGCCGTGTGAACAAAGATGAGCAAATTGCTGGTTATTTGCAACAATGAGCCGCTGTAGCCTGACTCATGTGTGTGGGTCCACTATGACACACTCATCATGGAAATATGTGACCGGCTACCCAGCAAAGCAGGGACAAAATTATTATCTAATTTAGAGCAATCAATTCCTTTCTTCCATCTACAACTGGAGACACAAGCACATATACACACACACTGACACAAGTTCTTGGACAGTAGCCTTTCTGTGTGTCTGTGTAGAATCTACAGAGTATCACACACACACACACACACACACACACACACACACACACACACACACACACACACCTGCCTCACCCACACTGGGAACCAAGATATAATGTGTGTGTGTGTGTGTGTGTGTGTGTGTGTGTGTGTGTGTGTGTGTGTGCGCACTCACCATGAGCATCTCGGTAGTAGGCATGAGTCACACTCCTGAACCGCTCCTGGCCTGCCGTATCCCAGATCTGAAAGTCATGAGGAAGAGGGAGGTTAGGGAATCTCATAGGAATCTAAAGGGAGGAAACAGGGAGAAGATGGGAATACCATGGGGAAAATACAGGCTATATTTTGGGAATCTCATAGGAAACAGGGAATTCTAAAGGAGGAAGAGGAAGATACAAGGAACGCAATGGGAAACCTACATATTAGGATTCTCAGGAGAATATTGTCTATCATGGTACCGTCACTGTCACCATCATACACACACACACACACACACACACACACACACACACACACACACACACACACAAAGACAAGACTAAAGAACATGACCTATCATAAATATGACCAACCCCGGCAGCAGCCATTTCTAACAAGCACTCCGGGGCCATAAATATCCACCTCTGTGTGTGCTTGACGTTTCCTCTCACTATTTAGACACAAGCTCACTGGTTGTCAGCAGCAGCAGCAGCAGCAGGAGCAGCAGAAGCAGCAGCACGGTGCTTGAGGGATGATTAGCCATTATCATACATAAGGTCAGGGCAGAGTTGGACTCATATATCATAGGGATGGGCTGGAGCAGCCCCTACAGCCCCAGGGGTCATGCATGCCCATCCATGTGCTACAGAGAGCAGCAATTTATGGCAGACAGCTGCGTACGGTAGCATTAGCGTTAGCATTAGCAATAACTCCAGTGGTACTGATGAAGCTCATCAGCCTTGGCCCTTTGCTTTGGAGTCAGGACTGATAGTTGCCCACGGCGACGCACTGTGGACATCCATCAGGCGGATGGGGCCGAAGAGGTGGGCATGCATACTAATGAGGATACACACACACACACACACACACACACACACACACACACACACAAAACTGGATTGGAAAAGCAATAAAGCATGAGAAAAAAGAGGGAGAGCGAGACAGAGAGGACGGGTTCAAACAGAGAGAAAAGGCAAAGAGAGAGAGTGAGTGAGTGTGTGTGGTGTGTGTGTGTGTGTGTGTGTGTGAGTGAGTGAGTGTGCTGCACACAGATAGAGCAGGATGGGGGCTCAAAGGGAATCAAAGGAGGGGAGGAGGAGTGGAGAACAGAGAGGAGGGGAAGAGAGGAGTGGAGTGGAGAGGAGAGGAAGAGATGAGAGGAGGAGACGGGGAGAGGAGAGGAGGACAGAGGGGAGAGGCAAGGAAGAAACAGGAGGAGAGAGGAGTGGAAGAGAGAGAAGGAGTAGAGAGGAGGAGATGGGGAGAGGAGGGGGGAGAGGGGAAGAAGAAAGGAGGAGTGGAGAGGAGGAGAGGAGGGGGGAGAATGGAGAGAACATTATGGGAAGGAGAAGGAAGGACAAATGAGACACGGGAATAAAGCAATAAGGAAGAGATAGGAAGGAGAGGGTTGACAGGATAGAAGATTTACTGAATGGAAAACACAAACACCACAAACAAGAAAAGACACACACACACACACACACACACACACACACACACACACACACACACACACACACACACACACACAGAGAGAGCAGCTCCCCAGACTAATAGGACTGTGTGTTGAGAAGTAGACACACGCATGCACATACAGTAGAAAAAGACAAGACACAAACACAACCACACAAATACACACGCAGGGGAAAAAAGACCTTTATACACAAAGTAGTGAGAGAGTATCTACTGTGTCTACTTTACTGAGGGGCTTTTCCATTGGCCGGAACTGAAGCCATTGCACTTGACAAAAGTCGGCCAAATCAACTGCAGTGGGAGATTTTGAGCCAATTTTGAAGTCATTTTCCATTCAAAACTAAACTTATTAACTCATTGCTAATATTCTATCATTTTGGCTAAAACTAACTGTCAAGCTTAACCATTTATCAAAACACAAATCATTGTCGTAGATCTTGCTAAATAATCCCCTTGTTTTGAAAAACAGGTGGACTACCGTATCTGTCCGAATACCTGTTGTCCAACGATACTGTATCTACTTTACTGAGGGGCTTTCCCATCGATGGGAACTTCCTATGTGCTCCTGTTCTATTTTCATCTCCCTCCACGACTCCGTCGGGGATTCTGATTCCGGCCATTGATCTCAATCGCATCGGCTACATCGAAATTCGAGTCAATCAGTGCGAGAATACGATAGGCTATCAGTAAAGGGCTGATCCAGTCTTTTTGAACTGAATCATCTCCAGCAAGCAATTGTTTCTCAATAGCCGAGATCCCAGGCCCTCATACAAAGACAACAGTAGACCGAGGGGCTGGTTATGACCAGGCTATAAAACCTTGAAACCCTTAGCAGCAGCTGTAGGCAGGGGTTAAAGTGGGGGGGGACGCAAGGGTACACAGTACCGGCACCTCAAATAAATGAACAATATCATCCTATACTTCTTTTTCTTTGTTTGTGCTGACACAAAATATGAGAATTCCCCCTCCTGCCACTGCCACTGGCTGTAGGCCTATCTGATTGTGATTCTGAGTTAGAATAAAGCGGGGCTCTGGGGAGGAACGTGCCTGTCGAGGCTCAGGGAGAGAGAGTTGATTAAAGTGCTTTATTTAAGCAGGCCTCTGCTCTGCTCTGCGCTACTGTGTGTCCCCTGGCACAGGCCCGCCCTGAGAAATAAGATAGATAATAGAAAGCACAGCACATGCTAATGGGCTGACACAAGATAATAGTGCGCTACACATTAGCGATGGCCTCATTAAACTCCAATTAGTCTGAGGACAATGCTAACGCTAGCACTGATGTCATGTTAACTCCCATTAGTCTGAGGACAATGCTAATGCTAGCGCTAATGTCATGTAAACTCCCAATAGTCACTAAAGCTAAACTAGCTAAATTAGCCCATTAACTAGCCCATAACTCCCATTATTCTGACTAAACCTAGGCTAGCACTGGTGTCATGTAAACTCCATTAGTCTGACTAAAGCTAGGCTAGCACTGATGTCATGTAAACTCACGTTAGTCTGACTTAAGCTAGGCTAGCGCTGACAATGACAGGCTTGCAATGATACTATTGGTTATACAAGCAAGACATCCCAACCTACAGAAACTCATTTCAGGGAAGTGTCGTTGTCACTGCTGTCTGGCTTTGCAGAGACAAAGGCTGTTCAGGTATGTATCTTCATAAATACTACTCGGGAACTCTCTCTCTCGATTTTACATCACTCGCGGACTTTCGTGATCCACTATAAAAAATACGGTAGACTCCCGTGCACACGATATCCCGCTGCCTCCTATCTTCATCTATATACCCTATAGATCAATAGACTCCATAGGCCTACATGGCAGCCATCTTACCATCAGTCATTCAGTCATGCTCATCTTGCCAATACCCTACACCACACTCTCCTACTGAAGCGCCATCTCAACCTTTCTGAAATCAATAAAGAGCTGATTGGCTGGCCCAGAGCTAAGATGACTGCTAATTGGCTGGTACAGAGCTGAGATGAGTGCTGATTGGCCGGCCAAGAGCTGAGGTGAGTGCTGATTGGTTGTAATGAAACGCTCTAATCTTTTAAAGTTACAGAAATGAAAACAGAAAACATACTGAATCTAAAGATAGCTCTGGGTTGATGGCTGTTTTGTGAGTTAGCTTACTCGTCTGAGGATATAATTAGCACAAACAAATGAGTGAAGGTACAAAAATAGTTACACACACACACACACACACACACACACACACACACACACACACACACACCTTCCATGTCACTCACCTGTAGTTTCACCTTCACGCTATCAATGTTCAGCACCTTGTTCTGGAAGACAAAAATAGAATAAAAACAACATTCATTCACCATTAGTCAAGTCAAATTTCATTAGCTCTAATGTAGTTTACAGTACTGGTAGTCCTACCATCACACACACACACACAAGTTGCATTTCCAGTCACGACAGCGATGCTGCCTCTCGCTCCGTGTGTATTCCTCTAATCACAGCTATTAATAGAGGAGTCAATAATAGCACAGGCACAGGCTCCAGCTTTCTTATCAGCAAATACACATTCATTCATGTCAGCATCAACACATAGCCTATAAACAACATTTTCCCATCCCACAGGGGATTATATAATAAAACAGCAATGTGCTTTTAACTGAATTCCAAATAGCTAGTTTGCTCTGAGAGCTTAAAGCGTACATAATGAATGTTGAAGTTATTGAGGCCATATTTTCCCTTTTAAAAGTCCAGGATTGAATTCAGGGCAAGAATACCCAATACAGGGTAAGAACACTTAGTACTCAAAATGCCAATATTTGTTTTTCCTTTTTATTCATGATGGGTATTGATCCACTGTATCAATACAGAAAGGCAGGTTATTCCAAAGATGAAGGACATTTGGTCTTATCTGAATCTGAATTTAGTCTTATCTCAAGTTTCCACCTATGGCAAAGTAAAGCATCATTCACTAAGCAAATACATTTGTAGCGAAGTAGCTTTCGCCTTTAGTTCAGTTAACACTATGTTGACTCAACATTCCCAGCTGAATGTAGGAGTGATAAACTTCTCAATGCGCTCTGTCTCTATAGACAGCATTACCCCAGGCTCTCACTAGCCTGGCAGGTCGATTCAGACCATCTTAACCATCCAATCAGAGCAGTTAGACAGAGCAGAGCGAAGCGGAGCACAGTGTCTGACTGCACTGGGGAGACTGAGCTGCTGCTGCTGTGCTCCCAGAGGCATAAGCACAAGTGCTATTGATTTCTCTAGGCACAAAATGGCTGTCTGGAAAGCCACTTTAGGATGCATTAAGAGACTGGAGGACCCTAGTGGAGGAGCTTCTCAAACTCACTGGGGCATGGGGCCCAGACACAGCACACATTTCTCCACAATTTAACCTTTAATCACTTTTACAGCACACCTCATCATGGCCAGTGGCATGAACTTAGAGCTAAACAGCTGCAAATCAAAGAGCTAATTATTGGAAGGTCCTGTTTAGCATCTAAAGATTTAATGGGAAAGATGGTTAATGATAGATAAGACCTGCAGACTTGAAATAGTTCTCTCCATATACTTAGCAACTACGGAAGAGTAAAGTTATACTCATAGACAGTAAAAGAAGGTTTTAAGTATTTAAAATCACCGCTGGCACTGGGAGAAACATGCTGTTCATGCCAAATAAAATCTTAATTTGTGGGAACTTGGTTTAAACTTTCAGATAAGACTAAATCTTAATTGTATTTACTTCAAATACTCACTTGTGGATTAAAGGCTTGTGCACAGAGACACCTATGAACTGAGGCTTTAGGTATATTAGCAAAAATTTTCTTTTGATAATAGGCAAGATGCTAATGGTCTAATCTGATTGGATGATCTATGCAAGGCCGGAGCTGAAAGTTCAACCATCAGTCTAAGTGAATGGCTGGATGAACTGGACAAAGGTCAAACTAAATTCTCACTCCTGCACACACTCAGTGTGGTCTACAAACACTGTCAATGGCATTGGTCAATAGTCCTGGCCCATGGTTACCACGGAGACATGTATGTCTGACCCCTGCGACCCCTGTGTTGCCAGGTTACCACCCAGAATGCTGATGGGAAATCCACGCCATCAGGAGAGTTAGTAACATGTGGTAGAGATAGAGAGGGGTTGCTATGACAAGGATCAGCAATGGGTTATGGTAATACAATATGAACGTGAGCCAAAATTAAACAATCTTCTCTCTCTCTCTCTCTCTCTCTCTCTCTCACACACACACACACACACACACACACACACACACACACACACACACACACACACACGCACACACATACATGCATGTACACACAACACAGCAGCACTGTTCCAACCAAAATTAAACTCTCTCTCACTCTCTCTCTCCCCCAAAATTCAACCACTGAGAACTCTCTTTCACATCTCTGCCCACCTTTCTCTCTCTCTCTCTCTCTCTCTCTCTCTCTCTCTCTCTCTCTTACGCACGCACGCATGCATGCACACACACACACACAAACAGGGATAAAGTAATGGTGGGCCCTTCAGGAAGACACTTTTCACAGCAGAAAGTGGTGTCAGCATAAACACACCCAAACACACATTGTGACATTCACCCCCACACAATAACTATAACAAATAGGGCCAATTACCTTTAAAGAGGTCAGTGCTTCCATTGCCCAGGAAAACAAAACACACACACACTGTCTCTCTCTCTGCCCCCCCCCCCCTCTCTCTCTCTCGCTCTCTCTCTCTCACACACACACACACACACACACACACAGTCACTGGGGGGATTTATAGGATTGGATCATAAATATTGCATGCTGGGAAATTGGCTTTGTGTGGGAAACAACACATGTGGGGAATGTACTGCAGTGTGTGTGTGTGTGTGTGTGTGTGTGTGTGTGTGTGTGTGTGTGTGTGTGTGTGTGTGTGTGTGTAAGGAAATATGCTGACCTCCACAGTAGTAAAATAGAACACAGTAATCTTCACCACAAACTCAGTATTTCTCACCTTAAAGAGGATACTTCTCACCATAAGATTTCTCACTATATAGAGGGTACTTCTCACCAAAGTATTTCTGACACCATAAAGAGGAGAGTTTTCAGAACTTCAGGATGAAAATAAAATGGACGAACCAATCAGGGCCAACTAATCAAAACGTTGGTTTCCTGTTTTCCCTGCATAACTCTCAACCAACATCATCAGTTGGTTATGATGTGAGTAGTAGAAATAGCACGTCAATAAACACGACAGCCAAGTCTTTTATTCAATCATATTTAAGGATTTTTTCCCTCTAAAGCAACTCTCCAATGGATCGCTATTGTGAGTGAGGTTAGTCTAGTGATGAGCCATAGGGAATCTCGTGCAAAGATCATGGAATACTGAGCAAGATAAGGCATCATAATACATTTCAATGGGAGCAAACTGGAATACTTCCTGTCTGCATAAATGCATTACATCACAATAAGAAAGATTCTTTAAGTCTGCATAAATCATTACATCACAATAAGAAAAGATTCTTTAAGTCTGCATAAAGGGGGATTTCCCCCCCCTCCCCCTTGCAAAAATAGAACCAGGAACTGAACCAGCGTTGACACCTCTCGCTCCGCTTGAATCCTCTCTGATCTCGGTGCTTGTACCCTTGGAGGTGGGAGACGAATCACAACGTTATACGTGTGTAAAGAGTCGTTGAGCAGACTTGCCGTGCGTTGTTTGAATCAGCTTATTTATTGCTCTGTTTGGCCAGAGCCATAGAAGAGGTTTTCTATTGTGCGCAGAGGCAGTTTAAAAGATTCTGGCACAGTCTCTTCTTCTTCGTAAGACTATATATTTTATGTTATAGTCTGGCTTGTCTGGCTTGTCATTAAGCAGAATCAGGAGCAGCTTCACTTATTACAGCAACAAGGCTGTCAGCCTTCATTTCTAAAGGTTAATGTTTGCAGCTAGACACACACACACACACACACACACACACACACACACACACACACACACACACACACACACACACACACACACACACACACACACACACGCGCGTGCGGTGGAGAGCTTTATTTTTTATTTAACTTTATTTTATTGCCCAAGTCACCCAAGTTTCGTCACCCAACACACCTGCCGCTTTTGTCACCGAAATCGCCCGTCTCCATACAAAGTCAACTACTCCCATCGCCTGTGTGGCCTGAATTGCTTTTGGTCTGAACACACAGTTGAGTATAGCTTGGCACAGTTAAGCACAGCCAGGCACAACCAGGTACAGTTAAGCACAGCTAGGTACAGTTAAGCACAGATAGGCACAGGTAGGTACAGCCAGGCACTGTCATGCCTATTCTATGAGTGATGTAAAGATGCTATCTTAAGGGAGGCAGCCATGTGCAGCACAGTGGGTCCAGATAGGGCTGGACTGCTCTGCGATTCAGGCCCTGGAGTGGCGCGGATCCGGCCCGCATCCCTAGCACCAGCAATAACTGGGCTGACTCAGAAACGAATGCAATAACATGACCTGCTTTTTATATTTAACTGCGACCCATTTACTTACATAATAAATTCCCTGTGTGCCAGCCTCCCCCATCCCACTGTATTAGATTCTCACATTTATTCATACTGAATACATTAATAACACGATAGGGCTGGTGTCATAATATTAGCACATTCAGGTAATTAAATCCATTGTTCGTTATATAAGATTGTTTTTTTAGGGTACTTAACATGCTGAATGATGTGTCGTTGAGAATA
>JAODXP020000015.1:17120643-17123143 GCA_027497455.2 Sardinella longiceps | reverse complement strand
AAGCGCTCTTGATAGCCACCTCAATCAGTGGATTTCATGCAAGGCAGACTGAGATAGGGAGACGGCAGCTAACGGTAACAGAATGGGGCATTTCAAAACGAAAGCAAATCGATTAGGTTTCGTTTTTGACATGCCTCATTCAGTTAGTGTTAGTGTTAGCTGCCGTTTCGCAAACTCGGTCTCCAATGCACAAAATTTGATCACTGAGGTGGCTTTCAGTAGCTCATAGCAGTATAAAACAGCAGGGCTACGTGTTGATTCACTCCAGATTATACCTTTAAGGTAGTGCCTTTTAGGCGGTGCTGCCTGGTAAGTGCTATTGGGGGCAAAAAACACCATTTAGCGCTTGGCACTGGACCACACAGTAGTGCCTTGAGGACAGCGCTGTCTGGAAGGCACAGTTGAGGGCAAAAAATAACAAAGAATGGGTATTTAATGATTAGGATCTTGAGTGAGTGAGTGCGTAACACGCTGAAGAAAGCTTAGGCTGAAACGTCTGTCTTGTCTGTCATGCTAACCCCCTCAAATAAAATTAAAAAATATACACGAGAGTGCAGCATTTTATGTGAAATGTACTACGAATCTGTTCGCTCGCACCCCGAGACCTCGAGAAAATCATCTGGAGTTGAGCTCACTTTTTGAAAAAGATTGAGTGCACAATATGCACACCTAGATTCTGTCATCTACATGGATGCTTAGCTCTGCTCATTAAAGGGGTGTTCCGGAGTGATTTCAAGTATAGTACTATTGAACGAGCCTGCTAAATGCACTTGTTAGCGAGTGGAACAAAATAATTTGGAACAGCATAGACAGAACGTGAACACAGAAGCTAACAAGCACTTTACACTGAATCAATGGAAAATCAGATTATTCGAAACCGAAAGTAAGATCTGATGTACCGGTGACCCAATGGGGGTCAGCCCTATGTTCCCACAGCTCTATGTTCCCACAACTCTATGTTCCCACATTTCTGAGGATTTTTTTTTTTTTTCACAAAAAAGTTTGAAAATTAGACCCTGTGTTCCCACAACCCCATTGTACCACATTACTAAGATTTTTTTTTAAATTAGACTGTTTCCCCACAGCAATTTTCCAATATTGGCATGCTCACACTATCACAGGTAATATTCATCCAGTTAGCCCTTCTGTCCACATTAGAATGGAGGACTCTGAAACTAAAAACGATGCTTTTCAAAAATGATTGCTGAGGTGGATGAATCCTGCCTATTGTGTTCAATAGGCTAATTCAGCGTTGCACCCAAAGCATACCCATCCAACCCTTCCTTGGGTGCTGTTCATAAATCTCACCTAAAAACTAATTTTTATGCCCTGGAAGGCATGATAGTGTCTTTTAAGTTATTTGCTTGTATGTGTAAATGAAGCACACACTCTCTCACACACACACACACACACACACACACACACACACACACACACACACACACACACACACACACCTCGCTGCTGAGCAGGTGAGTGCTACTGATGGTGGAAATACTGATGGACCCTCAAGCACACTGATGAAGCACACACACACACACACACACACACACACACACACACACACACACACACTCGCACACACACACCCACACACACACACACACGCGTCTCAACAGAAAACACATAAACTACATACAGACAGACAGGCAGAGAGAGAGAGAGAGAGAGAGAGAGAGAGAGAGAGAGAGTGGAAAAATAGAATGAAAGGATGGGGAAAGAAAAAAGGGAAAAGAAAGAAAGGGAGGAGAGAGAGAGAGAGAGAGAGAGAGAGAGAGAGAGAGAGAGAGAGAGAGATCCTATTAGAGTGATATTGTGGTGTTGCTGATGGCTATCTCCCTATGCTGTGATAGGTCATCATTGCACTCTGATCTACGATTTCAATTACAGCTCCTCACATCTTGCCTGAAGTATGCCTGTGTGTGTGTGTGTGTGTGTGTGTGTGTGCGTGTGTAGAGTATGTGTGTGTCTCATTCTTGTGTCAAAGCTCTGGTACACAGCTATGTTTGTGTGTGTGTGTATGTACTGTATGTGTGTGTGTGTGTGTGTGTGTGTGTGTGTGTGTGTGTGTGTGTGTGTGTGTGTGTGTGTGTGTGTGTGTGTGTAGTGTGTATGCAGAGTATGTGCGTGTCTCATTCTTGTGTCAAAGCTCCTGTACACAACTATGTTAGTGTGTGTCTGTGTGTGTGTGTGTGTGTGTGTGTGTGTGTGTGTGTGTGTGTAGAGTATGTGTGTGTCTCTTTCTTGTGTCAAAGCTCTGGTACACAGCTTGAAGCCTTCAGGGCTCTGCATTGTATTCTGTTGCAGAGCTGTGAGACCCTCCACCACACACACACACACACACACACACACACACACACACACACACACACACACTGTACTGAATAGTGGTGCAGAGTATTCAGCTTTTTGTGAGAAACATGAACGATGGAAAAGATAGAGCCTTAGGACAGAGAGAGAGAGAGAGAGAGAGAGAGAGAGAGAGAGAGAGAGAGAGAGA
>JAODXP020000015.1:17109079-17120543 GCA_027497455.2 Sardinella longiceps | reverse complement strand
AGCCTATTAATATAAAAGACTTGCTGTGATTGTGCAGTAGTTGGGCATTTCTAAAACTTGTACAGCGCTTCTCTCGCCTGTAGTAATAACAGTAATAGCAGCAGCAAACCATTAGTACATGTAAGTAAAACGTTTCAAAAAGAATGATTGCATGCTAATTCCAGATTCTCTGCCGAGAAACGAATAAACGGAGGAATCGCTTTTGCATGCTTGTGCTTTATTTGTAATTTATTGCTGTATTGAGGACCTTTTTCTATAAGATTGCACCTACTGTTTACCATTTTTTTGCCATTACCTCAGTCTTTGTCTTAATATATGTCACTTTTGCATAAAATGTTTTAGTTAGGTGAAATACTTAAAAATGCCAAAGTGTAGTAGACTGCCTCAAACTGCCTGAAAGGCCTTGGACCCCTGACTGTTAAAAAGGGACTTCAAACATATTTTCTTTGGCCTGTGATTCGTGACCACAGGTATTTGCTTTTAAATACTTCTTTTTATTGCTTTGTTTTTTAAATTCATTTTTTGTTGTTTTTTAATTAAATTTTTCTTATGTGTTAAGTGTGTGTGTGTGTTTTGCCAATTTTGAAGACATCTAATGTAAACTGATGCTCTGTAAATGTAGCTGATGGGAAATACAGTATACCACAGTACATACCCAGAGAAATAACTAACCGCTATCAGAGCCCCCCCCCCCCCACACACACACACTCTCTCGCCAACCTCTTTCTCTGTCTCTCTCTCACACACTCTCTGTCTCTCTCTCTCACACACACACACTTTCTCTCTATCTCTCTCTTTTAATCGAGGAAGCCTTTGTGATGGTGTTGGTTGCAGTCAAACGGTCATATCATCTCATCTTATCACCAACAGCTACTGCGCTCAACAGGAAGTCACACACGCACACACGCACACACACACACACACACACTCACTTCCACAGCCTAAGAGCTACCAGGCAGCATCTTACACACATCCACATACGCTAAGACAGCGATGAGTATGAAGACGGGCAGCGGGGTGGGAATCTGACATGGCACAACAGAATGGACCACTGGTTGCTCTCGCGTTCCTCTGCCTCAGTGAGTTAATAACGTGTGTGTGTGTGTGTGTGTGTGTGTGTGTGTGTTAGCCTCCTTTACCACGAGAAGTTAGAAATTGTGATGACATCTTCACAGCATCTTCATGTGGGTGGATATGGTTTTGCTCGCATGTGTGTGTGTGTGTGTGTGTGTGTGTGTGTGTGTGTGTGTGTGTGTGTGTCCTACTGTGTCCTACTGTTGAGACGGTTAAAGGTATGGGAAGTAGCACAGTACCTTAGGGTTAGTCTCTCGTGTGTGTGTGTGTGTGTGTGTGTGTGTGTGTGTGTGTGTGTGTGTGTGTGTGTGTGTGTGTGTATGTGCTACTGTTCATTATTAAGACAGATACTGTAAAAGTAGAGATGGGAAGTAGCATAGCACAGTACCTTAGGGTTAGTCTCTCTGTGTGTGTGTGTGTGTGTGTGTGTGTGTGTGTGTGTGTGTGTGTGTGTGTGCTACTGTTCATATTTAAAAGGGAACTATGCAACATTTTTAGTTCAATATACCTTTATTTAGCAGCTTAAGAGTCATTGTGATGATTCTACAACAGTTTTTAGGTTGATTGATGATTGATGCTTCGCCTCGCTCTAGCTCCTCTCGGCGTAGAAATTGAATATGCAAGACTGGTGCCGCGGACCGCGCCACAGTTTTTGGGAGCAGGAGAGGGAGCTGTAGCGGTGAAAATGCAAACTCAAGCCGAGGAAACGAAGGCGTATAACGGCCGGTCCTTGGGTCTTTTCCCCAAACGCATATATGCTAAATTTGTTGGCATTGTGCCATTGTATTGAAAACAAGTTGTTGACTGGTTAGCAATGCTTTTCTGAAGCTTTTGGGAAAAGGACGCCTACAGGGAGGAGCTCTGTGGCGAAAAATGTGAGCCTAAACCTAGCGCAAACCGAAAGTAAAAATCAGTCCTGCATAGTTCATAGTTCATCTTTAAGGTACAAGTAGTTACTCTAAATGAAGAGATGGGAAGTAGGCCTAGTACAGTACAGCTCAGGGTGTGTGTGTGTGTTTGAGTGAGTGTGTGTGTGTGTGTACTACTGTTCATGCTGAAGACAGATTCTCTAGAAGTAGAGATGGGAAATATCAGAGTACATGACCTCAGGGTGTGTGAGTGTGTTTGTTTGTTATGGTTACTGTTCATGCTGAAGACAGCTACTCTAAAAGTAGAAATGGGAAGTAGCAGAGTACAGTACCTTAGTGTGTGGGTGAGTGTGTGTATGTGTTTAAGTGTGTGTGTGTGTGTGTGTGTGTGTGTGTGTGTGTGTGTGTGTGTGTGTGTGAGTGAGTGAGAGTGTGTGGAAAGGTGTATTTATGCCCATCGTCCTGCTGTTTGAGTGAGTGTGTGTGTGTGGGAAGGAATATTGTACTTAAAGCCTGCTGTTTGAGTGTGTGTGTGTGTGTGTGTGTGTGTGTGTGTGTGTGTGTGTGTGTGTGTTGGAAGGCTATTTTAATATGTAGAAGTAAACAGGATAAAAGCCTCAGATTTCCTGTGCTCAAGCTGTCTAATGATCATCTTGATGTCTGCAAAAAGATAAAATATCTAGGTCACTGTATTAGAGATGATGAGTGATGATCATGACATTTACAGACAGTGTTGTAAGCTATATGCGCAGGCACCATACACCAGACACCATAGCCCGTAAATTTACATTTTGCAAGTTAAAGTAGCTCTGTTCAAGGCATACTGCACACCACTCTACACTGCACACCTGTGGTCCGCTTACAAAAAGTCCACCCTGCAGAAACTACGGGTAGCATACAGGCATGGACTGGCCATAGGGCATACAGGGCAATGCCCGGTGGGCCGTTGGTTATTTTTGGGCCAGGGCTGTCATTTACTCATCATTTTCACGAAGGATATTGGGCTGGTTTAATTAAATCTCTCATATTCATGCAATATGTCCAACTTACAGTGTTATTTTAGCTAACCACAATGTTATTATTATTGAATAAAATCAAGGTGGGCCGCCATGGGCAAAAATGCCCGGGCCATTTTTTGGTCCCAGTCTGGCCCTGGTAGCATACAATGATGCTCTAAGAATTCTACTTAAAGATCCCAGAGGAGGGAGTGCTAGTCAGATGTTTGTGTCTGTACGAGTAAGCACACTTCACTTTTAAGAAATGTAATGGAAAATACTGGAGTGAATTCAAGCATAGCCCTGTTGAAAGAGATTGCTCAATGCACTAGTTAGCGAGTGGAACAAAATAATTTGGTACAGCACAGACCGAACGCAGAAGCGAACAGGCACTTTATACTGAATCAATGGGACCTGACTGTTGGAAACCGAAAGTAAGATCTGAGGTTACATTGACTCAATGCAAAGTGTTTCGCGTTCGCGTTAAGTCTATGCTGTTCGAAATTCTTTCATTTCATGCGAAATATATTGCTGTTAGAAGGCTCGTGCAGCAGGGCTAGGCTTGAATTCACTTACTCCAGTATTTTCCTCTAATGCAGCAATCCGCGTGAATCAACACGTAGTCCTGGACTGATTCTTATCAGTACCAGCGCTACTGGTGGCCACCTCTGTACCCCAGCTGACAGAGATAGCGCATACGGCCAGGCTGAGAGTGACAGCATGGGGTATTTCAAAATGATCAAATCGATATAGATTTGTTTTGATATACCTCATTCAATTAGTGTTAGTGCCTGTTTCTGAACTTCAGTCTCGTTGTCAGAATTAAGTAACTGAAGTGGCTTTCAGTGTCATAGCATTGTAAAACAGCTGGTCTACGTGTTGATTGACTCAGTTATCCTTTAATGCATAAGGTTTCAAACGCCTGGATGATTCTTTCAATAATATCTATGGCACTCTGTGCTCCAGCTGTGATAGCGCAAGTCATCCAGCTGGGTGCACTGGTTAAAATGTCTGTATAGATTTTAATAATTTTATTTGTCCTGTTGTTGTTGTTGTTGTTGTTTCGGTTTGATTGTCCTGGTCTGTTTTGTTGTGTTTCCTTTTTTTGCTTGTTCTATTTATATTATGTGGATTTGGACAAGCGTCAGACGAATAAAAATAATTGAATTGAATTGAATTGAATTGAATTGAGCTCCAACTTCAGTCAGGAGAATGAGAGTGTTTGGTAGCTGGAGAGAGAGCTTTGGACAATCGTAAACCTTGCTTGTAGGCTATGAGAAAAATAATAGGTGGTTCCCAGACTAAATATCAGTTATTTGATTGTAATTGATTGTAACACACTGAGAGAGTTAGAGTGTAACACTCTGAGGGAGCACTCGGTGAGCTTCAAGTAGGGACGGACTGATAATCTGTGCATTCTGTTAAAGTCCAGAATGGCCATCGAATCGGACAGCTGTGTGTGTGTGTGTGTGTGTGTGTGTGTGTGTGTGTGTGTGAGAGAGAGAGAGAGAGAGAGAGACAGAGAGCTGTGGTTTTATGATATTAGAGCCTCTCCATCCATCCCCATCATGCAACCACACCCCATCACCATGGTTACCACCCCACTGCCATGGTAACATTAATATCTACAGTGCATAGACTACACTGGTAGTCCGAGTCCAGACTGGACTTTTTCACTGTGTATTCAGGAGGCAGATAGCTAGCGAATCAAGCAGAGAAGCCTGTGATTTGAGAGAAAAATGAAATCACTTGGAAAACCATGTAGGAAGTCATATTGCACCTTTAATGTCCACAGTGCATAGACTACATGTCTCTGATGTCAGCATTAAAGGAAAACACCGGAGTGAATTAAAGCATAGCCTTCCAACAGCAATATATTTCGCATGAAATGAAAGAATTTCGAACAGCATAGACCTAACGCGAATGCGAAACACTTTACATTGAGTCAATGTAACCTCAGATCTTTCTTTCGGTTTCCAATAGTCAGGTCCCATTGATTCAGTGTAAAGTGCCTGTTCGCTTCTGCGTTCGGTCTATGCTGCACCAAATTATTTGTTCCTCTCGCTAACTAGCGCATTTAGCAAGCTCTTTCAACAGGGCTATGCTTGAATTCACTCCGGTACTTTCCTTTAATATCCACCACTGCAAGATTGTGCTTTGCGGTGTCAGTAATACTGCGCTATCTTATGTAATAAGATGGCCTATTTCAAGGGCCCCTTCTGCTTGGGGTCGTGCCTGTCCTGACGTGACTGGCCTCCACACACTGCACTGTGTGTGTGTGTGTGTGTGTGTGTGTGTGTGTGTGTGTGTGTGTGTGTGTGTGTGTATGTGTGTGTGTGAGCAAAAAAAAGAGGAAGAGCTTGATGTGTCTTTCAGTTATCTGACCCCCTATCACTTCCTGTCACAACTCTACTCTTTCTACTTCTTCTTCTTACTCACATACACATCAGACCATACAGGTCCTTTAATCCAGCTCCACACTCAAAGCCTCAACCCTACCAGCCTCAGTGGACCAGGAGTTGAGTGGCCAGTATCACACACACACACACACACACACACACACACACACTCTCTCTCTCTCTCTCTCTCTCTCTCTCTCTAACTCTCTCTCTCTCTCTCTCTCTCTCTCTCTCTCACACACACACACACACACACACACACACACACACACACACACACACACACACAGGTCCAATCTGAGTAGAGAAGATCCATGCTAGAGATAGTGTCTTCTGTGGTGTTAGAGAGGTTGGTGCACACACATACACACAGATGAGTTTCTGTTTGCTGTTTTTGCAGATCGGGGGTTTGGTTTGGTATTGTGAGAGGGGACAGTGTGCACACACACATTCGTTCTCTCTCTCTCTCTCTCTCTCTCTCTCTCTCTCTCTCTCTGTCTCTCTCTCTCTCTCTCACACACACACACACACACACACACACACACACACAGCTCAGTTGTTGTTTGCTGTTTTTGCAGATTGGGGGTTTGGTGGTGTGAGGGGGGATGGTGCCAAAGAGGAAGATCAACCAGGTAGAAAAAAACACACAGTTTCTTTCAACACACACACACACACGAAAATACAGTGCAACCAAGATGTATGTAAATTATAACTGTTTGTATATGTCTACAATACTTGATCATGTCAGTGTTAATTCTACAATGTGATTGGTCTACCAGAGAGCCGCTACGCTCTGATTGGTGCAGGGGTGGGGCTTATTCTGGCCATCATGTTCATTGCTGTAAAGGTCTGCATGATCAAGAGACACATGTTGGACAACGCCCACTCCTTTGGTAAGACACACACACACACACACACACACACAAACACACGTTGGACAACGGCTACTCCTTAGGTGAGACACATACAGTACCCCAGGCCTGGGCAAACTAAGGCCCAGGGGCCAAATGCGGCCCGCAGAGCTATTTAATCCGGCCCACGGACCCTTCCCAAAGTAGAATAATTTATCTTTTAGCCAAGGAGATTTTGATTATAGGCCTAAATTATCAAATTTGTTGTAGTCATGAAATACAAATCCCCCATTTTAACCCTGTATGTTGACATGTCCTCTGAAGAAAATGAGGCTACTGGTTTAAGACTTGCCAATTTACCAGCATCAACCGGTTGACGGTTAACACCCGGCCCATTAGTGGAAATCTACACGCCGATGTGGCCCTTCGACCAAAATAATTGCCCACCCCTGCAGTACACAGACTCACAGACACAGACACACACACATTGGACAATGGCTATTCAGTTGGTGAGGCTCACACAGGGCCTGGGTACAAAAAGAGCCCTGGGACTCTCATTCATAAATAACGTGTTAATACAGTATTTAATGTGTGTTTGTGTGTATTTGCTGTAGTTTAATTCATCTCCATGTGATTGCATTGGCAGATGACTCAACCAGAGGGCATTCCCTACGGTGAGTAAAGGTGGCTACAGACCAAAGATCTGCGACAAGATGGGTTGCAACGTTCTAAAAACCTGCAACGTTCTAAAACTACAATTCTACGAATTCTACAATTCTCAAACGCTCCTTGTTCTCTTAACTAAACAAAGCCTGCAGGCTCCTCTATTAGCTGGTTTACGACTTCCTCTAGGTTTACTTAGCCAGGCTTATCACTTAGCCACCTTCTTGGAATACCCCCCAGGTCTCTGTGTTGAGTAGGCTAACTGTTTACATTAAAAACTGTGTAACTGATGGATGACAGGATGGCCTGTGTGTTGAGTAGGCTACCTGTGTGTTGAGTAGGCTGAGCAGGCTAACTGTGTGTTGAGTAGGCTAATAGTGTGTTGAGCAGGCTGAGTAGGCTAGCTGCGTGTTCAGTAGGCAAATTGTGTGTTGTGTAGGCAAATTGTGTGTTCAGCAGGCTGTGTTGTTGGGTAGACTGACTGGCCGTTTCTCAATACCCATACTGCACTGTTGTTGCATTCCCGTGGACTTGCGAAACGTCATGAAATGCTAAAGCTCTTTTTTCCTGTGTGTTGAATCGGCTAATTGTGTGTTGAGCAGGCTAACCGTCTAAGCTAATCCTCTTGTTCCCTGTGTGTTTAGCAGGCTAATTGTGTGTTGAGTAGGCTAGGTAACTGTCCAAGCTAATGCTCTTTCCCCCTGTGTGCTGAGTAGGCTAATTGTGTGTTGAGCAGGCTGTGTGTCAAGCAGGCTAACTGTCCAAGCTAATCCTCTTGTTCCGTGTGTTTTAAGCAGGCTAATTGTGTGTTGAGTTGGCTAGGTTAACTGTCTAAGCTAATGCTCTGATTTCTTTTCCCCTGTGTGTTGAGCAGGCTGGGTGTCGAGCAGGCTAACTGTCTAAGCTGACCCTCTTGTTCCCTGTGTGTTGTGTAGGCTAATTGTGTGTTGAGTAGGCTAACTTTCTAAGCTAATGCTTTTGTTTTCCGCAGGACTCAGAGCACTAGGTTACATCGCAGAGATGCAGCAGATCTCCCAAACCAGCCATGAAAAACATCATCTATTTTTTAAGTTCACTTCCTCTCCTGTGTGTGTGTGTGTGTGTGTGTGTGTGTGTGTGTGTGTGTGTGTGTGGTCTGCTTGGTACTGATTCCGTCTGTTTAGGACATTGGGCAGCTAAAGAGCTATGGATGCTAGCATCTGTTAATATCACATCTCCTAAAGCATGACATTTTCTGTGTTTGAAATTGTTTATGTTCTACTATGTACTACTCACTTACATACTGATCCTGAAATAAAAGGTATGATAGTATGCAGTATGTGAAAAATATCATTTAACAAGTATACAGAAGTTTCCCAGATGTTATACTGATTGTAGACAGATCCAAAGCAAGCATCAGGTACTGCATCCCATCCCATGATGCAACACGATTTCTGAAATCCGCCCCCCCCCCCCAAAATGGCGGACAGTCGAAACAACTTGAGTGACTGTAAAGCATAATTGCTACAATAGCCGTTTTAATGTGTACAATGTACAGTAGATATTTCTTTGCCATACTGTATGTGTGCTTTATACTATTGTTCCATAATAAGTAGTTTATAGTAATAGAGTAATAGTGTTATACTGTACAGTAATTGTTTTTGTTTCTTTGTTTGTAAGAGAAATCATTTGTACAGGGATAGTGAGAGAGCAGATGAACTTGTCGTCCTTTTCAAATGAATGCAAAAAGCAGCTTGTGGAGTGGATGGCTAAATCAGCTACAGCTAGAGCATACCTGGGCAAACTAAGGCCCGGGGGCTAGATGCGGCCCACAGAGCCTTCCCAAAATAAAATAATTTCTTATTTAGTCATGGTGACTTAAGTTATAGGCCTTATTTATCAAATGTGTTGTATGATCATGAAAAGCAAATTCCACCCTCTTAAACCTGCATATTAACATGTCCTCTGAAGAAAGTGAGGCTACTGGCTTGAAACTTCAGTTCGTTAACTGTTAACACCCCTGCCCACCCCTGAGCTACAGTGTCTAAATCTGAAGCGTGTCTATGTTCCCACAGCCCTTGTGTTAAAAAAGTGCAAAGTGTGTGAATGTAACAGATGCAAGCTCAGCTAGCTGACAGCAGTACGTGTAGTCTATATCCTCACAACTCAATTGAGCTGAGTTAGAAACCTGGGCTTTTAGCTCAGTGGTTGGAGTGTCCTACTCCCATACCGGGTTTTTTTTTTTGTAGTGGGGTGGCAGATTTGAGACCTGCGGACTGCTACACGCACACCTTACAAAATTTGGCATTGGTGCTGGCAGTGGGATTTGGCAGGAGGGGGAACTCTCATATTTTGTGTTGACACAAACAAAGTATGTAAAAAGAATGGGATGACATGTTGTTTATCTGAGGTGCGGAACTGCTCCCCCACAATATATAGAAACAAACAACTTGTAGCTACAGGTATTATAATATAACCTCCAAAGCAATAGTACGCTGTCTGTCTGTCTGTTGTTAGCACATCTATGACGGTGCTGAATCTGAAGCATTCATTGTGACAGACTCAGCTTTATAGCACTGACTTAAACTCTTGCGCTACTACATGTTTCCTTGGTTTCATTATGTCACACTGGATTCACACACACACACACACACACACACACACATACAGTATATGCAGTACCTCCTGAAGTGCTTTTAAACACACTCTGCCTGTCTGTCATGGCTGGACTATTCACCTCCAAGGTTCATGGCGCTTCACATTTCACAAACACACACACAAACAGCCAATAACTCATACATCACATTTGACAAACGCACACACACACACACACTCTCTCTCTCCCCCCCCCCTCTCCCACACACACACACACACACACACACACACACACACACACAGAGACAGAGCCAATACCTCATGCATCACATTTGACAAACACACACACACACACACACACAGCCAAAACTGCATAACAATTGATTTTCTACTTCATTTTTGTTATCAGCTTTTTTTTATAATGACCGCATCTCTCTGATCCAGTTGTACGAGAAATAAAACCATTATCAGCATTATTGCATCTGTCTGACCCTCCATATAAAACCTTTGACATTCAGCATGTGTGTGTGTCTGCTCTCATTGTAAGTAAAGGCAGATGCGCATACACACACACACACACACACACACACACATACACACACAGAGGTCTTATTCTCGCCACCACCTCAGTCCCCTCTCAAGAGAGGTCAGAGGTTGGGGGATGTGGAACGTGGGGTTCAGGTTGCATATGTGTGTGTATGTGTGTGTGTGTATGTGTGAGTGAGTGTGGAACATGCGGTTCAGGGTTTGGACTGTGAAGTTCGTCGTCTCTCCACATTCCAACGCATGCAGTCAGTGCTGGTGGTCCAACTTTGAACTTTAAAAGGGCAACATACAGTACGCAATTCTCACACACAGTCATGGTCAGTGTTTGAGGGGACATTATAGACACACACACACACACACTGATAAAGCATACTGCTTCACTAGGAGACACACACATATGCCCCATACACACACACACACACACACATGCTTCACTAGGAGACACACACATATGCCCCACACACACACACACATACAGCACTTCACTAGGAGTCAGATATGCTACACACACACACACACACACACAGCACGTCACTAGAAGTCAGATATGCTACACACACACACACACACACACACACAGATAAAGCACTTTGCTTCATTCTGAGTCAGACACGCATATGCTCCATACACACACACACACACACACCACACAGATACAGCATACTGCTTCCCTAGGAGTCACGCATATGCTCCACACACACACAGATAAAGCACATACATTTCTTCATTCTATGTCACACACACACACACACACACACACACCCCACACACACACACACCACACATTGCTTCATTAGGAGTCACCTAAACACACACACACACAAACAGGCATAGCACATTGCTTCACTTGGAGTCACACACACACACACACACACACACACACACACATGCTCCATACACACTCTGTAGGCCATGAGAATATCTGATTTCACAACAGCAGTAGCCCCCCATACTCTGCTGCTTGACCCCCAGCAGTGTAGGTCTCTCTCTCAGCAGTGTGTGTGTCTGGTATCTACCCAAGCAGTGTGTGTGTGTCTCCAACAGCAGTGTGTGTGTCTGGTATCTACCCAAGCAGTGTGTGTGTGTGTCTCCAACAGCAGTGTGTGTGCCTGGTCTGTACCCCAGCAGTGTGTGTGTGTGTGTGTGTGTGTGTCTCCAACAGCAGTGTGTGTGTGTGTGTGTGTGTGTGTGTGTGTGTGTGTGTCTCCAACAGCAGTGTGTGTGTCTGGTCTCTACCCCAGCAGTGTGTATGTGTGTCTCTGGTCCCTATCCCTGGTGTGCGGCCCCAGTGCAGTACCCATGGCTTCCAGCAGGGGTCAGGAGGGGCATACGAGGCTAAGCAGCGTCATGTGATCTCAGTAATTGGCTCCATGTGACACAGATGCACAGATGTGTGTTTACATCCTACAGGAATAAACTATTTGTCGCATCCTATTGGCCAATGAAATTCACATATTTTAGCATTTAGTGATGTCAATGGTTATATGAAATAT
>JAODXP020000015.1:17086579-17101579 GCA_027497455.2 Sardinella longiceps | reverse complement strand
TGTGTGTGTGTGTGTGTGTGTGAGAGAGAGAGAGACTGCTCCCAGAGGACTGCGCTGATTTTGGGAGAGATTGAGTGGTTGAAAGGATGTGGTTGGAGTTTAAGTATACAGCAGCAACAACAGAGGAGGAGAAACACACACACACACACACACACACACACACACACACACACACACACACACACACACACACACACACAGCAGTCACAGCAGTCACAGAGTAGAAGAGAAAGAGTCACACACAACTATGTCAATGTCTGCATTGGATTTAGAGCAGAGACCCAGACAAATCTCTCTCTCTAAGCTACACACACACACACACACACACACACACACACACACACACACACACACACACACACCAATACACAGATAGTCTTCAGTTTTTCCAAACAACAATCCAGCTAACATTACAGTTCCATTTCAATATACTGGGAGACACATACACACACACACACACACGCACGCACGCACACACACACACACACACACACACACACACACACACACACACACAAGCAATGAGTGAGTTACTCAAGATTGTGTGTGTGTGTGTGTGCGTGTGTGTGTGTGTGTCCATATCTGGGGTCAGCTGTTATCTTCTGACCTCAAGGAACTGCAGGGAACGTGAGCATGCTCACTCTCACACACACAGAGAATTCTTTCTTTTCTATGAATATTCTGTAGTACTGTATGTCTGCATACACATTATCCTCTCTATGTCCCTCTTTCTCTTTCACAACATCTGCCAATACACTTACTAAATAGTAGTTACACACACACACACACACACACACATGCTCTTAACATTGTTTCTGTCTCACTTTCTCTCTCTCTCTCTCTCTCTCTCACACACACACACACACACACACACACACACACACACACACACACCATGCATTTCAATAAAGTGCAGCGTGCCCCATGAATGAGTGAATGCATCTGTATGTCTGTCTGTCCCATTGTGTGTGTGTGTGTGTGTGTGTGTGTGTGTGTGTGTGTGTGTGTGTGTGTGTGATTGAAAGAGGGCATAAATGGGTTATTATGAGTGAGGGCCCTGAATAGCAGGCTGGACAGTGGAACATTCAGTCTCACAATTTCCAGTGTGTCTGTCTTTTCTGAAGCGCTCTCTCTCCCTCTCTCTTTCACACATACTGTCCACACACACACACACACACACACACACACACACACACACACACACACACACACACACACACAGTTTCCAATTTGCCTGTCATTACTGAAGAGCTCTCTCTCTCTCCCTCTCTCTCTCCTCTCTCTCTCTTTCTATCACACACACACACACACACACACACACACACACACACACACAGTTCAATGTGCCTGTCTGTCATTTCTGAAGCCTTCTGATCTCTCTCTTTCACACACACACAGACACACACACACACACACACACACACACACACACACATAGTTTCCAATGTGCCTGTCTGTCATTTCTGAAGCTCTTCTGTATCTCTCTCTCTTTCACTTACACACACACACACACACACACACACACACACACACACACACACACACACACACACACACACACACACACCAATTGCTGACTGGATTGAGCATGCTCACACAGTACATTCACACATATTGTCTTGTCCCAACAAAAATCACACTTAACACACTCTATCACACACACATTCCGTCACACACACTCTGTCACACACACACACCATCCCTGATATATAGGCCTGTCCCAGATATACTGGTGTTGAGACTGATACTGGGACTGATACTAGAGCGGTTACTGGGATATACTGGTGTTGGGACTGGGATATACAGTACATGTACTAGTGTATATGTGTGACTGGAATGCACTGGTGTATACATACACCACATATATGTGTGTGACGAGTATGCTTGTGTGTATGGCATGCGCACTGTATGTGTGTGACTTCTAGATGGAGAAGTTGCTTGGTAGCTTAAGCAGAGCGTGGGAGTACAACTAAATTTGGACATTCTTTTGTATGTGTGTGTGTGTGTGTGTGTGTGTAAGCGCTGAGGATTCAGAGGTGTATTTTGGTTTAGTGGTTGTATGTCATGGTTAAGGGTGTATCTGGTGGATGTGGTTAGTGTGTGTGTGAGTGTATGTGTGAGTGACTGTATGCATGTGTGTGTATGTGTGTGGGTATTAGTGTGTGTGTATGTGTGAGTATGTAAATGTGTGTGTGTGTGTGTGTGTGTGTGTCAGTATGTAGTGTGTGTGTGTATGTCGGCAGAGCCAAAATGACTGCTTCCTCACTCTGCCTCAGAATACATGGAAAGTATTTTTGCCTTGCTTTACTGGAAACAGGAGAGGATATAAGGCGGCCATATTGGCTAAAGAGCTCTCATGAACCTGAAGAATGGATGTGTCCTCCCTCATATGATAACGTTAAAGGAGGAATTTGGTGTGATAAGGACCCAAAGTATATTTTAACATCATTAAAAGTTGGAACGTTTGCCGGGGAGTAGAATTTTGAGATGTTTGAGCAGGTCGGAGAAAACCACTTGCTAGTTGTAGCCTCCGGGGGCATCCAGCTCGGGGGTAAGTAGTTGTCTGTACAATGCCTAGTTTTAAATTTTGGCACTATCATTATACTAAAACAAAGTGGGGCTATTTTGAGCCTTTCTATTGTTTAAAACAGCGATTTGGCTATTAACCCCTAGCTAGATGCCCCTAGAAGCTACAACTAGCAAGTGGTTTTCTCCGGCCTGCAAGAGCGTATCAAAATTCTGCTCCCGGCAAGTGCTCTAACTTTTTATGATGTTACAATATACTTTGGGTCCTTATCACACTGAATTTCTCCTTTAAACTTAGAAATAACTAAACTACAACAAAATACAGTTCAGCATGAGCAAACTAGAATGAAGCCTACATGTGATGATGTCAAATAGCACAATGTAGTTGTAGTTCTACTGTGGTCGCCTAAGGTGGCGCCATTTAGCCAAAACGTAAAACGTTGATAATAAACTAGTCCACACTCACACACACTTTCTGTCTGTGTATCTGTAGTGCACCTGCACCCAGCCAGTGTCCCCAGAGATGCCCTGTGGAGTCTGTTTGAAGGTACAGTAGCCTACACTCCCGCTAACTTAACTGTACACGCTGCTAATCTAACTCTACACCCCGCTAGTCTAACTCTACACTCCGCTAACCTAACTCTACACCCCGCTAGTCTAACTCTACACTCCGCTAGTCTAACTCTACATCCCGCTAGTCTAACTCTACATCCCGCCAACTCAACTGTACACCCCGCTAGCATAACTCTACACCCCGCTAGTCTCTAACCCCGCTAACCTAACCCCGCTAGTCTAACTTTACACTCCGCTAATCTAACTCTACATCCCGCCAACTTAACACTACATCTCACTAGCATAACTCTACACCCCACCAATCTAACTCTACACCCCACTACCCTAACACTACACCCCGCTAGCATAACTATACGCCCCACTAGCCTAGCACTGTACCCCGCTAACTTCTGCTACCATAACTCTACCCCTCTAGCATAAATCTATACCTCACCTAATACTACACCCTGTTAGCCTAACACTACACCCCATTAACCGCCTTGACTAACATAAGATTCCACCCCGCTAGCCTAATAACGCACCTTGCTATCCTCCACTAGCCTAACACTTCACCCCCGTAGCTTCCATAAGCGTAATGCAACACCCCCATAGCCACTGCTAGCCTAACACTTAACCCCCCTAGCCTCCATTAGCGTAACACTACAACCGCCAGTCTCCATTATCTTAAAGTTACACACTGTTAGTCTCCATTAGCCTAATGCTATACCCCACTAGCCTCCATTAATTTACAGTAACGGTACATTTCACTATCCTCCATAATGCTACACCCCACTAACCCTTACACTATACCTCACTATCTTTCATTTGTTCTGTGGGACTGGTATGTGTGTGTGTGTGTGTGTGTGTGTGTGTGTGTGTGTGTGTGTGTGTGTGTTTCAGACATATATCTGTGTGCGGTACTCATCTGCTCTGTGGGACTGGTGTGTGTGTGTGTGTGTGTGTGTGTGTGTGTGTGTGTTTCAGACGTATATTTGTGTGCGGTACTCATCTGTTCTATTGGACTGGTGTGTGTGTGCCTGTTCACTGTGGTTGTCTGCTGTCAGTATCTACAGAGGAAGAGAAGACTAAAAGGTAAGACGCACACACACACACCCACACACACATCATAAACTAGGTGTATAAACAGGGCAACATATAGATATACAGCACAACTCAAACTACTCAATTTATGTAAAGAGAAAATTACGCCCGTAGCTGTCTTGTAGATTAACACGTCATTGTCAAATGTGTTCTGAGATGTCCTAACCTCTTGCTGGTCAGATATGTGTCCTAACCTCTTGTTGTTTCATTCCACTGCAGAGAATTATCATCTTGTTAAGAGTCCCCAGAACAGGTGAGATCTCTCTCTCTCTCTCTCTCTCTCTCTCTCTCTCTCTCTCTCTCTCTCTCTCTCTCTCTCACACACACACACACACACACACACACACACACACACACTTTCTGTTATTGCTTTTAAATGCTTTGATGCTGGCTTCAATATAATGTAGCAGATATCTGTAGTGTTGAAGAGCTAAATAAGATGTTCCCATTGGTGCCAATATGTTCCCATTGGTGCCAATACAAGTATTCATTGCAAATATGATAAACTGCAGCAATCATGAGTATAAAACAGACAGAAACAGCCCAACAGTTTTTATATTGTGTAAAGATAGTGTGACTGACTGAGTGTGTGTGTGTGTGTGTGTGTGTGTGTGTGTGTGTGTGTGTGTGTGTGTGTCTGTGTGTGTGTGTGTGTGTGTGTGTGTGTGTGTGTGTGTGTGTACATGTAGGCCAAGTGTCTTTGTGTGTGATGTGTCGTGTGTGTATTGTGTGTGTTTTCAGTTCTTGAGAGATGGTCACAAATATATTGAATATCTCGTCTCTGTGTGTGTGTGTGTGTGTGTGTGTGTGTGTGTGTGTGTGTGTGTGTTTTCAGCTCTGGAGAGACGGTCACAAGTATAGTCAGTGCTTCACCTGCTCTTCCCAAGAAAGAGAGAAAGTACAGAAACAGACACACACACACGAACCAGCAGGACACACCGCCAGAAATACCTGCCAAAGGTACACACACACACACACACACACACACACACACACACACACACACACACACACAGGAACAGACAACAAATGAATCAGCCGTTAGAATAGCATATACTATGCTATTCTTTCTAACGGTCTAATCTGATTAGATTGAACTATAGAAAGATATGGCTCAACTGTTTAACTCGAGGGGAAGTGTAAAATAAGCATATTTCCCCATATGGTTGTATCGCTTTAAGGCGAAGAGAACCCAGGAGACATTTCTAAAAATACATACTTTAGTAGCTTAGTTGGCCAAGCAGTAATTTACTGAACGTAAGGGTCTAAAGTTAGCCTGCGAGTGGATCTGCCTCGCATCATTCTCCATTCTGCCAGAATGCAGCAATGGTGACGCATGAGCCATATTTTGACTCAAAGCCTGGGTTTCGAGTCACTCACAATCGCAGAGATGCAAACAGGGATTTGTACGGCGAACTACAGAGCGTTGCATTTTACGTCACGTGATGGCTCTGGTATTGGCTCCGAGGTATGTACTGACGCTATGATAGATCATCCCGTAGCACCCAATAAACGGCTCTGGACTAATCGTAGACGATGCTATCTGCTACGAGAAATGCAATAGGTAGGTCTCCAGACTAAATATCACTTGGGATTTTTAGTTAGGCATTCGCCAGGCTAAGGGCTAAAGTAGTAGTCAGGCGAATGCAACCTACTGGCTCCACGTATTTCATCTCATTCCACCAGATAGTCAGGAAGAACACAATGCAGTTTCTATTTCTCTACACTAATCTGTGCTGGCCAAATTCAGCAAATACAGTGAGAGACAGAAGCCATGGTGTTTCACCTGGACATCAGCAACCTCAAGTCAAGATATCCAAACATCTTTAGATACGTTTTATTTGAACTGTAGCAAAATGTTTCAGAACATTGCAAAGCTCCTAGAGAAGAAACGATTGGCAATGGAGATATTTCAGATGCCTTGCATGAAATGAAACAATGTAAAAGCGGATGGTAAAATCAGACTACTGAAGTAGGCTAGCACCTAAATCTGGGACAGCGTAGAAGAATTCCAGAGGACTTCTAACTTAAGACCAACTCCTTAAGAAACACACACACACACACACACACACACACACACACACACACACACACACACACTGTAAACACAACCATGCGCGCGCACACACACACTCTTACACACACACACACACATACACACAGACCACAGCAAAAACAATGTAAAAAAAAAAGTACTGACGTGTGTTGTTGGTTTTCAGCTCCAATTGGAGAGAAGATCCGGAAACCGAAACTCATAAAAGTTCCTCCTAGGAACCTCTTGCTGGTAGGTTCCCATGTCCTCTTTGGTGCCTAAACTAGAAGAAAGGACAATGCCAACTCTATATATGATAATGTAAACTAAATATGTGATAACTACATTAATGCTAACTATATGATAACTAGATTTATACGAACTATATGATAACTAGATTAATCCAAAATATATGATAACTTTTTATCCTTGTGAGTGTGTTTTATCCTTGTGAGTGTTTTTGTCCTGTGTGTGTGTTTGTTCTTTTGTGGGATTGTCCTTCTGTGTGTTTTTGCCATTTGTGGTGAATTGGCACAAATATATTTATATAATAATATTAAATAATTATATAACTTTATTTTCATATCACCTCCAATTGGATTGTTTTGTTTTGGCATGATTTGCATATATGTGTAATTTACATATTAATATTATTCACAAATATCTATGTTTTTGGACATCCTTTAATGTGGTATGTGTGAGAATTTCTGAATAGGCCTATTGAACATTGAGTTACAATGAGTTAAGGGGCTTTCAGATGACCAGTGTTGAAAAGCTCAGCCTGAGCTTGACGTGATGCTTGATCCAAAATGTTAATTCTGCATTTGACTAAAGCAACGAAGGCTAGGAGAGCGGTAACATAGACGAAATAACCTGCTAGTTTGTTTAGGCTAAAAACACTGCAGCAACGCCGAAAGGTCAGCGTCAAAAGGATCAAAGATCAATAAATTTGAAGTTCAAAAGCAGACGCTTTGAAGCAGACGTTTTGAAGCTGTTCATGTGAAGGCCCCTTTATACTGAATTACAGCATACTGAGTTACATGCTGCATCTGAGTTGAACGGTCAATATAATGCATGAAACTCCCCCCCCTCCCCAATCACCGCCCCCCCCTGTCTAACATCGTGGAGGAGTCTCTGACATTTAACACTGTTTCTCTCCCATTGTCCCCCCACCCCACCCCAGCCTAAGATCGTGGAAGAGTCTCTAACGTACGCAGAACTGGAGTTGGTCAAAGCGGCCGACTCTCAAGCGGCCGACTCGAAGGCCAGCTGCACGGGCACCGTCTACGCACAGATCCTTTTTGAGGAGCAGCATGTGTAAACACAAACAAACAAACAAACAAACAAACTCTGTTGGCCCAACAGACTCGCAACATATTTATGATTTATGATTTTATTAGGAAATGTATTATTATGATTATATTATTTTATTATTCTATGGATGCTGGACTGGATTAATGAGCTTCTAATATACACAAAAGTGTTTACTTATTTTCAATGTAAATATACAGGTGTGTATACTGTGTGTGTGTGTGTGTGTGTGTGTGTGTGTGTGTGTGTGTGTGTGTGTGTGTGTGTGTTTGTGTGTGTGTGTCTCATTCCAACTTCTAACATTCACAAAAGTGTTTTCTTATTTTCTATGCAAATGTGCAAAGGTGTGTGTGTGTGTGTGAGTATGTGTGTGTCATTCCATGGTATGTGAAGCATTGTGTAGCCTAAGTTAAGACAGAACCATAAAGTTGTGTGTGTATGTTAAAACATTGTGTAACTTACAGAAAGTGAAGACAGAATTGTACAGGTTTGTTTGTGAGTGTATCATGATATGTGAAGCATTGTGAAGACCAAGATCAAAATGATATTTTATTGTTGCTGATGATTTCATGTGTGTGAATGATGTTAGTGTGTGTGTGTGTGTGTGTGTGTGTGTGTGTGTGTGTGTGTGTGTGTGGGTGGGTGGGGGGTATATGTGTGGTATTTGTGTAAGGGGTATGTGTGGTGTCTTTTGTGTATCATTGTCTTGAATGTGTGTATGTGTGTGTGTGTGTGTGTGTGTTGCATATGGTGTTTGTGTGTGTAGACAGGAGTTTGTGTGTGTGTGTGTGTGTGTGCTAGAGACAGGTGTGTGTGTGTGTGTGTAGAGTACGTGTGTGTGTGTGTGTGTGTGTGTGTGTGTGTCTAGAGACAGGAGTGTCCATGTGTGTGTGTGTGTGTGTGTGTATCTAGAGACAGGAGTGTCCATGTGTGTGTGTGTGTGTGTGTGTGTGTGTGTGTGTGTGTGTGTGTGTGTGTGTGTGTCTAGAGACAGAAGTGTCCATGTGTGTGTGTGTGTGTGTGTGTGTCTAGAGACAGGAGTGTCTATGTCTATGTGTGTGTGTGTGTGTGTGTGTGTGTGTGTGTGTGTGTGTGTCTAGAGACAGGAGTGTCTATGTGTGTGTGTGTGTGTGTGTGTGTGTGTGTGTGTGCTAGAGACAGGAGTGTCCAGGGTGTGTGTGTGTGTGTGTGTGTGTGTCTAGAGACAGGAGTGTCTATGTCTGTGTGTGTGTGTGTGTGTGTGTGTGTGTGTCTAGAGACAGGAGTGTCTATGTGTGTGTGTGTGTGTGTGTGTGTGTGTCTAGAGACAGGAGTGTCCATGTGTGTGTGTGTGTGTGTGTGTGTGTGTGTGTCTAGAGACAGGAGTGTCCTGGCTGCTCCACACCAATAATTATCTCTCCACTCCCAGGAAACCAGTGCAGTGCCTGTTATCATCCCTCTGCTTTCATCTCACTGACACACACACACACACACACACACACACACACACACACACACACACACACACACACACACGCCTATACATACACGCACATGTCCGCACTCACACATACTGTACTGTACATGTGTGCTTGTGCGCTCACACACACACACCCACGTCCCCCTACATGCTTATATGTATGTGTTGGCCTGCACACACACACACACACCCACACACCACGCACGCGCTTATATGCAGGCATGCATACACACACACACACACACACACACACACACACACACTGTGTTCATATTTGCCAATTCTATTTTGTCAGTTGCAAGCTGTGGTTTGTGTGTGTGTGTGTGTGTGTGTGTGTGCTACAGTAAATACTGGTGCTATAAAAATGGAATGAATGAACAAATAAATAAATAAATACATAACTTAATTAAAAAATGTTTGTAAAAAACTCTTGTGTTATCTTGTGTTATCTTGTGCTACGGCAATAAAAGTGTTAAAAAAATAACAACTGGTTTTGGGGACAGAAAGAATAGTCTGGTCATCTTTGTGTGTGTGTATGTGTGTGTCTGTGTGTGTGTGTGTGTGTGAGTGTGTGTGTGTAGCAGAGGTCAGTTTGACTGTTCACAGGTCTTAAGCCTGCCACCTGGTCAACTCCAGCAAAGCCACAGCAGGAGTGAACTCTGGCCACTGAACTAACAAGCTCAGGATTCCAACTCAGCAGCTAGAAGGTTGTTAGCGTTGGAGGATTCACCACATACTGCCACCAGCTAGTCCAGTTGTGTTTGTGTGTGTGTGTCTGTAGTCTGGTCTTCTTGAGTGTAGTGTGTGTGTGTGTGTGTGTGTGTGCAGTCTTGCATCTTGAGTGTGTGTGTGTGTGTGTGTCTGTAGCAGTCTGATCAACTTGAATGTGTGTGTGTGTGTGTGTGTGTGTGTGTGTGTGTGTGTGAGAGAGAGAGAGAGAGAGAGAGAGAGAGAGAGAGGGGGGGGGGTAAAATTCTCAGTGCTGTTTTTCATACTTTCTGTCAATTACTACTTGGATTCAAGAATGGAAAACTGAACAAACATCAAGGACTGCTCTCCCCCTCCTCCCCCTCTCTCTTTTACTCGCCACTCACTCTCTCGCTCTCTCTCTCTCTCTCTCTCTCTCTCTCTCTCTGTTACTCGTCACTCACTCTCCCTCTCTCTCTTTTACTCGGCACTCTCTCTCTCTCTCTCTCTCTCCCCCTCCTCCCCCTCTCTCTTTTACTCGCCACTCACTCTCTCTCTCTCTCTCTCTCTCTCTCTCTCTCCCCCTCCTCTCTCTTTTACTCGCCACTCACTCATTCTCTCTCTCCCCTCCTCCCCCTCTCTCTTTTTCTCCGCACTCACTCTCTCTCTCTCTCTCTCTCTCTCTTTGACTCCGCACTCACTCTCTCTCTCTCTCTCTCTCTCTCTCTCTCTCTCTCTCTCTTTGACTCGGCACTCACTCTCCCTCTCTCTCTCTTTTTCTCGTCAATCTCTCTCTCTCTCTGTTACTCGTCACTCACTCTCCTTCTCTCTCTCTCTCTCTCTTTTACTCTGCACTCACTCTCCCTCTCTGTCTCTCTCTCTCTCTCCTCCCCCTCTCTCTTTTACTCTGCACTCATTCTCTCGCTCTCTCTCTCTCTCTGTTACTCGTCACTCACTCTCCCTCTCTCTCTCTCTCTCTCTCTTTTACTCGCCACTCACTCTCTCGCTCTGTCTCTCTCTCTCTCTCTCTCTCTGTTACTCGTCACTCACTCTCCCTCTCTCTCTCTTTACTCGGCACTCTCTCTCTCTCTCTCTCTCTCTCTCTCCTCCCCTCCTCCCCCTCTCTCTTTTACTCGCCTCTCTCTCTCTCTCTCTCTCTCTCTGTTACTCGTCACTCACTCTACTTCTCTCAAATTCAAATGGTGCTTTATTAGCATGACTGCAATTACAGTATTGCCAAAGCTACAAATACAACTCTCTCAGATTCAGATTCAAGGGTGCTTTATTGGCATGACAAAAGGGAATTCGTATTGCCAAAGCAATCAACAGTACAACTCTCTCTCTCTCTTTTACTCTGCACTCACTCTCCCTATCTTTTACTAGTCACTCACTCTGCCTCTCTCTCTCTCTCTCTCTCTTTTACTCTGCACTCACTCTCTCTCTCTCTCTTTTACTCTGCACTCTCTCTCTCTCTCTCTTTTACTCTGCACTCACTCTCCCTATCTTTTACTAGTCACTCACTCTGCTCTCTCTCTCTCTCTCTCTCTCTCTTTTACTCTGCACTCTCTTTCTCTCTCTCTCTTTTACTCTGCACTCACTCTCTCTCTCTTTTACTCTGCACTCACTCTCCCTCTCTTTTACTAGTCACTCACTCTGCCTCTCTCTCTCTCTCTCTCTCTCTCTCTCTCTTTTACTCATCACTCTCTCTCTCTCTCTCTTTTACTCCCACTCCCACTCCCTTTCTCTCTCTTTTTCTCATCAATCTCTCTCTCTTTCTCTCTCTCTTTTTCTCATCAATCTCTTTCTCTCCCTCTATCTCTCTCTCTCTCTCTGTTTTACACGTCACTCCCTCTCCCTTTGTCATTATGTCTCTCTCTCTCCCTCTTTTACTAACTTCATGTGTCAGCATCTCTTTTTTGCTCACTTTGTCTCACTCTGTCTTTTACTGTCACCCTCTCTCTTTTCCCCCTTTTATGTCTCACTCTCTCTCTTTTACTCGCTTTATGTCACCCTCTCTCTTTCCCCCCTTTTATGTCTCACTCTCTCTCTTTTTCTCGCTTTATGTCACCCTCTCTCTTTTCCCCCTTTTATGTCTCACTCTCTCTCTTTTTCTCGCTTTATGTCACCCTCTCTCTTTTACTTCTGTGTCAACCTCTCTCTTTCTTTTACTAATTTTGTGTCTCTCTTCCTCACTTTATGTGTCTCTCTCACTCACCATCTCTCTCTACCTCCCTCCCTCTCTCTCTCTTCCTCCCTCTCGTTCTGCCTCCCTCCCCCTCTCTCTCTCTCACTCACCATCTCTCTCTCTCCTCCCTCCCTCTCTCTCACTCACCATCACTCTCTCTTCCTCCCTCTCTTTCTGCCTCCCTCCCCCCTCTCTCTCCCTCCCTCTCTCTCTCTCTCTCTCTCTCTCTCTCCCTCATAGTCTCCCTCTCCTTCTCTCTCTCCCTCTCTCTCATGCTCTCCCTCTCTCTCTCTCTCTCTGCTGTAGACATTGAGGCTCCATGGTTGTTTATTTTGAAAGTGTATGAAGAAAGCAGGGAGTAAAGACACTGTGTGACACAGACACAGTGTTACACACACACACACACACACACACACACACACACACACACACACACACACACACACACACACACACAGCAGGGAAGCAAGACACTCATAGAAGATCACTGCTCACACACACACACACACACACACACACACACACACACACAGTACACTCAACACACACAGTATCTTTCCTCCCTGCTCTTTGTGTATGTGTGTGTGGTGACTGTTCTCTCTGTGTGTGTGTGTGTGTGTGTGTGTGTGTGTGTGTGTGTGTGTGTGTGTGTGTGTGTGTGTTGAGTGTACTGTGAGTGTGTTGAGTGTACTATGTGTGTGTGTGTGTGTGTGTGTGTGTGTGTGTGTGTGTGTGTGTGTGTGTGTGTGTGTGTGTGTGTGTGTGTGTGAGTTGAGCTCTAAAATTAAGGGTGTGTGGAACATGTGAGAGTTTGTGTCTCTATAGGTAGAGGTACCAGGAAGGAGTTCTGTGGTTTGTGTGTGTGTGTGTGTGTGTGTGTGTGTGTGTGTGTGTATCTGTGCACGTGCATGCTATTCCTTAACTGTGAAAATAATAAAAGACTGCTGTTAAGCACACACACACACACACACACACACACACACACACACACACACACATACACACACACACACTAGACTGAGTGAGGAGTGGGGAAGAGAGGGGCTACTGAAACCACTAACAAAAACCATATGGGGATAATTCCATACACCCTCTTCACACACACACACACACACGCACACACACACACACACACACACACACACACTCTCTCTCTCTCTCTCTCTAGGGTTAGAGTTAAGATTACTCTATTTTCCTTCAGTCATAACTGTCATTAAATCTGGTTACGTTATTTAATTAAGCTCTAAAAAACGCTTAAGAGTAACTTAGCCGACTATCAATCATACATCATATAGGTCACTGACCTATGACATTCCGCTGACCCAAACCTCAGGGACGCAGACAGCTGGTGTGTGTGCAACTGTTGCTATTATTATTTTTATATTTACATAATTATTATTACCTCCGCCGAGGAGGTTATGTTTTCGTCGCATTGGTTTGTCTGTCTGTCTGTCTGTTTGAAAAGTACTGCACGGATTTGGATGAAATATTCGGACAATGTGTATATTGGGACAAGCAAGAACTGATTCGATTTTGGTGGCACTCTGTGATCCAGAACACCATCTGGAATTTATATTGCCTTGGTGGAGGTCTGAGCTCTCTGAGCGCTTTTCTAGTATTTTTATGTATTTTGTATAAGAAAACTACTTTAAGAATTATCAGGTCATTTTTTTTACATGCATTCAGTATTCAAGTCTGAGGGTACTTTTATTTTGACACCTATTTTGAGCAGCTAAGCCTGTAGCATTTTGCCTAACAACAATGACTCTCAAGTCAATGTCAAGTAGACATAAAGTTACGGTAAATTACTGAAGTTGAACAGTAAAGTGAAGGTTAAACTGTAAAGCTTGAAGATTCCCTTTCATAGCATGCAGTCAACATGTTTTATTTGTCTTTATTTTCCTTTTGAATATTTGTATTTGAGCATTTCAAGTGTGCTAACTGCAATGCTATGTTTGCTAGTGTCACTGTTTGCGGAGGTCTCTCTGTGTGTGTGTGTGTGTGTGTGTGTGTGTGTGCGTGCGTGTGTGCGTGTGTGCGTGCGTGTGTGTGTGTGTGTGAGGTCTATGGTAGATTTTGAAGAGTAGAAGTCTTCATTAAACCCTTTAAAGAAACCACTTGCGTCTGCATATGCCAGGGGAAAGTCACAGTGTGTGTGTGTGTGTGTGTGTGTGTGTGTATGTGTATGTGTACACATGTGTGAGGTAGATTGCTGATTGTTGGACATTTGTAATTAGCATCAGATAAGTGCTGGATTAGTGTTAGCGTTGAGGAGTGTACAGTGTATAGGACCCTCACACACACACACACACACACACACACACACACACACACACACACACACACACCCTTCAGTTATCAGAGATTACATAGGATTAGGAGAGGTGATACAAGATGAGAGAGAGAGGACAGGAGAAGTACACACACATACATACACACACGCATGTCTACACACACAGGGTGTCATATAGTGGGGGACTAAGTTACACTACAGTACTTGTGCATAGGGCCCAGAATTTGGTGCTACGCCTCTGCACACACACACACACACACACACACACACAGAGAGAGAGAGAGGTGTATGAGGTGTGTGTGTGTGTGTGGGGGGGGGGGGGTGGGGCATGGCTACTGCTTGTGCAAAGAATCTGGTACTGCACCCCTGCACACATACTTGCCCCCCACCCCCCCCCCACCCACACCCCCCACACACACACACACAGAGTGTGAGAGGGGGACCGTGAGAGAGAGAGAGAGAGAGAGAGAGAGAGAGATGTGTGGACAAGAGAAGGGAGGCGACACAGCCTGCTGGGTGAAGACTAGATGGTAAACGCTGACTGCCGGAAATGATGTTGAAATCTTGCCGTTATGTCGGTTACCTAGTAACAATGCCAAATGACCTACTTATATATATCTCTAATCAATTTAAAAACATTTTCAAAACTCTAAAAACTCCCAACCCCCCTCTACTATTTGTTTTTATTTGATTTTGTAACTGTAACAGTACCCGCGAGATTCTGTGAGAACGTATGGTAAAGGTTTACCGTCTAGTTTTTACCAGGCTGCTGCTGTTCATCTAAAGGACTGGGCTTAAAGCAACCTACACACACACACACACACACACACACACACACACACACACACACACAC
>JAODXP020000015.1:17079079-17081579 GCA_027497455.2 Sardinella longiceps | reverse complement strand
ACACACACCTTTCTCTCTATTCCATGCGGTCCTTGGCAGTATGTTGGCAGTGTGTTCTGCTCCATCTGCTCCAACAATGCGATGTCCTTGGTGATGCTTTGACTTCCAGATTTCCTGTATAGTTGCTGCTTTGATATTTTGTTGGGTCAAAAAATCTGGCAGAGTCGTCTGAGGCTTCTGTTGTGGAAGACCTCAGTCTCCTTCTGTCAGTATTGACCGCCGCCAACTCCACTCTGAAACATACAGGAGGAGAGATTGGATTTTACATTACTGTTGAACAAGAGCATCTTTGATTTTAGACTGTATTGTTTAGACTTCCAGATGGGGCAGACTTGAGATACACACACGCACACACACACAGAGATGTATAGTAACGAAGTAGAACTACTTAAGTAGCCTACTTAAGTATTAAAATGCAGTATCTGTACTTTACTGGAGTATTCTTTTTTCTCCTTCTTCCACTTTTACTTCACTACATATTTTTGATGAATTTAATACTTCTACTTCGTTACATTTTTAATGTGCTGATTAGTTACTCGTTACTTTTATAAAAAATGTTACCACATCCAATGATAGCCTATCAATGCAGACGAGAGCATCACCAGGTTTTCATAATCATTATTGGACGATTCAAGCGGTATACGAGATCTCATGCTCCTCTTCGACCTTTCGGAGTACTGAATGCGGTCAATTGGGAACGATAAGCAAGGACAAGTCGACTGCTCCATTTTGAGATGGAAGTAGACCACTAAGTTCTTTAACTTCGAATGATTTTAGTGAGGGGAATGGTGGCAGTGTTGGGGAGTAATGGAATACATGTATTCGGAATACTGTATTCAGAATACAAATTATGAGTAACTGTATTTAGTTACAGTTACAGCTTAAATGGGTGGTATTTAAAATACAGTTACTTTGTAAAAATCAAAGGATTACTCAGCGGTATATTACTGTTTCTCATGTTTAGCTATCCCCTCTCTAATTTGGTTAATTCCCCACATTGTCAGAAACTAAGCCAAACAAAGCGCAATAATAGCTATTAAACATCCTCCTAACGATGATGTCAGTAACACAACTGCACCTAGCAAATGAAATGCACCCCACTCAGCGGCAAGACAGATATGCCTGTTACATATAATCATAAGCAAGTAGGCCTAGGACTAAATAATAAAGCTGGCACAATTAGAAATAAAATTAGCTAAATAACATTTACGCATTCTGTCCATAGACTGAAAACGTGTGTTTATAGAAATCTCCACTTTGCCTGGAGTTTTTGAAAGTAGCCCATTTCAGTGGCTGAAACCTCCAAATGTAGTTCACGTTTGGGAAAATGCTCTTTGGTTTTGCTAGGTCCTATTAATGCAGAAACAAATTATAAGCTCATCTAATTAATGAAAAAAAGTGTTGTTTCCTGATCTCAAAATCTGAAGCCAGCTAGTGGCCGAGACCATACTGCCCATGTTGCCCTTTAGGATAACTCGTCCTTGCTTATGTTAACAGACCCTAATATCTCATCTACTGTAAAGGTATGTATTGGAGACTGGGGCTGGACAGCCAATTTGTTGATAAAAACAAACGAGAATTTGCAGGATGTGATTGCTACATTCATGCAGTTGTAAAAAGGCGTAACATTAAAAGTAATCCAAAGTATTCAGAATACGTTACTCATATTGAGTAACGTAACGGAATACGTTACAAAATACATTTTGGGGCATGTATTCTGTAATCTGTAACGAAATACATTTTAAAAGTAACCTTCCCAACACTGAATGGTGGTGACCATCCCTGGCCCTACTTAGAGTCCATGGTCAAACAGACTATTTCAGCCAAATAAATATGAAACAACATGATATTCAAACTTTTGACTGCTTTCTTTAATATTCACAGTACTTCTACTTTTACTTTCAGTACTTGAGTAGCAATTTTTTTAATACTTTTACTTGCAATACTTAAGTACAAAACATTTTGAATACTTCAGTACTTCCACTTAAGTATGGTGTTTAAAGACCACTTCTACTTCCACTCAAGTCATTTTTTTGATATGGTACTTTTACTTCTACTCCACTCCTCTACTCCAGTACTTTATACAACTCTGCACACACACACACACACACACACACACACACACACACACACACACACACACACACACACACACACACACACTTCACATGTCAACACGGTCCTGTATAACAAACAAACACACACATACTGCAGCTAATTCTTTTTCTCATCATCTATGTGTGCCTGTCTGTTTGTGTGTGTGTGTATGTCTGTGTGTGCGTTCTCTGCCGTAGCATGGCTAAGGGGAAGAAGGCGTCGGAGCCTAAAGGTCGTAAGGTCACGCTGAAGATGGCGAAGGCTGCGGTGCGCCTGACGGTGGACGGTAAGCGTCGTCTGGACCTGAGCAACATGGAGATCGCCTCGTTCCCCAAGTGCATTCTCAAGCTGAGCGACGTGGAGGAGCTCGACCTCAGCCGCAACCTTCTGCGCAAGATCCCCG
>JAODXP020000015.1:17064079-17076579 GCA_027497455.2 Sardinella longiceps | reverse complement strand
ATATACAGTAGGAGTGGAGGTACCGAGGCTACCCAAAGCTTCTGTAGTTCAGATGTAGGAGTGGAGGTACCGAGGCTACCCAAAGCTTCTGTAGTTCAGATGTAGGACGACGTACCGAGGCTACCCAAAGCTTCTGTAGTTCAGATGTAGGACGACGTACCGAGGCTACCCAAAGCTTCTGTAGTTCAGATGTAGGACGACGTACCGAGGCTACCCCAAAGCTTCTATTGACCTTCTGCAGGTGACGTCACGTGATCTCGCGCTCAAGTGCTGGACGGCAAAAGAAAAGAATTTTCCATTGGAAAGCTAGCGCAGCACTGAGCGTAATTATATTTATCACAGTAATATTCGGGAGGAAAAGAAAAATGGTTATCTCCTGTTGTGCCGTCGGTTGCTCAAATAGACAAGGCTACAAGCCAGGCGTTTTTTTCTACAGGATCCCCGAGAGAGATCGCGGCAATCAACCGCAAAGATTGGTAACGTCCTTTACTGTCAATGGTAACGTCCAGCTACTCAAGGCAATGCACTGCAGTGAGCATTTTTTACAGGGTAAGTTTTTATTTACATCTTATTTGGGCTACAACTTTATGGTATTATTTGACAAATGCGAAGTCTGGAAACTCAATTGCTTTCACTCAGTTAGTATCGGGAATAAAAGATTTACCACAGACAACTCCTCAGAACAAGTTTGAAGCTAACGTAATGCTAACGCAAAAGTTAGCTATCTCCGCTGAGATCCAGGTTGTGGTTCAATCTAACCATCAATTTAACGTTGTCTGCCTGAGGGGGTAGCCTATTATCTATTCCTAATTTTAATTTTAAACAGATTTGTTGTATCACATGAAATGTCTGCAGTAGTTTTGCATGCAGGATAACGTCTATGTGTGTCTACATTGTCTGATTCGGTCAATTGCCATCCCATGTCAACATTTGTGCCAGATTTGGCCTGTGGTAGTGTTGCTGACTAACGTTAGATTGATAAGATCCTTACATATATGCTGAGATATTTATCTGACGTTGTCTAAGTCTCTCCTCATAACTCAAAATATTCTGTCCAAATGGCAGGCATTTATGTTGGTATCTGACGGTGTAAATTCAATGCAACATATAACGTTAGCCTTGTTTGGCACTCAAAAGCTTTGTGAGTGAAAACAGTTGATTTTGAGTACGTGGGCTTGATAGGCGTAATTATATTTATTTGGTCTAAGCGTGATGAATTGATTCTTGTTTGAAATTAATCTAATAAACATAATCATAGAAAATAATATACTTTAAAGTGTATGAATGTACAAATAAATAACCATACGTTCATAACATATATGTTGATAACTCGTTCTGGCTCCAACAGACAGTGACTGACTTTCTCTAATCTTTCTCCAGGCAAGAAGAGTGATGATTCCCTGTCTCCTAACTATGTACCCACAGTCTTTGCTCACACTAAGTCACCAGAGAAGAGGAAAGCTCTCGGAAATCTTGAGAAATTTCAACTCCAAGAAAACCTGAAGAAGACGAGACGGGAAGACTCAAGATCGCAAGTAGCAAGAGCTGTTGTTCAGGATGTCATGGACTGTGAAGACCCGTCAGAAGTCAGTATGAGCAATGTGTGTGATGCAGTGTGCCAGACAGACCTATCATCAGAGGACATCTCTACACTGCTGGTTGAAAGCCAGCAGTTGTGTAAGGAAAACATTGAGCTGAATGAGAAGTGTGCGTCTTCAGATCTTTTTGATGAGGACACTTTCAAAATAGATGAGAAGGTGAAAGCCATAACTGGTCTCCCAAATTTGATGGTGTTAATGGCAGTGCTTAATCTGGTAAAACTATGTCTCAAAGATAAGCCACAATTGACCTGTTTCCAGCAACTAGTATTGACTTTAATGAGACTTAAAATTAACTTGCCAATTCAATGTCTGTCTTATCTAGTTGGGGTACACAACTGTAGTGTTTCTAGAGTGTTTACAAATGTAATTAGTCATCTGAATGAGCAATTAGTGCCTGTATCTGTTGTGTGCCCTTTGTGAGAATATGTACAAGTGTCCTTACCTATGTGTTTTCGTAAAAGCTTTAAGAAATGTATGGCAATAATCAACTGTTTCGAGATCTTCACCGACAAACCGAAGGACCTGAAAGCTAGAGCATAGACGTACTCCCAGTACAAGTCACAGCACCATGAAATACCTAATAGGCATTACAACACAGGGAGTGATTTTGTTCATCTCTAAGGGCTGGGGTGGCCGGACAACAGACCCTCAAATAGCTGCCAACAGTGGGTTCCTGGATAATCTTCTACCTGGGGACATGATCCTGGCTGACAGAGGCTTTACCATCAAAGATCAGGTTGGACTGTGTGCGAGAGTAGAAACACTGGCATTCACACGTGGCAAAAAAACAACTGAGTGCATTTGAAATAGAAGACACTAGGAGACTAGCAGCAGTCTGCATACATGTTGAGAGAGTAATTGGACTGACGAGATCTAAATACAGAATGTTGCAAGGGCCTGTGCCAATAACTCTTCTTCAAACCTCTGAAAACGGCTACACCACTCTAGATAAAATCGCAAGAGTAGCATGTGCATTAACAAATCTCTGTCCCTCAGTAGTACCACGTGATTAGTCATTGAAACCGTATCTGTAATAATTATTTCCTGTGATGAACAATGTAGTAATAATCAATTTATTCAAAGTTGCAAAACATTTATTTTGCGTAAACATTTTCATGTACAGAGAAGTGATTTTGGGGAAGGAAGGAGGGATGTCTCTGTGTGTATGTGTTTGGGGTGGGGTGGGTGAGGGGGTTGACAATGTCAAATAATATAACTTCTGTTGTCTATCTATTAAAACAACAACGATTTATTCTCTTCCTTTGTGTGCTTTGTAAGCCTACCACACTTATTTCTTGAGCATTCTTATATTTATGGGCAAGTAGGCAATGTTTCTTGGCCAACAACTCAGGCAGAATTCCGCCATTAAAAAGTACAGACCTAATAATTTCTTATAATTCCTATTGTGCATCTGCTATTGTAAATGGCACAAAAACAGTCAAATTAGACTTTTGTGATCATATTAGACTATTGTAATATGATCAATATTTATACCACATTTGAATTTTAACATTACAGTCGTAATCACTGTCAAATTGTTTGTCTATCTACATTATTCTGCAGCCAGCTTTCTTTTTTGGATGTCAGAAATTGTGCATGGTTTGAAATTTAACAAATCTCTGTTTATTTGATTGTTTTTAAAAGCTTTTATATTAAGCTAATGGAAGAATCGCGTAGCACCAAATTCTGGGCCCTATGCACAAGCAGTGGCCATGGGCCCCCCTCACCGCCTAAAATACAATAGCAGGCTGGGCACTCCCTCCTTTTGGGGCCCTGGTTACTCAGTCCCCCCTCCCCCACTACAACGCCCCTGACAAACCAAATCGTTTGGGTTGTTGACTTGGCAATTGAACGTCATCTAGCCACCACATTTAAAGAGCAACGTGCAATATGATTTTATTATCAAATTTACACATAATCTTCTGTGAAAATGTTATTTTAAATATAATTTTTTAAAAATATATGTTTTCGGCATGACCGTTGGGCAGAAATTGAGGAGAAAGTGTACCAATTCTAAGATTCTAAAATAAAAAGTCCTTTCCCCAGTGAACACGTCATATGACGTAGCAGCCGGTGATCATTGGCGCCTCTGCCCGAATTCCCACTGTGGGTTTATGAAGTCTGAGGTGAGGTTGAGAGAAGATAGCGGTCGTTGTGTTTGAGTAAAGAGAGATAGTTTTAGCTTTTGACAATGGTGAATTCTTGTGTTTGTTTTGGATGTTCCAACTCCAACTTGTCTGGCCATCGGGTCCACCGATTTCCAAACAAAAAACACAAAGATTTCCGTGCTTGGATACGTTTTGTCCAGGTGAAGAGAAGTGATTTCACCGTCTCTTCAGTGGCAGCACACTCGGTGATATGTGAACAGCACTTCACACCAGACAGCTACAATCAAGGAGATGTAATGGAATTTCGCCTGGGATTTCGTGCAAAAGAGAGGATAAGGCTCACAAATTCGGCTGTACCATCAATCCATGCAAATCCACCATTGGAGTCGGTCGGGGGCAGAAGTGAAGAGGTCACTAACGTTACTACTAGCAGAGAATCTGCGCTCCGAAAACGGGAGATCTGCACAGTAAGTTTTAAAGATTGGCTCACAATGATTTTGACATTGCTTGTTAATTTCTTAGTAACCAAATATAATTAGAACCCGATGTCATTTGCCATAATATTGCAACGCAGTATTTTGAGTTGCATTAGTTAATTTCTCAAACGCTATTGTATTAGCAAGCATTTGGCTAAGGCCAAGGGTACATTAACCCATTCCTACAGAACTAATATAATGTGGTCTGTTTGTACATCGTTAGTGTTTCTTGTGCAGCGAGGTAACTCAGTCTGACAAATGTTTTCATGATTAGAGAATTAATAATCTGTTAAATTAATTGTATGTCATGATAATAATTTAGCGTAGTGAACTGTGAAGGGTAACGTTAGCCCGCGAAACTGAGGCTGCACGAGATGAGCCTCCCGCAGTCAGCCCTGTGACACTTATTTTTGGTTCTTGTGCATCTGAGGCAAATAGACAACTATGATATGATATGCAATGATGATACGTAAAATGAATTGGCTGTATTATAAAAACCCAGTGGAGTTAGCACCATGAAGACATAGCCTATAGCTGTTGTTAGCTTATGGCGACGCTGTTCATGACATGAGCCATGACGCAGGCTACAAACGGGAAAGGCGTTGAGGATGAAGGGGAACTTTTTTTTGTGACCTTTTTTTTTCTGTGTTTAGATTTTGAGAGAGGGTGCTGCTAGCCAAAATGGGGCAGGTGCAACCACCACTGATGAGCCTGAAGATGATGCAGATGGAGACATCTCTACTGTGGACCCTGAGCCAGCAGTGGTCCATCGTGGATCACAGTGCAGCATCAGATGTTTACATCGTTCATCAGGTAGCTAACTAACGTGTCAATGTTTGTTGTAATAATGCCCACGGTTAATATTGTGCAATCTACTCATTTCAGACAGCAAAATTGTATAGTTTGGATTAGATAGTGCTGTCACCAATGAATGTATAATGGTGAACAGTGATTAAGATCAACCTCTTTTACCTAAGCTGTTCAGGTAAAGCCTCAAATGGTGGATGTGGGGACTCAAACCGAAAAGATTGAGAAACGCTGTTCAACTCCACTCGCCAGTCCTGAACTAAGTGATGAGGAGATGTCATTTTCTGATATCGACCATCCTGGTGATATGTCATGGGATCCAGAGGAAGAGATGTTGAGCCAGTCCTCTGAAGAAGAACCAGATGAGTTGGAATCTCTCAATGACCCAAAGTAAGACGTTTTTATTAATGGAAACGATTTTTGTTTGTGTAAAAAAAAAAAAAAAAAAAAAATGATAGTCAGAATTAATGTATTTTTTCCTATGATCAATTTCAGTCCTGGGGACAAGTTCATTGTTTGCCAGAAGCAGTTGCTGTCCTTGTTCACCATTTGCCCTGCATGCTGTGGGACAACCCAGGGGCACATAATGCACCCACAAGGAACGTTCATTAAAGTCAAACAGGTAATGTCTTACCTGTGTCTGGGGAGCTGAATTATAGTCTGTGAATGTTCTATAAATATTTAGGGTTAATGTACATCATTGTAAGGCTGCTTGAATCTGGACTCTTCTGTGATCTCTTAGGCCTGCCCTGATTGTGGATATGAGCGTTACTGGCAGAACCAAGAGAAGATGCACCGAAACATGCCTGCCTGTAATCTTCTACTCAGCGGTGCCATCCACTTCTCAGGCTGCATGGCAACTCAGACCATCAGGATGCTGAAACTGTTTGGACTGCAGTGCATAAGCCCCAGCACTTTTTTCGTCATCAGCCCTTATACACTATACCTACCATCGTACAGGCCTGGAGGAATGAGCAGAGGGACATGATCAGAGAGTTGAAGGAGACTGGTGGTGGACTGATCCTATCTGGTGACTATGATCCAGTTATTATGATCCAGCTTATGCCATTGATGTAGAACTAACCCACGGCTATGTGTCTGCATTAACCTCTCAATTTAAATATTTTTTGACACTTAGATCAGATTCCCCTGGACACTGTGCCAAATATGGTAGCTACTCCTTGATCGAGGACCGAATCAACAAAGTTTTGGATGTTCAACTTGTCCAAGTAAGTTAATGTCACAGAAAACTGAAATGTTGTTGAAATTTGTATTATTACTTTAACTACTAATATGTTATCAATACTCATCTGTTGGTTTTACAGAGCTCAGAAGTCCCAAGCTTGCTCTAGAGGGTCTGAAGCGGAGTATGCAGTTTCTGATGGACCAAGATATGCAAGTGTCTGCTCTGATAACAGACCGCAATCGGCAGGTAAAGATGCTGGGAGTTCTGAAGCTGAACACTATTGCCATACACAGTGCCACTCAAAGTCAATTTGATCAATATGTGTGTTCCATGTCTTAGGTGGCCAAGTGGGTGCGTGAGGAACTGTGTCCAAAAGGAACAAGCCATTTCTTTGACATCTGGCATGTAGGGAAAAGTATGTATTGTGATTTTGGTATTTCTGTAAGCATATAAGAGAGTTGTTTGTCATAGTTGAATTCACTTTCCTAATTATTTGTTCGCTCTGCTCTGCTCTGCTTGACTTTTTTGACCAGGTCTACAAAAAGCACTGGATGCTGCTGCAAAAGAGAGGCAGTGTGAGGATCTGAAGCTGTGGAGGCCAGCCATCATCAACCATCTCTACTGGACGGCTGCATCCACCCCTACAGGAGATCCAGATGAGATGGCGGCAAAGTGGGAGAGCATGGTCAATCATGTGCAGGACATACATGAACATGACACTCCTGCATTTCCCCGCTGCGCACATCCACCATTGGAAGGAGAGGCTAGAAACAAAGAGTGGCTGGACCCAGGTACAAAATAGTAGCCTACGTAAAAAGATGTTTTGAAGAATAAGGAATGTTGTTAAGGAACTTGCTTGTTTCGGAATTGTGTTTTATCAATACATAACCCTGTAATTACTTTTGTCATGTGAGAAACTAGTGAAGGAGAAGAGATGGAACTAATGCTCTTATCAAGCCTCATTAGCATATGTAATAAAACATATGTAATAAAGCCTATGTTTTATGCAGGATCTGCTGCAGCAGTCAAACTGGAGAGTGTAGCTGCCAAGAGGGCATTTGTGAAAGATGTCCGACAGTTGTCTCCACAGCATCAGACATACTCCCTTGAGGCCTATCATTCCCTCATTCTGCACTTTGCTCCAAAACACACTGGCTTCTCCTTTCTTGGGATGTACAGCAGGTAAATATTCATGATTGTGACAGGATGAATATGGTTAAAAGCTACTGTAGCAAAACAAATATGATTGATAACAGCATTACATTTTGTGAGAAAAAAAATATTGCAAAATTGAGACTGACCTGGCTGAACGCACAAATAAGTCTTGACTCTGTCAAGGCAGACATTGAGACTGAGCCAGTGTCTTACACTCATTTAAACTGAAATGTTAATTGCATGTATTTCTGTTGCACTGCATTTGGATACCTGATCTATTTTTATCTCTTACAGACTTCTCTTGGCGGCCCTACATTTCAACTGCAATGCCAAAAGAGAGGTTGCACGAACTAATGAAGGTGAGGTCCGGTTCGCAGTTCGCTACCCACGTTTCCGGAAAGGTGGCTGGGTAGTCCGCCCTATCAAAGAGCAACCATCTTACGGTTAGTAGGCTGTTGTAGTTTTACTTTGGTGAATCTGTTTTTTTTTACAGCCCTGTTACTAAGTATGTTCTAATATTTCTCCACTCAAGAATATGCTACAAATCTTCTGGCATCTCTGGCAGAGGAGTACTCCACGTCACCACATGCCCTACAGGAAACCAGTGCCATCTTGTCCTCTGCTGCTCCACCCCCCCTTACCAGTTCCCTCCAGAAGGTTGCCAAAGAGGAGGCTGTCAGTCTCCATCTTGCACGACACTCTCGCTTTAACAAGTCTCTTGCACGTTGATGGCAAAATAAAAGATATTTTTACCATCAAAATTTGTTTCATTTCAAATGTATTAATTGTCTCCCAAAAGGGGTCAGTGGAAATATTTGGATCTCTGCAAACTGTCTCATAATTGCTGTTAGAACACATTCCTGATATGCCTGTCAAGTATTCTGTAAGTTTAGCGGAAAGCTGCTTGTATGATGTGTATATGTAAATTGCCTGAATAGGATTAGTTTTGAGAGTTTTGATCTGGCCATAATTTGCATAGGCCTAGTTAAAAAAAAAAAAAAAAAAAAAAAATCAATGTTAAATACTGTCGGATGATTTTCTACTGTACAACTCTGGAAGTTTTTAGAGTCAGTCATCTTCATGTGTAACATATTAGGCCAGTAGGAATTAGAAAAGCTTGTACTTTGAAAAGGTGTAAACACTCTTTGCTGAATAGCCTACAGTAAGTACCAGTACTCTGATCTACTGGCTTGGAGAGGATTGTGCTCCTGTCTGAAGTTAATGTAAGTTAACTGCATCAGAACAGGATTTAGACAAAAGGCTTCAACCGTGGGTGGAGTGTAACGCAGGTAGTATCCTACAATACCGCTACAACAAAATGTTTACAATAAACTATGGGGTGACAGTGGCACTATTTTGCGAGGTGATGTAGCCTAGCCTACACGGTAAAAAAAAAAAAAAAAAAAAGTGGTTAAGAACGGCATAACAAGTGTGCGTCAACAAGTTGAACAGAAACATGAACGTTACGTCGAGATCACAGCTGATGGAGACAGGATACATCAAAATAAGGTCAAATAATAATTGCAATGTTTGACAGATTAAGCCAAAATTCTCATAATTTGTGTTGTGTTTATGTATGCAGTAGCTATAACTAACCGCAAATGTTTGTTATGGTTTTCATACCAATTATTACCCGAGCAGCATAGCTAGCTACTTCAAGGGTCGTAGGCTAAAAAACATCCAACTACTGTGCGCGCAGAGGGAGTTGAACTATGATATCTAAAAGTTAATTTAAGACACAGTGCTTCTGGCTTAAATGAGGACCATGCTTGAAAAACAATGAAGTTGACAGTAATATTGCTTAAGGACATTATTAAAGATACTGCAATGCGATCAACCTCTGTTGCCTGCCATTGATCATTCACCTAGCCCTTGATCATTCACCAAGACACCAACCCAATTCTCACTTATTCTCGTCTAACCACAGTTTTCTGACTCTCTCCTGTGTCTAATAACCCTTCCTTTTATTTATGTTTGTTCCCTTTTTCGTCTCAGTGGGTCATGGCCCATGTTATATATTCACAACATTGACCCTCCTCACCGTCAGTTTTCATTGTAAACTGCTGCTTCAGCAGGCGCGATCACCGGCGGCTACGTCACGTTCGATTTGAGGGTTTTTGAGACGCGGAAGTAATTTCCGTTACAATTTTGATTCAAAAACTCTTTTAATACACATGTTTGATTAATTTCTTTCTGCATATGGAGTTTCTATGCTGTTTATCTACACGTTCATTCACAGGGGTCATCATATTGCACCATGGGCTTTAACCAAGAGTTTAGGCTAAAAAAAAAAAATTAACCGGGCTATCAAGCGAGACAAGTGGGGAAGCGGAACAAAAACGTGAAAAGTTTAATAGAGCACTGTTTACTGACAGTGAAAATGCGTGAAATTGACAGATTGATCAACTCCTATTCAGCTTTAGCTAGCTGCACTAGCACTACTACTGGGCTTGTAATAATGACAATGCTATCCATACACAAGATTGCCGAGAAGAGCAAGTTAGTTCGTACTTTGTTAATTGCATGAAGGTAAGACTCGTGGTTTTTATTTTGGAGCGGCTGGCTTTATGCTGTATGTTCATTGGTGTGTCATTTTTTGGGGGCAGTAGTTTAAAGCAAGGATTATCTTTATGGTCTATCAAAACAGCTCTTCAGCTAGCTGTTTTCCTTGCATCAAAGTTGTATTCTGTGAGTTGTGTGTGTCCGTCCCCGTGGGCCGCTTAGTGTCAGCTTTGGTTATATCAGTGAATGTAGGGATATTTTTCTAATCCAGCATGATTAATTTTGTCTATATACCGCTTTCAATGGACACTCTCAAGGTGACACACCTCCACCGACAACAGAACAGACATAGACTGCAAAGACTTAGCGAAATCATCGGAGAAACACAACTTTGCCGGTCAGAATAGCGTTGCCCTCCATTAGCTCCGTGTTTACAATTTCGCACTTCCGCCGTCCAGCAAAAATCGTGACGTGATATTATGACGTCGCTGCAAATGGTCAATAGTTTAGATACAGTATACAGTAGGAGTGGAGGAGGTACCGAGGCTACCCAAAGCTTCTGTGGTCTGACACGCCTAGTCCCATTAGACAGCACCAGCCATCATCATGTTACCCCTCCCCACACACACACACACACACACACACACACACACACACACACACACACACACACACACACACACAACCCAACTCCTGACCGCAGACTTCTAATGAGGTCTAACTCAATAAAGCCAATTCCCCTGCGTGGAGTGCCCTCAGGCATACAGACACACACTCTCTCTCTCTTTCTCTCTCTCTCTCTCTCTCACACACACACACACATTGTGGCTGCATAATCAAGTCACACCAGACTGAAAACCATCTCCACAGACTGAGTACTACTACTGTATCTTAAAGACACATCTCACTGTGATGCTACTGCAGCAAAGATGGTGGATATACAGTAGCAAGATCCCTCTTGGTAGGTCATATCTATGGGTCAAAGATGGCAAGATCCCTCTTGCTAGGTCATATCTATGGGTCAAAGATGGCAAGATCCCTCTTGGTAGGTCATATCTATGGGTCAAAGATGGCAAGATCCCTCTTGGTAGGTCATATCTATGGGTCTAAGATGGCAAGATCCCTCTTGGTAGGTCATATCTATGGGTCAAAGATGGCAAGATCCCTCTTGGTAGGTCATATCTATGGGTCTAAGATGGCAAGATCCCTCTTGGTAGGTCATATCTATGGGTCTAAGATGGCAAGATCCCTCTTGGTAGGTCATATCTATGGGTCTAAGATGGCAAGATCCCTCTTGGTAGGTCATATCTATGGGTCAAAGATGGTGAGATCCCTCATGCTAGTTTATGTCTATGGGTCAAAGATGGCGGGTATACAGTAGCAAGATCCCTCATGGTAGGTCATATCTATGGGTCAAAGATGGCGGATATAGTAAGATCCCTCATACTAGTTCATGTCTATGGTTGAAAAATGGTGGATATAGCAAGATCTCTCATGGTTATACATATCTATGGGTCAAAGATGGTAAGATCCTTCATGCTAGTTCATGTCTATGGTTGAAAGATGGTGGATATAGCAAGATCTCTCATGGTTATACATATCTATGGGTCAAAGATGGTAAGATCCCTCATAGTAGTTCATGTCTATGGGTGAAAGATGGTGGGTATAGCAAGATCCCTCATGGTAATTCATATCTATGGGTCAAAGTGGGTGGATATAGCAAGATCCCTCATGGTAATAAAAAAAAAAACATATTTGGGCATATCCCTCATCTACCATATCCTACTTGGGCATTACCTCATGGTTCCATGAAGTGGGTCCTCATGATGTATCTTGCTGGATCCATGTAAAGCAGTGTTTCTCAAACCTTTTCAGACCGAGGACCACTTTGCCCAACAAAATGTTTTTCAGGGACCACCTGCCCTCACGCCCCCTCACCAAGTCACATGCTGCTACCCTTTAACCAAATCATCGCGTTTTCTTCAACAATGGTCCGGTTGTCTAGCTGCCAATCATAGCTAAGTCAGGGAGTTAGCGGTTTAGCCAGATAGCTGTCATAGCAACAAGACATACATTTATCAGTTTCGACCTTGCATGTTTTTGTCACCTGCTGAGAACACTCGCATTTTAGAAGCGGAAAAGCGTGTTCAGTATGAACGGCTCCTTATTCGCCTTATTCACCCGGAACGTTCTAAAGACGTTGAGGGGTACACTTCAGGGGTACACTCGGCTATACCGTTGCTACACAGCCAGCTGTCATGGCGCTTCACTGTTGTGTGCCGAAATGCACATCCTCAAAGAGGAAAAAATCATACCGTGGGCAGACTTTCCACCGTTTCCCAAAAGAGCAGGCACTTCGTTTAACTTCCGTACACCTCAAGCATTAAATTACGTTAAATTATGTCAAAATGGCCGCCAGGTGAATAACGCGAATTGTGTACATGTGGGGTTTTTTGCACCAGTGTCCATTGGTAAGAGTGCCACTAAGATAGTGTGTGTGTGCTGTGTGTTGTTTTTTTTGATATAACAATATGATGTTTAGCTCAAGGTCATCCCTGCAATGCATGACTTTGAGCAAAAATGAATATTAATGACCATTCCTCAAATCACTCAAGGACACACACACACACACACACACACACACACACACACACACACACACTAT
>JAODXP020000015.1:17029079-17049079 GCA_027497455.2 Sardinella longiceps | reverse complement strand
GAGTTGTTGGGCGGGCTAAGCTAAGCATTGTTTGATTCGGCTTGTTTGTTGCTCTGATTGGTTGTAGCCGTCCCAAGGGTCTATTGGACTTTACATTTTATGTTATATTTATGTTATAGTGTGGCTTGTTATATGAAACACACTCCACAGTGAAAATGATGACATTACTACACTAAGGAAACAGACCAGTATTCAGTGTTGAGTGTGTGTGTGTGTGTGTGTGTGTGTGTGTGTGTGTGTGTGTGTGTGTATGTGTCCATAAGTTGACACTGGAGTGAAAATGGACCTTTATGAAGGCAGGACTCGCAATAAAACCCCAAGAGTGAGTCAACACACACACTCACTCATTAACACACACACACACACACACACACACACACACACACACACACACACACACACACACACACACACACAAATCTGTGGTAGCTACCTTAATTGTGGGTAGAACACTCTTTTTCTGTGTGTGTGTCAGGTGTGAGTGGAGAGAAGAAGCGTTCAGGTGTCAGTCACAAAGCCTTCCTGCTTCTAACTCACACACACACACACACACTCTCTGTCTCTCAGGTGTGAGTGGAGAGAAGGAGCATTCAGTTGTCCGTCATTAAGCTTTCCTGCTTCTAACTCACACACACTCTCACACACTCTCTGTCTCTCTCAGGTGTGAGCGGAGAGGAGAAGCGCTCAGGTGTGAGTTGTGAAGCGTTCCTGCTTCTATCTCACTCTCTCTCTCTCTCTCTCTCTCTCTCTCACACACACACACACACACACTCTCTCTGTCTCTCTCAGGTGTCAGCGGAGAGAAGGAGCGTTCAAATGTGAGTCATGAAGCGTTCCTCCTCATGGCCAACTCTCAGACTGACATGGACGACTGGGTACGAGCCATCAGGCGCGTCATATGGGCACCGTTTGGAGGGGGTGAGACATTTTGATTATTTGATTATTTATTTGGGATGATTAATACTGATACTGATACAACACAACATCCAAACAGTCACACAGAGTACAAACAATAGGCTATTCTAGTAAATTGTCAATAAATAGCAGAAACAGAGCAATATTTAGCTGTTTGCTTAGAGTCCTTCTTCCTCAGTCCAGCCATTTGCAAGCCTCTGACAGAAAGTCTGTAAACATGTCAGAACAATCAATTTGGAGTTCTGGCCACATACATCATGCACTCATCATTAATATTCTGTCTGAATTGAACTTGCACACTTTTCTTCTTGTCAGTGACAGTGACACACAAACACACAGGCACAGACACACACACACACACACACACACACACACACACACACACACACACACACACACACACACACACACACACACACACACACACAACCATCAAATGCATCATCTTGCGGGATGAGAGCTGCTTTTCCTAGCGTGATGAAAGAAAGGCCAACACGTTAGGCGACGTCAAATATGCCTGCGATGCGCCGGGAACAAAAATATCTGCGGCCTCTCTCGCGGACCCACTTGTCTGCGCGGCTGGTTACGCACGCGGATATTGAATTACACTGAATAGACGCGCTATTTGCGGAAAGACCGTGAAATGTAAAGCAGAGTTCCATCACAGTCACAGATCCACTCGAGTTTCTGTGTCATGACCAGGGGCGCCGCTAGAAATTTTGGGCCCCATGAAAGAGTACAATTTAGGGCCCCTTCACCAACTATCGTGTTATAGTAGAATTTTTAAGCGCAATTTGTTTTTTGGCTGGCACTGACTGGAAACTGTTACTGACCTGATGGCACTTCCTTTCCTGTAGTATACATCACTATGCTGCATGTTATCAACTACATTTTAAAGCAACTGTAAAAATCATACTGAAAAGGAAAAACTTCCTTTTATGAGCAACTGAGGGGGTTCTGGGGGTTTCTCCCCAGTAAAATTTTCAAAAATTAATAGTCGTTTCCTGCATTCTGGTGCATTGTAATATTTTGAAAGATCACATCTTATTGCAATTAATTTAATGGCTTAGCTAATTCCAATGCATGTTATTTGAGTGTTCTGTGAGGTAGGCTAATACTGACAATTATACTGACAATGACCCTGATTGAGTGTTGGCCAACTGTTTTACATTTAAATTTATGCATTTAGCAGATGTTTTTATCCAAGTTAGTTAGTTAGTAGTCAGTCAGGAATCTTTTTTTTTTTTTTTTTTTTTTTTACAATTGAGCCCAACTTGCAGTCAATTTAAAAATTTGAGACTTAGGCCTATTGTTTCACTGCACACCTCTGTAAAATGAGGCATTTATAGTTAACAAAAGTTTGATGTGATTCACACAGTCTTTTCCTATTGTAGCTAATCTGACAGTAGCCTGACCATAATGGGAGAGAGGGGAGGAGGGCAGGCTGGCTTCTCAATTTGCTATGTTGATTATTTTTTTATTGTAAATTGTTTTGTTGAAAATAAGTCTTAATCCTTGAAAGGCATAGCCTAGACAAAGTTGTGCTTCCTAATCTGCAGGAGTAGCCTAAATAGCACAGGGGATTCTTTGACAAACATTTCAATTCTCTGTTTACAAATAGGCTACATCTTCAGTTTGAGACTACAAAATCAACTGTGATTGGTGAAGTGGTGTTATTAACAGTGGCAAAAAGATAGGCTTATGGCTTCCACTGTTTTTGAAATGTAGGTAGCCTATTTGACTGCCTTCCTCATGATCACAAGTGGCTAGTTGGGATGTAAAACTGTTTCCATAGTAGGCCTGGTCTACAATGAATTCATTTGTACACCGTTTATCTCCACAACAGTTGCGTAGCTCTGGTAAAGTAGTTTAAAATGATATCTGTACAGTTTTTGTGAGAGAATAACTCTCCAAGTTATTAAACCGAGACGTAGGCTACTCTGAATTTGGACATATGCGCATCCACCGCGAGATCGCATCGCATTTTGAAATAGTGTGCCGTTCGCGCTTCGATTTCTGCTGTTTGTCCTTTTGTGTTTGGGGCAACAAGGCTTCATGTTCACCACCACCATCAGTCCAATTCAGCACCTTGTTTCCACAGTTGGCAAACAATGCCCAAGCAGCTCAACTACAGTAGCAATTGAATTTGGACACCTTGCAGCTAAGCTGCGTTTGCCGGAATAAAAACATTTACAGATGCGTGCTGCTGAAAGATTCAGACCATACCATTCGGTAAAAAGGGAGAGGGGTGAAACGACTATATACAAGATAATTCTTGGAAAATATTATAAAATATCACAACAATATTTAATTTGTTTAATTGAACAAATAAAATCAAATATATAATTTCAAAAACCTACTCAAGCCAATTTTGTTAAAGTAATAATAACAGCCCTGAAAGGGCCCCTGGTCAGTGCTGGGCCCTTAGAATCGTCCTAACCTTTCCCCCTATCGGCGCCCCTGGTCATGACCCAACTGAAATGTAGACGTGAACCGATCACGCTATTGTAAACAGCGCACGAGAGGTACAGTAGGCCAGACACATTCCCACGAGAGCATTTCAGCTCAGGGTTTTTAACGAGTGAGGACGGACGGGACTCCGGAGTAGACGACAAGAGGGGACTATGCCAGCCTCACTATTCTACCACAGAGGCCAGGAACATCTTTTTACCAAGTGTGCAAACAGCAAAGTCTTGTCAAGTTTCATACCGTCCGTTATCAGGGATTATGGGTTTACATTAGCTTTACATTATTAAGACTGTTAAAGTTTGTAAGTGTTACGGGGACTCTGCCATGCGGCTTATCACGGGTGATAACTACAGTGGAGGTCGGTATTTCACGGGCATAATGGGGCCGGGTCGCGCGAGGAAGACTTGCGTATTCCCTTACCGTGGCAGCCTCGCCAAGCAGACTGGAATGCTTCCGAGTTCTCAGACTCCGGTGGCGAGAATAGCCCCGTGGCCAAGTTTAACCGCACTGTCAGCCTGACTAACTAGCCACACAGAGACACGCGCGCGCGCTCTGTAGAGCTGTCGGGTTGTCCTCCTATCATTCTCCGGACTCCGAACTCCTGATTTCTCCACGTCAATGGACTCCACCGCGCGCTGTTCTCACTATTTCGGCGGGACAAGTTCGGTCACTTCGGTGTCTTTACGCGCGTGCTCTCGGGTGCGATGGAAACGAGCGGCGAGATCTCCCGTGACTAACAGACGGAGCAAAGTGCTCCGTTATGGACCAGAGATTCACACTCTGCTGCTATGCAGCTCGTGCTCGCTAAAGTATTACCGCGTATTGCCCTTCTGGTCGCCCAGCTGCGAATGTTGTGGTCGGGATCTACGGAACCAGCGCGAGCAACAGAAAGGTAGTTTGCTGTACCCAAGACGCACAGGCTAGGTGCTGTTTTGGGAAGCTGGTTCTGGCTTTAGCAAGCCAGTTTTCCTGTTTCTTGTAGCCGGTTGATGGAGTTGGATGTTAAATTGAGCATCCGTGTGGCCACTATAAGTAGTCTTGACCCTTGAGTGTGTTTAGCGGAAGCGACAGCAGCTCCAACTTCCATTCTCTAGTCTGTCACCTTAGGGACATTCTAGTGTGGCATTCAAGAATAGTACAGTACAGCTTGCTGCAGAGGGACACACACACACACACACACACACACACACACACACACACACACACACACACACACACACACACACACTACTGGAAATTAAAACAGACCTAGTGTATCTTTTTGACTGTATCTGTTTGTGAAATCAGCTGAGTATGTACATGTATGTATCTACGTGTGTGTGTGTGTGTGTATGTGTGCAAATATGTGTGTCTGTGTGTATGTATGTGAATGTGTGCGTGTGTGCATGTGTATTCATATCTGTTAATGTGTGTGTGTGTGTATTTATATCTGTAAATGTGTGTGTGTGTGTGTATAGGTATCTTTGGCCAGCGTCTGGAGGACACGGTGCTGTATGAGCGGAAGTTTGGTGTGCGCACAGCGCCCCTGCTGGTGGAACAGTGCGTGTGTTTCATCCGACATCACGGCCTCAGCGAGGAGGGACTCTTCAGAATGCCCGGACAGGCCAACCTCGTCAAAGAACTACAGGACGCCTTCGACTGCGGGGACAAACCACAATTTGACAGGTAACACACACGCACACATACACACACACACACACACACACACACACACACACACACACACACTGATTGAACATTTATTTTATTCTCGGAAATACATTGAGGACGGACCTCTTTTGCGATGTAGCCGAGAACAAACACACACGCACACTCACACACACACACACCATCCATATCAAGGAACTACAGAATGCCTTGGCTTTGACTGAAGGGGCAAACCACAGTTTAACAGGTAACACATCTTCATCACTTCGCACATTTCACATGCAGGATGCTCTTTAACCGTGCTGATCTTTCTCTCCGTCATGTGTGTTTGTTTCTGCAGTACCACAGATGTCCACACGGTGGCGTCCTTGCTGAAGCTGTACCTTCGGGAGCTGCCTGAGCCGGTGGTTCCCTTTGCCAAATATGAGGATTTCATCTCCTGCGCTCAGCTGCTGTCCAAAGACGAGGAGGAGGTGTGTGTGTGTGTGTGTGTGTGTGTGTGTGTGTGTGTAAAGAGATGTTTTGTCAGTAGGACTTAGTAATTGATAGCGTGCTATACAGTAGCTGTCTTTCCATTCTATATTAGTTTGTGCATGCCTTACTTTCTGTATGTGTGTGTGTGTGTGTGTGTGTGTGTGTGTGTGTGTATTAATGGGTGTGTGATCTGTTCCATCAGGGATTGCAAGAGCTGGTTAAACAGGTGAAGACTCTCCCATCAGCCAACTACAACCTGCTCAGATACATCTGCAGGTATGTCACTGTCACACACACACACACACACACACACACACACACACACACACACACACACACACACACAACCTGCTTAGATACATGTGCAGGTATGTCTTTGTCATACACACACACACACACACACACACACACAGCACCTGCTCAGATACATCTGCAGGTATGTCTCTCTGTCACACACACACACACACACACACACACACACACACACACACACACACACAACCTGCTCAGATACATCTGCAGGTATGTCTCTCTGTCACACACACACACACACACACGCACACACACACACACACACACACCTGCTCACATACATCTGCAGGTATGTCTCTCTGTCACATACACACACACACACACACACACACACACACACACACACAACCTGCTCAGATACATCTGCAGGTATATCTCTCTGTCACACACACACACACACACACACACACACACACACACACACAACCTGCTCAGATACATCTGCAGGTATGTCTCTCTGTCACACACACACACACACACACACATTTTTGTGACCTTGTGTGTGTGTGTGTGTGTGTGTCAGGTTCCTAGATGAGGTCCAGTCCCACTCCAATGAGAACAAGATGAGTGTCCAGAACTTGGCTACAGTGTTTGGACCCAACATCCTCAGGCCCAAGATGGAGGACCCAGTCGCCATCATGGAGGGTGAGCTTCAGCTTCACACACACACACACACACACACACACACACACACACACACACACACAGGTTTGGACCAGTTCGGCTTTTAGGCGTAGTTTTGATATGAAACAAAATCTCTGTGTTCTGTTTGATATGTGGGCACGGTTGTAAAGTTTATTTATGTGTGTGTATGATATTAGCTGTGTGTGTTCAGCCTTCTAACCCTGCTTAGTGTGTGTGTGTGTGTGTGTGTGTGTGTGTGTGTGTCCACAGGCACGTCGTCAGTGCAGCACCTGATGACGGTGTTGATCAGTGAGCACCAGCGGTTGTTCCCCTGGTGTGAGCCCAGTGCTGGGGAGCTGAGTGCCCAGGCAGGGAGCCCTGTGGTGGGGGAGAGCGCCTCGCTCAGCCAGCCTCCCAGTCTGGCTGGATGGATCTCAGAGGAGGACCTGCAGGGAGCCCCCACACCAACACCCCCCGCCAGCGAGGACACCAACGGAAGCTCTTCCTCATTGGACGCCTGCGGCGCAGGCCCCGCCCTCCCCTCACGCCTGACCCCGCCCACAGCCAGAGCTGAGCCCTCCAAGTCCCCAACCAGTAACACCACCAGTCCCAGTAGCACCAGTCCCAGCAAGCAGGGCAAGGGAGCCCCATCCTGGAAGTACTTCAAGGGCCACACGGCCGGCACAAAGCCCACGGGAGAGGCTCCTGCTGGGGGCGGAGGAGTGGCGAGCGGTGGGGGGTCGTCTGGAGGTGGGGGTAGCGGAGGAAGCGGTAATTGGTTGATGAACGGTCTGTCTTCACTACGCGGTCATCGGCGAGCGTCATCAGGGGAACGCGCACGCGACCGTAACTCTGGCCCCGCCCACCACAGACTCTCCACCTATGACAACGTGTCGTCGAGCTCGTCACTGCTGCTGAGTGGAGGAGGGGCGGGGGAGGGGGTGGGGCATGATGAAGGGGGAGTGGCCAGTGGGACCAGTTCGCCGTGGTCCACGTCGTCCTGCGAGATCTCCGTCTCCGTCTCCCCACCGGACTCGTCCAGCGACCAGCCCGCCGGGTCAGAACCGCAGCACCAGCAGGGGGCGACGCTGAGTCCGAGCGGAGAGGAGCGGACCGCCGGCACCGAGGAGCCCGATGATGATGCCAGCGTTGCCATGGAGATATGTGTGAGCAGTGCCGAGGGTCCAGCCGAGGACAGTGATGATGACGCCTCACCGTCGCTTGGCAACCTGGTGGGCGGACTCAAGGAAGAACTGAAGAAACAGAAGCTGGTCTACGAGACTCGCATTCAGAAGTAAGACACACACACAGCGCATATACACACACACACACACACACACAGACATGTATAACTGAAACAGAAGCTGCTCTACGAGACACACATTCAGAAGTAAGACAGACACACACACACACACACACACACACAGCACATACAAACAGCACATACACACATAAGTATAACCGAAACAGAAGATAGTCTATGACACACACACACACAGCACACACACACACACAGTGCACACACACATGTACTGTACAACACACACACACACACACACACACACAATAAGTAAGTCAAACAGAAAAAGTGAAACAGAAAATGGTTTCAGAAGTAAGACATATACACACACAGCGCATACACACACATGGCTGTAAGTGACCTTTCTTTTAGTCCAAATGCAGTTCTGCCCTTCTGGCTCTAACTGCTGCATGTTCACAGTTATAGTAACTCAATATTGCCCTCTACAGGCCGCAGGAGTGTAGTGCAGCGCTGGGCTCCCAGATGGAATGTCTGAGGCAAGAGAGTGTGTGTGTGTGTGTGTGTGTCCGAGGAGGTTGCCTAGCGACATGCCTATCACGCCCCTTTTCCTCGGAAGGTGCTCTGGCCTTCTCGGTTGAACTCGGAGGACACAGAGCTAGTATTCTGACGAAGATTCAAACATGGCTGCGCCCAGTGTCACTTGCTGTTTTCATTGTGTTTGGACTGTTTTAGTGGTTTAAATGACTATTTCAATCACTCATATTAACACTGTGTCCACTGCTTATGGATGTGGGAGTCAGTGTTGTGTTGAGGCCAATATTTAACATGGGCTTTTTTCAAAGAGGTGTGCTGCATACTGATTAGGATAGCAACTCACTGCGGACAGGGCGTGGCACAGGCTAGTGGCTGCTTCAGCTCAGGATAGCACCTGCAATTTACTCCCATTGACATGAACTATCTCGACCATTATCTGTCTGCTTGCATAGGATCTGCTGGTGTAAAGCCATGCTGCGTGCTGTGTGCTGTGCTGCATCAGTGATGTGCTGTGTATTGGATGTTGCCCACCATAGCAGGCAGGTAGTAAGCCAAAAGTGATCTTTTGCTTGTAATATACTACACAGCCATGTGACCAAGAAAGACCTATCAGCTTTAAACTCACATTGAAGCTTGCTCCGCGCTAGCTCGCTTGCGTCAATTGAGGTTAATGGTTAGCAATCAGCTAACGTCTTTGGCTGGCATTTGAATGTAAGCCATGTACAGTTGCTCAAATGCTAACCCAAACGAAATTATCTCTCTTATAAACGAATGGAGCACAACTACAACAGTCATATGTCCAGGGATATGCACATTGTGCAAGATAAAACGGTTTGTGTGTCAAAATACCTCAAGATAGTGAGTTGAGTCACTCAAGTTTCAGCAAACCACCACTACTGTCCGCCATTTTTCAGCCGGTGAACCCGTGAGGGGAAAGATCGCGGGAATTGTGAGAATGCGTTGAATTATGGGATTGAAGTATCCGAGTAGTGAGCACCTCTTGCAGGCTGGAGGAGTGTAGTGCGGCGCTGTCAGTATGCCAGATGGAGTGGTTGGAACAGCAGATGGAGCAGAAGTGTGTGTGTGCTGTGTGAAATCGTATTGATTCCAGTGATGTGCATATGTATGTACTACTGTCATGCCCGCATGCAGGCTGTACGAGTAGTAACTAGTGGCGCATGTGTTCCCAACATAGCAGCATGCTGCATACTGGAGATGGAGCAGAAGTGTGTGTGCAGCTAGTGTAGTGTAATGTGTGTGATGCAGTAGTGATGTGCTGTGTGTTGTGTTGCACACTGCAGGCATGTAGCAGTGTAGTATAGCAGCATGCTGTTCCCAAATGGAGCGTCTGGAACAGGAGATGGAGCAGAAGTGTGTGTGTGTGTTGATTAGTGATGTGATGTGTGTGTTGTGTTGCCCCCTGCAGGCTGGAGGAGTGTAGTGCGGCGCTGTGTTCCCAGATGGAGCGGTTGGAGCAGGAGATGGAGCAGAAGTGTGTGTGTGTGTTGATCAGTGATGTGTGTGTGTTGTGTTGCCCTCTACAGGCTGGAGGAGTGTAGTGCGGCGCTGTGTTCCCAGATGGAGCGTCTGGAACAGGAGATGGAGCAGAAGTGTGTGTGTGTGTGTGTGTGTGTGTGTGTGTGTGTGCTGATCAGTGATGTGTGTGTGTTGTGTTGCCCTCTACAGGCTGGAGGAGTGTAGTGCGGCGCTGTGTTCCCAGATGGAGCGGTTGGAGCAGGAGATGGAGCAGGAGAGGCGGAGTCAGCGTCTGCTGGAGATCAAACTACGCAACTCTGAGCGCGCCCGCCACGACGCCGAGACACGCAACCGACTACTGGAGCAGGAGATGGAGGAGTTCTTCTCCACCCTTGGGGACCTCCGCACCAGTGACATCTGACCCCTGTGTGTGTGTGTGTGTGTGTGTGGGGGTGTGTGTGTGTGAGAGAGAGAAGAAAACGCTCTCTCATTCATAGGACCCACATGTGTGTGTGTGTGTATCGGTGTGTGTGGACAGGTGTGCTTAGAGGTCAGTTTTGCGAGTGCATGTCTGGATGTGTGTGTGTGTGTGTGTGTGTGTGTGTGTGTCCGCACTCAGGAACCCATTTTTGGACATTCAGGGTATTAATAGCCTGGACATATCAACTGAAACCTCGGAGAAGACGGATAAAGCGCCTGGACTGTTCCCTGTGGGTGTCACGGGCATTACGACATTCGTGTCTTTACATGTGGGACATAACAGGATCTACGACATTGAGGCCCTTCACATGATGTGGGACAGAACAAGAAGAACGTCATTCGGGTCTCCACATGTGGGCCAGGGACCTCCCTCTGGGACAATGTACAGATATTTCATGTTTGGAATGGAACACTTGCTTGAGATCATGTGGAACAGCAGACGACAGATATTAGATTGATAGAACCGTAGAACCGGGAGCATGTGACAGATCAAAGGAATGGATCCATCCAGACCTTTAGAGGACATAGGGGACATACGGAACATTAGAACACTTGGGACACTATAGAGAACATACGGAGCACTAGAACACTTGGGACACTATAGAGAACATACGGAGCATTAGAACACTTGGGTCATTATACACAGTGGTTAAAGTGGGATTTGGCAGGAGGGGGAACTCTCATATTTTGTGTTGGCACAAAGAAAGAAAAATTTATAGAAGAAGGATGGGGTGATATTGTTCATTTTGCTGAGGTGCTGGTACTGCGTACCCCCGCGTTCCCCCCCACTTTAACCCCTGATTATACAGATGGCATAGGGGACACTATAGAGTATATATGGAACACTAGAACACTTGAGACACTAGTATAGAGCACTGGTTCTCAGACTGGGGTAGCCTATAGAAATACTAAGACACTTCCCTTTGGGCATCATTAGACCTGTTTAAAACTGGACCATCTGAAAGAACAATAGCCATTTTTTTTTTTTTTTTGGCGATCAATAGGGGTCCTGGAAATGAGGGGTTTCATGAGGGGTCCCTGGCCCCAATGAAGTTTGAGAAGCCCTGCTACATAACAGAGGACATTATGCAAATGGCATAGGGGACACTAGTATAGGGGACAGGAGAGCATACAGGGAACATCAGGACAGGCATAGGAGACGGGACACATACAGTACGGTACGGTATATCTCAACAGTGAGTACAACCAAAGTCCTTCTAAGACGCTAAAACAAAGCTAAAAAGACGTTATTTAAAACAGCAAATTGCTTACTGCGCCTGCGCTGACAACCGCGTCATGGCTATCACCATAGTGACGGAGGTAGTAAACAAAAAAGCTAACTGTCAGTCATACAGCGCTCAGCAACGCGATTGGCTATTTCCACCGTAAGGCAGGACTTCCAGTTTCTCGACTCCGCCATCTTTGCGCTACGAACGGCCGTAGTGCATTTCAATGGTTGGACTTCTGAAGTGATTTGTCTCCTCCTATATAAGTGTCTCTGGTACAACCCCTCACATTGTCTCAAATATTCTGTACAATACTGGCGCTGTCACAAAATATCACTTTGGGCACAATTTGGGCATGTAGCCTATGATGTGGGATGCAGCCGAGGCACTCACTGTTAGCTGTAGGACTTTTGAGATCTACTGCATGTGCTGTGTCTCCTATGTCCACTAGTATGTGTCCTGTGTCCTCTAGTATAGTAGCCTACTGTAGGGGACTTTATAGGACATACAGGACAATATGGGACAATTTTATAGGACTTGAGCACACATACGGTAGTGGACACTATAGGATATAAGAGGACTTTAGAGCACAAAGGAGACCTTAGACAGGGAGACCATATGAAGAATTAGACACCTGACAGGTCAAACAGACCCTTGGGACACTGGCAAGCCTACTGCAGCTAAAGCCTCCTTCCCTCTGGGTTCTGTCCGGCAGCCATGTTGGATTTGTGCAGCTGAAGCTGAGCACTGCCATGTTGTTTTTATGGATTTGGGCAGAGCCAGAGCACTCCCTATTACCTCCATTCAACCTGCAATTACAATTACAATTCCGCTAGGGGGCAGTCACGAGTCAGTGGAAGATCAATAGGTGCCTATGGAGTTTCAGGCTAAATGTATACTTTACACATATTTAGAGGCAAAATATCATAGATTGCATTTTATTTTTAGCAACCTGGACATTCCATTTTCAATCAAAAGTGAAATTTACCAATACCTCCATTCTCTTTTTGTGAGCAGTTTTAACCCTCACTGACTAGCAATGACCATAGGGAATGACATGAGAGACACTTTGGAGGGAAATTTACAAAATAACAACAAATCTTAAAAATGAAATTTGTGGACTGAGAATGAAGTCAATTTCTCCTGCAGGGCATGAATGAATGCAATTATAAGAGAAAAAAATATATATCTAAAGAAATGCATCATTTATGAGTGCAGTTTAATAGAACACCACCAGGGGCGGACTGGGACAAAAAATCGGCCCTGGCATTTCGAACAAGACCAGCCCACCAAACTGGTCAGACCATTAGAAAATAAGCCTATGATTACAGTTACAGTGAGAATGTCAGGGCCGTCGGCCCAAATAGTGTGTCGGCCCACCGGGCATTTGCCCTGTTCGCCATATTGCCAGTCCACCCCTGAACACCACTAATTCTTCACTTACTCGCGCACGCCCTCTAGTGGAAGTAGCCTACCACCGAATGTAGTAGGAGAGTGCTCGTTTTCCCCTGTAGTTGCAGTACCACTGGATGTGACAGGAGAGTGCTGGTTCTCCCCTCTTAAAAGTTCTCAGATTTGGGCAGCTTAACACTGCCTCTTTGTTAGCCTTGTCCTTTTCCTTACCTTTAACACTGCCCGTGCCTTCCTTTCAGGGTCTCCATGACGACGCAAAGGTGTCTCACCCACCTCATAGTGGGCATGACCAGGGAAACACATTTTGGAGTCTTAGACCATCTTTAACCAGGCTGCTCATAATTATTATGTTTGTGGAGTTGAACATTCTAACATGGAGGACAGGTCACTGGCAGCTACAGTAGCTCTCTTGGCACTGAAACCTGTTTTCACCTGGACATACATTATGTGCTCATATATGAGGTCAACTCTAGCTGGGTGCTCAATTAAGATATGTTCAGTGCTGCTCTGGCGCTCCCTCAATCACAATATAGTAGCCCAATGCTCACTCTGACACTCAAGATAGTCTATAGTAGCTCAATACTAACTCTGCTCCATCAAGATACTGTAGTAACTCAATGCTAACTGTGGCACTCCATCAAGGTACACTAACTCAATGCTAACTGCGCTTAATCGAGACACACACAGTCTTAAGGGCTAAAGAGAGACTCTACTGTTGTCATGGTGACCAGGCGCAGGTCTGGCCTTGAGGTTTGCAGAAAAATGCTTTATTCTTTCTAGAACATAAGTGCTGCTCGCCTAGAACTCAGGGCCAGAAAGAGGTTCCAGTTCAACACAATACTGTTTTTAATGTTGGCTAGTGCCATTAAAGATTGTTGTCAAATGTAATGCTGTATTCCTGGACATGGGACTAAAAAGGTTCTTGTTGAAAGTGACTATTTAAATGGGTTTGGGGGGGGGGGGGTTCTTGTAGAAAGTGAGTATTCCTGGACATGGGGCCAAAAAGGTTCTTTTTGAAAGTGACTATTTATGGATATGGGGCTAAAAAGGTTCTTGTTGAAAGTGACTATTTATGGATATGGGGCTAAAAAGGTTCTTGTTGAAAGTGAGTGTATTTGTGGGCATGGGACTACAAAGGTTCTTGTTGAAAGTGACTATTTATGGAAATGTGGCCAAAAAGGTTCTTGTTGAAATGAGTGTATTTGTGGGCATGGGGCCAATAAGTGGTTCTTGTTGAACTATACAGGTATGGGGCCAAGAAAAGAGGTTCCTGTTGAATGTTCCTCTGAGGGCTGAAATGGTTCCGTCTGATGGTGATCCTGTATTTATGAATGTCAAATAAAGTTCTAGTTGGCCAGGAACTACTCTTTATATGGACTAGATGTCAAATAAAGTTCTAGTTGGCCAGGAACTTCTCCATGTATGGACTAATTGAACATTGAACCCATCACATCTCCCTGCTCTAACATCAATATTATCTTAATAGTCTGTGTGTGTGTGCATCAATGATCAACTTATTTTAATATAAAACAAATTAATATCAACACTACTTAATATCAGTAATACTTAGTATCAATCAACACTACTTATTATTACTACTTATTACTTATTATTTATTCTATATAATATTTCTATATTATTCTATACTATACTGTGTGTGTGTGTCTGAGTTGAAGAGTAAAGCCCAACAGCAGAGGTGTGTGTGTGTGTGTGGCCCAACAGCAGAGGTGTGTCTGTGTGTGTGTGTGAATTGTAGAGTAAAGCCCAAAAGCAGAGAGGTGTGTGTGTGTGTGAGAGAGAGAGAGAGTTATAGAGTAAAGCCCAAAAGCAGAGGTGCGTGTGTGTGTGTGTGTGTGTGAGAGAGAGAGAGTTATAGAGTAAAGCCCAAAAGCAGAGATGTGTGTGTGTGTGTGTGTGTGAGGGTTATAGAGTAAAGCCCAAAAGCAGAGGTGTGTGTGTGTGTGTGTGTGTGTGTGTGTGAGTGTGAGAGAGAGAGAGAGAGAGAGAGAGTTATAGAGTAAATCCCAAAAGCAGAGGTGTGTGTGTGTGTGTGTGAGAGAGAGAGAGTTATAGAGTAAAGCCCAAAAGCAGAGGTGTGTGTGTTCAAACGGAGTGATATTTATTTTGGGATGAGTTGTACAGGGGTCAGTGCTGACCCTGATGTGCACTTCCACTCCACAGCAGCAGAGGGAGCTCCTCTCCTCTCTCACACTTCACGTTGCAATGTACACTACACACACATCTCACACTGTACACTCTACACACACACATTTCACACTGTACACTACACACACACACACACATCACATCACATCTCACTCTACACTCCCCGCATGGACTCAACCTTAGACAACTCCAGCAAACTGCCCTCTCTCTCTCTCTCTCTCTCTCACACACACACACACACACTCTGGAGACTGCCATGTTGGATTTGAAGCATGTGCATGCACACGCACACACACACACACACACAGAACACTGCTGCTCCATGTTGGGTTTGATGCATGCATGCACACAACCACATGCACACACACACACACACACACACACAGAACACTGCTGCTCCATGTTGGGTTTGATGCATGCACACACACACACACACACACAGTACACTGCTGCCCCGTGTTGGGTTTTGATCATTCAAGATCTCATTTATTCAATCTCATGGGTGGAGCCGGAGTAGGACACAAGATGAGATGGGAGTGTGAGTGTGTGTGTGTGTATGGAGTGCAATACAAGATGATATGACGTGAGTGTGTGTGTAGTAGGACACAAGATAATATGAGATATGAGTGTGTGTGTGTATGTGTGTGTGTGTGTATGTGCGGAGTACAACACAAGACCTGGATCATCTCTCTCGCACACAAGTGTGTGTGTGTGTGTGTGTGTTAGAAGGTGAGAGGAGCTGAGGAGCTGGACTGACAGGACCAAATACTTCCACCCACATACACACACCCACTTCCCTACAAACACACTCACACACACACACACAGTACTAAGTTGGTGAGAAGCAAAGGCTAAAGCTGGCGTTCTTTAAACAAGCTATTGCACATGGAATAGTCAAACGTAAAAAAGGACAGAAGACAAACTGGTCTCCAGGTGATTTATCCATGCTGTACAAAACTACAAGTTCTCCGCTCAATAATGACTGTTTGCCTTGTAAATAAATAAATAACTAACGTCTCTCTAACCTTCTCATGCTCATCTGTCTGCTCACCACCACTGCAGAGGGAGGGGCTTAACGAGGATGGGAGGGTCTTATCAGGGCCTGCTCACTAACATCACCTCTTGAAGGGGAAGGCTGATCAGGGTCTCTCAACATGCATCTATCCCTCTGCCTCCCTCTCTGTCCTTTTCTCTCCCTCCCTCTCTCTTTCTCTTGCTCCATCTGTCTCTCCCTCCCTTTCCCTCCATCCATCTCTTTCTCTCTCTGCCTTTCTCTCCTTACCTCTTTCTCCATCTCTCTGTCTCTCTCACCATCCTCCGTTCCAAACTTGATGTTGCATCTCCAACCCTTAAAGCTCAACATTCCAGTCAATCTGTACATGCGCGCACACACACACACACACACAAGCTGGTATTCCACCAAACCCTTCACAAACTTTGGACTGTGGCAGAGCCGTAACACAAATCCCTCAGGGCATAGGAGTCAGCCCCAGTGTACACAACACACACACACACGCAAATAGCCTAGCTGTCCCTCCTGTCACATGGCTGGGCCATTCTGGGTCAGCAACAAACAGTCTGTATAGTTGATAGTAAGTTCTCACTCATTTTAACAACCCTCCACACCCCAAGACTACATATCGCAGCATTCTCTCTGCCATCACCCCAGGACTACATATCCCAGAAACCTCCCTGCCATCTCCCCAGAACTACATATCCCATCATTCCCTCTACCACCATCACAGGACTACATTTCCCAGCAATCTCGCTGCCATCACCACAGGACTACATATCCCAGCATCCTCTCAGCCAGTTGTAAGACTAGCCTTGTTCGTGATTGCAGTCTGGATAGCTGTCTGGCTGCATACTGTACGTCAACGAGAGTACGTCGGTGGGAGTGGAAAGAAACCACTCCATAAAAGCCATAAAACACGTGAATACTGATGTGATGTCTGGAAATATCACGGAAGTTTGTTTGCATTGAAAACAGTTTGAATCCCCTCATTTAATCATTAAAATGAACGAGATAACTGGCAAAATAAATCATATGATGTTGTTTCATTAATTACTGTTGCAATGCAAGAGGAACATGGAAATGAGGTCATGTCTGCTAGAGACAATTGTTTAGTATCAGCTCTTGACATGACCAGTGTGTTTCATGACCACTTTTCCTAGCGTTTCAGATGACCAGTAGGTCACTGCTCAAAGATGTTTTACTAGCGTTTCAGATGACCAGTAGATGACTGCTCAAAGATGTTTTACTAACTTTACAGATGACCAGTAGACCACTGCTCAAAGATGTTTTACTAGCTTTACAGATAGATGACTGCTCAAAGATGTTTTACTAGCTTTACATATGACCAGTAGATCACTGCTCAAAGATGTTTTACTAGCTTTACAGATAGATGACTGCTCAAAGATGTTTTACTAGCTTTACAGATAGATGACTGCTCAAAGATGTTTTACTAGCTTTACAGATGACCAGTAGATCACTGCTCACACATGTTTTACTAGCGTTTCAGATGACCAGTGGATCACTGCTCAAAGATGTTTTACTAGCTTTACATATGACCAGTAGATCACTGCTCAAAGATGTTTTACTAGCTTTACAGATGACCAGTAGATCACTACAGCTCTAGATCACTGATCATGGGTGTCGCCATGTTGGACATTTGAACTCCGGGGATTCCGGAAGCTCCAGCTCAGATGTTCCGGTCTCCAGGGGGCGTTTCCCATTCCCTCACTATTCCTGACTTTCGTGAGATCAGAACTTCCAAATACAGCTCCAATGGAGCACAGACTCTTTCCCTATTCCCTCTGGACTACATATCCCAGCATTCCCTCTGATATGACCCCTGAACCACTGGACTACATATCCCAGCATTCCCTTTGATATGACCCATGTACCACAGCTCTACATATCCCAGCATTCCCTCTGAGATCACCCTCGAACCACTGGACTACATATCCCAGCATTCCCTCTGAGCTCACCCCCGAACCACTGGACTACATATCCCAGCATTCCCTCTGAGCTCACCCCCGAACCACTGGACTACATATCCCAGCATCCTCCAATGGGGTCTCTCTCCCAGTCCATTTGCAATCATTACTCTAGTAGATTTGCAATCTCCTAAAGACTACATTCCCCACTGTTGTGTTTCTTTAGGACACATTTCCCATCCTCCTCCGCTGCCAGCTCTTCCCTCCATTGGAATCCCTAATTAACTAATTAATCTCCCCAATATGGCCATTCCACAGGCACTTGCTCCTTTATACAACTCAAATACAAGATCCAACAACATTATTGCATCTGGTCACACTCACTCTCTCCCTCACCACACACACACACACCTCAGTTACTTCACTGTAGCAAGCAAGAAATACACACACACACACACACACACACACACACACACACACACACACACACTTAACCTGTATCCAGTGTTCTAAACCATCCGTATATCTTCAACTGCTCTCCCATCCCACACACACACACACACACACACACACACACACCCTTTGAAGTGGGTGAAGTTGGAAACAACCAAACTAACATTTGTGAAGTGGGTGAAGTCAAAAAACGTTTTGTCTGTTTTTGCTGCGTTGTCCACATTTAAAGGACTGCAATTACCCTCACATTTCCAAAAGAAAAATCTTTTTTTTTTTTCTTTTTTTTTTTTCAAAAAGACAGACAAACAATAAAAACATGAATTAGCTTAATTAATTAATTAATCAAAACATCATGAATTAGCTTAAATCAATCAAAACATCTTTTGCATCATCATCATATCTCAAGACAACCAACGAAAGTATTCACAGAGTACGACTGCTTCTTCTCTTACATTGATATTTTACAGTTTGGAGATACATGGCATACGTGCATCTCTCTCTCTCTCTCACACACACACACTCTCTCTCTCTCTTTCACACACACATACACACACACCGCTGCAGAAGAGCTTCCCAATCTGCAGCTAAGCACATCCCATAATAGCTCCTTTTGGGAAGCCATAGCAACGGAGGCGGAGCTTCCTGCTCAGGGATAAAAGACTAAATAAATAAATAAGGGGGGGCGGGGTCAGGGTCACACGTGCTCACCGCAATAAACAAAAACAGAAACAAAAACAAAAACAAAAACAAAACTTCAAAATATGTTCCTTAAAAGCTTACAAATTACTTCAACCATTCTACATCAATATGGCAAAATGATGACGTAGCATTAGCTTAAAGTAAAATGATAAACAAACATGATAACAGATAAACAAACAAAACAAACAAACAGTTTGTGTGTAGCCGGTGAGCCGTCGGAGAAGGAGGAGGCTTGTGATAGGCTGCTCCAAGCCCTCGTCTCCTCCCACCTCTGCCCCTCCCCATCAGGACAGCCAATGAGAGACGGGTGGGCGTGGTCAGAGAGGGAAGAGGGGGTGGGGTCACCTACAGCAGCCCAGCGTTGCCGTGGTGGTGGTTGCCGTGGCGGCAGTTGCCGTGGCGCTGGCCTCCAGACTGCTGTCGGTGTCAGAGGTGTGGACAGAGGGGTCGGTGGACATGGAAGACACGTCCGTTACAGAAGACACAGGAGACGCAGCTGCCGCCGCCGCCGACAACGCCTGGGGGTCCGACATCACTGCTGCACCTGTGCTGATACACAAACACACACACACACACTTAGTCAATGCTACTCCACACACACACACACACTCATAATCATTGCTGCACCTGTGCTGATACACAAACACACACACACACACACTCATAGTCACTGCTGCACCTGTGCTGATACACAAACACACACACACACACACACACACTCATAGTCACTGCTGCACCTGTGCTGATACACACACACACACACACACACACACACACACACACACACACACTCATAGTCACTGCTGCACCTGTGCTGATACACACACACACACACTCATAGTCACTGCTACACCTGTGCTGATACACACACACACACACACACACACACACACACACACACACACACACAC
>JAODXP020000015.1:17011579-17019079 GCA_027497455.2 Sardinella longiceps | reverse complement strand
AGAGGACTGCTGGACGACCCTCCCTTGCTAAGAGACAGACAGAGCCCTCCTCCTTAGGAGACAGAGCTCTCCCTCTAGGAGACAGAGCTACCCCTCGTTAGGACACAGAGCTACCCCTCGTTAGGAGACAGAGCTACCCCTCGTTAGGAGACAGAGCTACCCCTCGTTAGGAGACAGAGCTACCCCTCGTTAGGAGACAGAGCTACCCCTCGTTAGGAGACAGAGCTACCCCTCGTTAGGAGGGAGACAGAGCCCTCCTCGTTCAGACAGAGACCTCACATCCGTAAGAAGAGACAGATCACTCATTCGTTTTGAGACTGAGTCTTAATTTGTTAGGACACAGAGCTCTACCTCGTTAGGACACAGACAGAGTCCTCCTCTTAAGGAGACAGAGCCCTCATTCGTTAGGAGACAGAGCCCTCATTCGTTAGGACACAGCCTTCTTCACTAAATTTAGATAGCTAGATAGCGAATTAGAATGTCTTCTTTTTGTTTATTCAGGTGCCATTGCCAAATAGATGGAAAGACAACTAAATAATTTGAAAGAATGTAGGAGTTTGAAAGCAGCATGACGGATACAGCTATGCTATACAACATTGGGCTAGACGAAGGTACAGTACAGGCAAAATTTTATGCATTTATTTGATTCGAACAGGCCTTCATGCCTTGCTACAACTGAACGCTTCCTTTGAGGGCAGGATTTTTGCTGTTTCGGACACAGTCAGAGTCTTGGCATGCAGTCCCAAAATCTTAGTGCACACACACACACACACACACACACCAGTGCAATTTGCACACTCAGTGGACTCCTTTGCATGCGGTCCCAAAAGTGTTAAGGTAGGCTGATGGTACCCCTTCCCGCATGATGTATACACACACACACACACACACAACTGCCTGCAGCCCTGTCTGGCAGTGTTAATGATGCAGTTTGGGATAGAATGCACATCCTGGTGACAAGGCCTGGATTTCTTTCTCTCTCTCTCTCTCTCTCTCTCTCTCTCTCTCTCTCTCTCTCATCAGCCAAAAGTACCACTGAAGCAGTTACTGGAAACGTACAGTACACACACACACACACACACACACACACACACACACACACACACACACAGACGCAGCAAGCATAAACTGGGGGGTGGGGGGACTGGCAAGATAGCTGATATAGAGAGAATTGGTTGGAGAGGTTGGGTGGATTGGGAAGGGGTGGGGTTAGAGAGAAAGAGAGAGAGAGAGGGAGAGAGAGAGAGAGAGAGAGAGTAGGAAGTGAAAGGAGAAGAAAAAGGATTCTAGTTCACCTGAGTCATTAGGACTGACAGCACAGCAGCTAAGGCACATGCACACACGCGCACACACACACACACACCACTAAACCCCACACATACACACACAAACCGCTAAAACACACACATAGAGCACGAAACAGCTAAAATGTGCATATACACACAGATAGGTTAGGTTAGGTTAGCTTTCTTTATTAGTCTCCACCAGGGAGAAATTTGTCTCGGAGATAGAGAGACTGGCAACTCACATAAAATTACACAAGGGAAGAGGGACACCATACAATACACAACAGTATAGCACACTTACAACACACACAGCACAGCTGGAACACACACACACACACACACACACACACACACACACACACAGAGCTAAAACATGACACACTGCATGACACACTAGCTCAGATGGGGCGGCTCTCAGCATCTCCAAACCTGAGCGCGTGCACAGTCCCCTGCGCTCCACACTAAAAATCACCGATGATGATGTAACGGCAAGCAGCTCGAACTTGTTATCGTGCATCCGCGCGAAGGGGGACGGGCAGATTTGACTCCCAGCAACGAGCCGGTTCCTACATGAAGCACTGAACTGTCACGAGCGATGTGACACCAGAAGCAGCCACAGCAACGAGAAGGGAGTGCACGCGCCCCGAGTCTCCAAAAACATTCAAGCGCGAGGAGCATGGGCTGGTTTGTCCACATTTCAAACATGCGCACGAGGACAAAAAAAAGCTGCCATACATGCACGGTTACGCTGCTTGCGCCGTCCAAAACAGCACCAGGAAGTGGTGCAACATCTTCAGGAGAAAATTAACTGCGCCTCAACACACACACACACACACACACACCATTACATTTGCAAGCAAAACAAAATCGCACCGTACCCTAAAAAATGTGCCAATTCTCTTGTGTGCAGCAGCCATCTTCACAGCGCCTCATATGTTACCGTGGTGATGTTCTACCGGGCTAAAAGTGATTTATTAACGACTAGACGCTGGATCCGTGGAACCGCACCCGAATGACAACAACACCACGGCGCTGCCGCGGCCAAGGTGGTTCCCAAATCCTTTAACCCACCGCTGCAGAAGCTGGGGACACTTAGTTTTCCTTGAATATTGGATGAACCTACCAAAGTTTCCAAACGTGTCAGAAAAGGGTGTAGCGCAAATTAAGGCAAACTATATATCATTACACCGAGACGGACTCTTAATTACAGCGCAGCCTACCGACTAATTAGAGCAGCCTCGCGTTAACGTTAACGTTACCTTGCAGCAGAAATTACAGCCTAGCGGCCAGGCTGCTGGCTATGCAGCTACGAGTGCTGAAGACGCACACTGAACAGTGCCTTCACAGAGCACAAATGACACCCAAAACCACGAATAAGCGAAATCACCACCCGTGAAAGGCGCAGTGGGCAGATAGAGAGAGAGGGGGAGAGAGAGAGAGATCGCCAAGTTAGCCCCAAGCTCGGTTGACACGCTGACACCTCCAACTAACGTTACCGCTGGGCGGACGGGCACTTTGGACTGCAGTGACATTTGACTTTTAATGCGACTGATTCGAATTCTTCACCAGCCATTCTTAGTGACTTTAGTCGCCAAATGTCAAGCCATCACGTTTGGACTGAATGTGATCACTGGTATACCCCAGGCAGTCTCGGTTTGTGTGTCACAGCCGAGCTCCTGAGATCTAGATAATGTTAACGTTAAGTACCAAGGTAACTGGTTAGCCAACATAGCTGGCTAAATCGCCGTCATGCTACATAAGATTTTGAAACAGACCAGCTCGACAGTGCCTACATCATGCAAGGCTGGTCGCTTCCCCGGCTCCAGTACATAAGCTGGGCCTAACCTCTTCAAGTGAAACTGCATTCATAATTTATTAGGTGGCTATGCAGTTGTGGGTATTGATAGCTATCTCGCTAGGTTAGCTAGCAAGAGCTACTAGGTAAATTGGCTTGTGTTTCAATACGGTGTGTCGCCCCGTAGCTAAACCCTCCCCCAACACATACACAATAACATGTCGTTTAAAATGGGTCGCGCATACTCACCCCTTCCAACAAAAGCCGGGGTATCTAACGATAGCGGTGAGAGAAGCAGCCTCTCCTGACTTCCATACGCGACTGTCTGCTTCCAGTGTTTTTGTTGTTGGTCTGTAGAAACAACCTTCGGGATTCACACAGATCCTCCGCTAGCAGGCCCGACACCGCAGGATACATGCGTCATACGTCACCTAATCTTTGCGTGCGTCTGACGCAAGCACTCTCGGCGCCTGGGAGCCCGATTTAAATATGCTTAATGTTTAAACTGAAAATCTAGGGTAGGCCTGGCTTAAATCTACTTAACAGCATTGTATATTCTAGGAAAAAAGTTGTAGCCTAGGCCTAAGCTGTAACTCCGCTGTCTTAAAACAATGGCATGCTTCAGTGCAAGTCCCCACAGTGCTGTGCCTGATAGACCATGATCTAAAGACGCGGTTTAAACCCCGCAAGCTTGCTTAATTACCGCAGTTGGCTGTCACGTCTTAATACACTGTGATCTAGCCTACTAAGCAGTGGACTATTCAGTGCAGATCGGAAGTGCCTGGCCTGCAAGGCAAAGGAAGCTATTTTATTCATGTAGCCTAGTGCATTTTAAACACAATAGAATTTCAATGTGCAAAATAAAAAGCAAAATAGGCCTACAGTAGGCTATGGTAGAAAATAAAGGCACACACAAATAAAATAAAAACAGAGCAGGAGTAGCCTAAAACAGTACAAGCATAAAAACAGCAGAAAGCAGCTTCACCAGAAAGCAGCTGCTAGAATAAAATCACACACACACACACACACGCACAAACACACACGCACGCACGCACCAGACCGGGATGGCGAGCGCACAGTTCTGACCTTGCCCACTCTATAGCCCCCAACCCAACTTCCTAATCCGTCCGGCTCACTCACACCACATCACTGCACTATGGGGTTTAACACTATAGCCTACTACAGGCTTCCCTTCAGCCTTGACGCAATTCCTTCCCCCCTCCCGTCAGAAGCGTGCACACTTGAGTGTGATTCTGGGTGTGGGCCATTTGATTAGGCCTAAGTGCCTGTAAACACCCTGTAGGCCATCAGCTACCCATAGCCCACGGCCTTAACAAGGATGGGTGACATACGGTTAAATTTAGGCGTCTAGCATAGGCCTAGTGCATAATAGGCCTATATGTGCCCAAAACTAATCTTTATACTTTTTTATTCTGGGGCGGGGCGCTGTTAAAGTAGCCTGCCGTGAGCGCAACATAGTCTAATGTGTGTGAGAAAGTGATGTTGCGGTGCCGTTGATGATGTGGGTTAATTATCTGTGAGAGAGGACCGGCACCTCGCGCAGAGGGATTAACACGAGCGCGTCCGAGCAGGCCTCGCGGCCTGATTGGCCAGAACGGTGACTTGCCAAACCGCTCCGGTAATCCAATTGAGTTCTTATGGCCGGACACTAAAAATAGGGTAAATGTTCAGAAAGAGCGAGCTCTTGTCGCTGGCCGGTCGGTTCCCATCTCGTGATCTCTGTTGGGATCAGAGTTATGGAGGAAATTCAGCCAACGGCAGCGAACGCAGAACGACGAGCAGCATGTCTTGGGGGAAATAAGTTGTCGGTTGGACTCGCGCTGCTGTTTCCTGGTACCTCCCGGTGTTTGTGAGAGACATCATCATCGTGATGTTGGATGGGATTAGGCTGAGCTGTGGCAGATATCCTGAAGATCCTTAGACAGGACAGGAAGCCCTCCAGATATCGAATGCTATAAGGTAAAGATCACTCAGCGCAAACTCGCTAGCTAGCCCTCTTTTCGGTGCTTCTGCTATGCGCTCGTGTGGATTGGCAACCCGTGGGGGTGCACAACAACTTTGTCATCTGTTGAACGCGCCCCCGGGACGTCTGGCTGTCATATCTCACTCGGCCTGCATGCATTTACTTTTTCTTGGGCTATTATCTTTAGTAAAAGGGGCACTTGGGTAGTTGGCTAGAATATTGGGCACTGCAGTCAGAGAAATTAGCACATGCAGCTTTATTGTATTGTGTATTGTGTGTGTGTGTGTGTGTGTGTGTGTGTGTGTGTGGGTGAGCGCGTGTGTGTGATATTACTAGGTGGGAGAAATCCTGCTAGGTGTCATGAGTAATGAAGGGGCGTTGGGGTCGCGACACCAAACCGGATTTGTGTGTAGGAACTAAAGGCGGTGATGCCAGGCGGTCACGATAGCCTACACACAGGAAACACACACACACACACACACACACACACACACACACACACACACACACACACACACACACACACACACACAGAGTCACATTCAAGAGTCACGAGTGACCTCTCCTCTCAAGTTAGCTTACTAAAGGGTCATTCCACGCCAACTCACCTAAGGCCTCCCAGTTCATGTCATGGATTTCATTGAAAAAAATCACATTTATGCTCCTCTCTGAGAAATGTAACCTTGCCAAATATCAAAGCTCTACCCCAAACCGTTTTCCTTCAATAAATTCTTGAAATATACCTTTTAAAGGCAAATGAGCCTATTTGCATCTCTCTATATTAAGCTTCACCAATTAAAGGAATTTCAATGGATAAGCCTGTAATTTTCACCATGCCTAGATATGATCCCAACAATGATTTCTAGTTGAAATTTAGCCTGTTTTATGCAAAACATGGACTGTTATAGAATAACGTAAATGCTTGTCCTCGAGCATCAACTCTTTACATTTCAAAATTCCACATCTCTTTCGGTTTTCAATATTTTGTAGCGAAACTTTCCGAAATTGTAGTTTTACCTTGGTTCTTCAAGTACTGAAAGTAAAAAATGTTTGCAAGCAACGATGAGCAAGTGCCAGAAGCTCAAACATGGCCTCCAAGCTGAAAAGGGTGTTTTTTGGCTACTTTGGGACCACTGGAGACCAAAAGGGATTTGTTAGAATGCTTCCATTTTTTTTTCTCAGAAAGACCACCTTTACATCAGGCACATATGAAAATTTCAGAGATGTGTTAGTGTCCAATATTTTTCCACATTTTTTTGAAAATGTGTCAGATGACGCACTACAGGTGAATGGGGTAGGATTTTAAATTAAGACATATCACAATGAAATTTTCCCAATTGCTCACTTACATTAAGGTAAACATTTTTTGTATTGGACGTTTTCTAAAATTGTATGTTTAAGCAATGCAAATAAAGCATTATCGACTTAAATGAGCTGTGTGTAGGATTGTGGCCAAAATTGGTACTACAATGAGCTGTGTATTTTGAAAATGATTGTAGTACCAATTTTGGCCACAATCCTACACACAGCTGATTTAAGTTGATAATGCTTTATTTGCATTGCTTAAACATACAATTTTAGAAAACGTCCAATACAAAAAATGTTAACCTTAATGTAAGTGAGCAATTGGGAAAGTTTCATTGTGATATGTCTTAATTTAAAATCCTACCCCATTCACCTGTAGTGCGTCATCTAACACATTTTCAGAAAAATGTGGAAAAATATTGGACACTAACACATCTCTGAAATTTTCATATGTGCCTGATGTAAAGGTGGTCTTTCTGAGAAAAAAAAATGGAAGCATTCTAACAAATCCCTTTTGGTCTCCAGTGGTCCCAAAGTAGCCAAAAAACACCCTTTTCAGCTTGGAGGCCATGTTTGAGCCTCTGGCACCTGCTCATCGTTGCTTGCAAACATTTTTTACTTTCAGTACTTGAAGAACCAAGGTAAAACTACAATTTCAGAAAGTTTCGCAACAAAATATTGAAAACCGAAAGAGATGTGGAATTTTGAAATGTAAAGATTTGATGCTCGAGGACAAGCATTTATGTTATTCTATAACAGTCCATGTTTTGCATAAAACAGGCTAAATTTAACTAGAAATCATTGTTGGGATCATATCTAGGCATGGTGAAAATTACAGGCTTATCCATTGAAATCCCTTTAATTGGTGAGGCCTAATATAGAGAGATGCATATAGGCTCATTTGCCTTTAAAAGGTATATTTCAAGAATTTATTGAAGGAAAATGGTTTGGGGTAGAGCTTTGATATTTGGCAAGGTTACATTTCTCAGAGAGGAGTATAAATGTGATTTTTTTCAATGAAATCCATGACATGAACTGGGAAGATTTCTGAAAATTGGGTGAGTTGGCGTGGAATGACCCTAAAGGATGTCATTTTGAGTTGATACTTTGTGTGCGTGCGTGTGTGTGTG
>JAODXP020000015.1:16969101-16974101 GCA_027497455.2 Sardinella longiceps | reverse complement strand
TAGCGTACACAACAAAATAAAGCTACAAAATGATCCTAGTTTCACTGCTCTGGGATGATAGCTAATGTTAGTTAGCGTCCACAACAAAATAAAGCTACAAAATGATCCTAGTTTCCCTGCTCTGGGATAGCTAATGTTAGTTAGCGTCCACAACAAAATAAAGCTACAAAATGATCCTAGTTTCCCTGCTCTGGGATGATAGCTAATGTTAGTTAGCATACACAACAAAATAAAGCTACAAAATGATCCTAGTTTCCCTGCTCTGGGATGATAGCTAATGTTAGTTAGCGTACACAACAAAATAAAGCTACAAAATGATCCTAGTTTCCCTGCTCTGGGATGATAGCTAATGTTAGTTAGCATACACAACAAAATAAAGCTACAAAATGATCCTAGTTTCACTGCTCTGGGATGATAGCTAATGTTAGTTAGCATACACAACAAAATAAAGCTACAAAATGATCCTAGTTTCACTGCTCTGGGATGATAGCTAATGTTAGTTAGCGTACACAACAAAATAAAGCTACAAAATGATCCTAGTTTCACTGCTCTGGGATGATAGCTAATGTTAGTTAGCGTACACAACAAAATAAAGCTACAAAATGATCCTAGTTTCACTGCTCTGGATGATAGCTAATGTTAGTTAGCGTACACAACAAAATAAAGCTATAAAATGATCCTAGTTTCCCTGCTCTGGGATGATAGCTAATGTTAGTTAGCGTACACAACAAAATAAAGCTACAAAATGATCCTAGTTTCACTGCTCTGTGATGATAGCTAATGTTAGTTAGCGTACACAACAAAATAAAGCTACAAAATGATCCTAGTTTCCCTGCTCTGGGATGATAGCTAATGTTAGTTAGCGTACACAACAAAATAAAGCTACAAAATGATCCTAGTTTCCCTGCTCTGGGATGATAGCTAATGTTAGTTAGCGTACACAACAAAATAAAGCTACAAAATGATCCTAGTTTCACTGCTCTGTGATGATAGCTAATGTTAGTTAGCGTACACAACAAAATAAAGCTACAAAATGATCCTAGTTTCACTGCTCTGTGATGATAGCTAATGTTAGTTAGCGTACACAACAAAATAAAGCTACAAAATGATCCTAGTTTCACTGCTCTGGGATGATAGCTAATGTTAGTTAGCGTACACAACAAAATAAAGCTACAAAATGATCCTAGTTTCACTGCTCTGGGATGATAGCTAATGTTAGTTAGCGTACACAACAAAATAAAGCTACAAAATGATCCTAGTTTCACTGCTCTGGGATGATAGCTAATGTTAGTTAGCGTACACAACAAAATAAAGCTACAAAATGATCCTAGTTTCACTGCTCTGGGATGATAGCTAATGTTAGTTAGCGTACACAACAAAATAAAGCTACAAAATGATCCTAGTTTCCACTGCTCTGGGATGATAGCTAATGTTAGTTAGCGTACACAACAAAATAAAGCTACAAAATGATCCTAGTTTCACTGCTCTGGGATGATAGCTAATGTTAGTTAGCGTACACAACAAAATAAAGCTACAAAATGATCCTAGTTTCACTGCTCTGGGATGATAGCTAATGTTAGTTAGCGTACACAACAAAATAAAGATACAATATGATCCTATAGTTTCACTGCTCTGTGATGATAGCTAATGTTAGTTAGCGTACACAACAAAATAAAGCTACAAAATGATCCTAGTTTCACTGCTTCTGTGATGATAGCTAATGTTAGTTAGCGTACACAACAAAATAAAGCTACAAAATGATCCTAGTTTCACTGCTCTGTGATGATAGCTAATGTTAGTTAGCGTACACAACAAAATAAAGCTACAAAATGATCCTAGTTTCACTGCTCTGTGATGATAGCTAATGTTAGTTAGCGTACACAACAAAATAAAGCTACAAAATGATCCTAGTTTCACTGCTCTGGGATGATAGCTAATGTTAGTTAGCGTACACAACAAAATAAAGCTACAAAATGATCCTAGTTTTACTGCTCTGGGATGATAGCTAATGTTAGTTAGCGTACACAACAAAATAAAGCTACTATGATCCTATAGTTTCACTGCTCTGTGATGATAGCTAATGTTAGTTAGCGTACACAACAAAATAAAGCTACAAAATGATCCTAGTTTCACTGCTCTGGGATGATAGCTAATGTTAGTTAGCGTACACAACAAAATAAAGATACTATGATCCTATAGTTTCACTGCTCTGTGATGATAGCTAATGTTAGTTAGCGTACACAACAAAATAAAGCTACAAAATGATCCTAGTTTCACTGCTCTGTGATGATAGCTAATGTTAGTTAGCGTACACAACAAAATAAAGCTATAAAATGATCCTATCGTCAGTAAGGCCCTTGGTAGCTCTTGGAAGACCCCTGCTGCTCTCCCTGTCTCTCTCTCTCTCTACACCTCTCTCACACACACACACACACACACACACACACACACACACACACCGGTAGGTGCCCTGCGTGCATACTGGCTCTCTCACACATGTGTAGAAATTGATTGACAGCTGATGTCTCGATGATGATGTACACACACACACACACACACACACACACACACACACACACACACACACACACACACACACCTGTAGGTGTCCTGGGTGCATACTGGCTCTCTCACACATGTGTAGAAATTGATTGACAGCTGATGTCTCGATGATGATGTAAACACACACACACACACACACACACACACACACACACACCTGTAGGTGTCCTGGGTGCATACTGGCTCTCTCACACATGTGTAGAAATTGATTGACAGCTGATGTCTCGATGATGATGTAAACGGCGACCCGTCGTCTTAATCCCGCCTCCAGCAGGTCTCGGAAAATGTCGACATCAGTAAACACATCCATCACCACAGCGATAACCTGAAACACACACACACACACACACACACACACACAGACATGAATATGTGCACTGCTAGCCATTGTTGCCATAGGGCCGAGGGCCAGAGAGAACGCCAAGCCAGAAAACAAAAGGACGGCACTATCACCATAGAAACTCAGTGTTCTTTTAGCGGTTAGCGTTACTGCTAATCACTATCACCATAGAAACTCATTGTTCTTCACTATCACCATAGAAACTCAATGTTCTTTTAGTGGTTAGCATTACTGCTAATCACTATCACCATAGAAACTCATTGTTCTTCACTATCACCATAGAAACTCAGTGTTCTTTTAGCGGTTAGCGTCAGCTAACTCTTATGACAACTGTACTTATAATAATAATAATATAATAATAATCTTTATTTATATAGCACTTTTCAGAAAGCATGTTACAAAGTGCTGTACAATATCACAATACATAGAAGGTATAAGACAAAAAGAGAAATAAACTTAAAGACTAAAAAGAACTAAATACTAAACCTAACACAAAAATAGAAACTTATCAAACAAATAAACCTTAACCTATCACTAAAACTATAAAAGGGAAAATAAACTTAGCACTAAAATAGGACTTAACACTAAAAATAAAACTTATCAAAAATTAAGGCTTAAAACAAAACTACAAAAAGGAAATCAAACTTATTATTATTATTATTATATTAGATTCCTTGCGTCTTTATGTGTTATTTTAAATTTCTCTTTTAGCCTACCTGTTGGAATGCAAAATTAGTTCTGTAATAGGACATATAGGGATGAATAATTCACTTCAAAAACCAAGTTATGGCATTAAAATATTCTATTCTGGTCATTTAAAAATGTTGGAATAAAATCAGATTTTTAAATAATGCTTAGGCTTTCATATATTACTCATATATGAATCATAATATTAATAATTTGTGGTTTTGCCATTTCCAAAGATTATTTTATATGTATATTTTCATAAAAGTAAATCAACATAAGCAGAGAAGGACAACAAGTCTATTTTAGCCTGTTCAATATAAACTACTGTTATTTAGGCCTGTGTCAAAGTAGCCTAGGCACATCTATTGTAATTTACAAGGTAGATCGCTGGCCTCCGGCCCTGTGAAAGAGGCAAGCAGAGCGATCCGGCCCTCTTCAGAAAAAGTTTGGGGACCACTGCTCTAACCAATGAGCCAAAAGCCCCAGCTTCTAACTAAGCTGATAGAAGTGTGTGTGTGTGTGAGTGTGTGAGTGTGTGTGTGTGTGAGTGTGTGCTTCTAACTCAGCCGATAGAAGTGCCCATGGAATTGGGTTACACATACTGCCACTGAGCTAGCCGAGCTAGCTGGCCTCTGTTGCATCCGCAAGCCTCAATGTCTGCAAGGGCCAAACACACACACACACACACACACACACACACACACACACACACACACACACAACTCAAACAGTCAGCCAAAGAGACAATTATGTCCCAAGCTGCATTGTAGAGTTTGGTCGTTCGTCTGACCCTGCTTGCATCCCAATGGCCCCCAGCAAGAGACAGAGAGAGAAACGTGTGTGTGTGTGTGTGTGTGTGTGTGTGTGTGTGTGTGTGTGTTTATTTGCAGCCCAATGACTTTCAATGGGTTAGCCCTGAACAGTCAGACAGAGAGATAAAGAGAGACAGAGAGAGAATGTGTGTGTGTGTGTGTGTGTGTGTGTGTGTGTGTGTGTGTGTGTGTGTGGGTCAGCCCTGAACAGTCAGACAGAGAGATAAAGAGAGACAGAGAGAGAAGTGTGTGTGTGTGTGTGTGTGTGTGTGTGTGTGTGTGTGGGTCAGCCCTGAGCACTACAGAGAAACTGAGAGAGAAAGAGAGACAGAGCGAAAGAGAGAGATATAAACGAGTTTATGTGCATACATGCATACGTGCATGAGTGATAGGTGTGTGTGTGTGTGTGTGTGTGTGTGTGTTTGAGTATTTTCAAGAATACGTACAGTAGGAGTCAACATCTCATCATTGACACACCTTATTTGTTTGAGTCTTAAGTGTGTGTTTGCTTGTGTGTGTGTGTGTGTGTGTGTGTGTGTGTGTGGGGTTTGGTTAATGCATGTGAATGAAGCATGATTACGGTGCCTTATTTTGTTTGA
>JAODXP020000015.1:16884101-16954101 GCA_027497455.2 Sardinella longiceps | reverse complement strand
CACCCAAGGCGTTAGTCTTTACTGCCATGCCACTCCCTGTTCTTACCTGTCACAAACATACACACACACACACACACACACACACACACACACACACACACACACACACACCCATTCACTCCCTGCCCATGCCTGCTACTCACGGGTGTGGCCAGCCTGTTTCACACACACACACACACACACACACACACTCCCTGCCCATGCCTGCTATTCACAGGTGTGGCTTACCTGCACACACTCGTAAACACATACACACACACGCACACGCACACACACACACATTTAATTGCATTTATTATCAAGGAGGACAAAAGCCATACTTGGGGAACACTAGACACACACACACACACACTTGTACATACACACACACATATACACACACACACGGATTTATTTTGCGTTTAGTATCAGGGAGGACAAAAGCCATACTTGGGGAAGACTATGGGGAACACTACACACACACACACACACATGCACACACACACACATTTAATTGCGTTTATTATCAAGGAGGACAAAAGCCATACTTGGGGAACACTAGACACACACACACTTGTACATACACACACACATATACACACACACGGATTTATTTTGCGTTTAGTATCAGGGAGGACAAAAGCCATACTTGGGGAAGACTACGGGGAACACTACACACACACACATGCACACACACACACACACACACACACACACACACACAGTTACGATACTGTATCAATTGCAAATAAATATTTTATCTCCAAGTATATAGTACTTTTTTAAGGGTTGCTAGGTAACAGATGCTACTGTGATAGTCTGGGCTCGATTTGTTGCATGAAAAAGATAAATAGATAGATAAATAGATACCTTATTGATCCCCAAGGGGAAATTCAAGAAGTGTAAAGTGTAGCGCTGCTCCAAGTTTAAACTGCTGTTCCAAATTCTTTTATTCCATACCACTATCTAAAGCTATTAGAAGGCTCGTGCAGCACAGCAAGCGGAAGCAAGTTACAGTAAAAAGGGAAATGATGGGTTTTGGGGTGAAAAATGAGGTTTATAGGTGCAAAGGCCACTAGATGGCGCCGAGGAGCTGCATATCTCTGTCCTGAAAGATATAGCACTTTGGCGCCATCTCATGGCCATCTTGCTGCCATTGCACATGTAGACCTATTTTTTTAGTAGGTGCTCCCTTGAAAATCTTCATCCCCGTAGCCAAGGACTACTCTAGGAACAGCAGTGACACTGAAAAGGCCTGGTAGTCTTAGTGACCAGTACTGTGGAATGAGCCACAATTTCAGCAAACTATTGTGAGATGCCAATGAATCCCCAAACCTCTGGCACAAATGAAGCAGTTTCAAGGCCATTCTAACAAAACAAAGGAAGTGTATGTAAACTTTAGTTTGTCTTTTTATTCTTACATTTAAACATTTATATTAACATTATAATAAGATTTCTCTGATTCAATTTTCCAATGTGGAGAAAAATACAATTGATCATATTAGTACAGATATGGTTTCAACTGTGTTCTCTTATGTTCAGTCTCCCACTCACACCTCTCTGATGAACTCTACCTAAATGATGATGAATTCTTATGTGGAAGTGGTAGAAATAGGACTGGGCCCAATAGACCTTTATCTCGGTTCCGGGTTTCGAACGTTCGAATCAACAAAGCAGGGTACCGTCATTTCCTGTTTTACCCCTAAGCGTATCAGACGCAATGGCCGCTTCCTTGAAACTACAATATCTAGGAAACGTTGAAATGTTACCTTAATTCTGCAAATGGGGGCTTTGTGGAAGTAGCCTATTTCGGCACACTCAGGTTTCTCATCACTTGGACGAAGTACTTGTACATTGTCCTGTGGCCTTTACCAACCTGTATGTCAACAGAATCGGTACAAGCTACAATATCAGATAAAAATGAGACGGTATTGTCCAAATGTCAGAGTTATCTGGGACTGTAGCCTACAGAGATCAAACAACCACCTCACTTTCAAAGCTCTCATTGGTGTTGCCCCGTGTGGTGTCATCATCACATTAATATCAATATCTGAGTGGTAAACAACCTGACAACTGGTGATGCATGCATAGCTGGTAAAGGCTTTGTCATTGACTAAATGCAGTCTGCTGCCTGTTGTCCAACTTCCAAGGCCCTCTGGATGTGAAGGGTGATGTACTTATGTCAAAAGCCTAGGCCTCAAAGTCAGGCTAAGAATAATGAATAATTGAACATATTTGTATTTATTTATTTTATTTTATTTTTCACATTTGAAAAAAAGGGTACGAATTACAATATATGCATTAAAATACAATTACATGTTACATTTGCTAATCCATATGATATTATACATGTATTTTAATAAAAAAAGTAGGACAGCCTATACAATGTAAAATACAATAATAGATCCAAGGTGGTCTTTATTAAATTGCATCATACTAAAATAAGTATTTGGTAATCTGCACCATATTATATACATTTATATTACACATATTATATTACAACTGCTGCCTAAATAGAGTACATCCTCTTGGTTTTGGTTACTCTTCATTTGGTTTGGTGTGTTTTCAAGGGCTTCAAAAAATGTTACTGGACTTTCAATTGGCAATGCTTCAAATGTATATTATTTGAAAGAAAGTGAATTTAGACATGTTTTAAATGTTATTACCCATTTTTTTCAAGTCAGAAAGAGGCATAAATCCAATGCATTTCAATGATAGAATGTTCAGTTTACTACCATGGAATGTCGGAATGTTCAGGTGTGAAGTCCATACCAGTAGTAGTTACACTTATGGAAGGAGGACAAGCACTTTAGAGGTAGTTTACAATCACCATCATCAATTCTTTATTCCAGACACCATACCAGGGTCTATATCATACAAATGTAAATAAAAATATAAGCAGAGACAGAAAAGTTCAGCTTTTAACAAGTAAATGTCTCTACAATCCCATGAGGTGTTATTTAGCTGGGTCTACATACAAACTTAGACCTAAAGTGGCCTGGCCAAAGAGTTGAGCTAACCTACAAATTATTTATTGTTAGAAAAGATAAAGCACCTTTCCTTCATGAAGCCAGACATTTACATCAGTGACATGGAGGATTTCAGTGTATTACTGAACAAAAATGTTGTGAAAACATCAGCAACAGCTTACAGATAAACATGATCTAATGTTAACGTTAACGTTAGCCCAAGACCACATCCAAGTCACTTGGCTATTCTTAAGCCTATGTAACATTTTGAAAATACATCTGGGAGGACCACTAGATATCTAACATTACAAAATCCAAACTCATAAAGACCAGTGGCAGATGATGTAGCTCAGAGAGAAACGTTAAAGTGAGCTTGTTGTGACCATGGTATGATTTCGGACTCGAGTTAGCAACACTAACCTGCAGTGTAACGTTATGCGGTTCGTCGTTCTCATAGACCGGCAACGTTAACATTAACAGTTTGCTAATACAACCATCCTCATTGCATGTTAACATTAAATCTGACACTGTAGTGAGGGGGGATATTAACGTTATTGCAATTCATTGAACATAATACTGTAGCGACTGTATTTGTAACATTAGGCTATGTAATGTTACATCAGCACAAAATCATTGTAGCATTAGGCCATAAACATGGCACAATATCAACTTATTGCAAACTTATCCCATCAATAAAATTAAACTTTACAAATAAAGGCTATTTGTTCTTAGTTTTAGCTTTTAAAAGTCAAAATGATTACAACAGAACTATCAACAACAGATTACAACAGAACTATCAACAGGAAAAAAAAAATCACTTAGGAATAGGCCTACAGAATAAGCCCAAATGCATTCACAGTAGCCTACATGCAAGACGGAGACACAGAGGAAGGGAGGGAGCGTGCGTGTGTCTTGTCAGTGAGTGAGTGACTGTCTGTGTGTTTGCTGTCTTAATTGTAAACATCATAGGCCTGCATTAGACTACTCATAACAGGCATCAAATTGTAAATACTGTAACTAACGCATGGTGTGATGCCACGAGAGGCTGTGTCCTGGAAGGGCGCTACATTCCCCTAAGATGGCTTCAACCACGCCCAGCTATGGCTCCATCTAGTGGTTTGAGTCAGGAGCTCGAACCACGCCCGGTTATGGCTCCATCTGCTGGTTTGAGTCCATCTCTCAACACTGCGCTCCAGCACACCTGAGGCTGATCACGGTCTGATGAGGTGAAGGCCTTTTAAGGGCTAGAGACACAGTCAGAGAGTGAGTGGAGTTTGGGAGACAAGCACTTGATGTGTTCAACTTGGATATATGTCGAAAGGATCTGATCGTTGGAAGTGTTGGAAAGACTTGTTTGGATTTATCTCTGGATTGATCACGGGCTACATTGTGAAGTAAGGACTGAACTTTTTGTTTGTGAAGAGGACGTTTTACTGAAGAGCCTGGTTTATGGAATACCATTAAGACTGTTTATGTTGTTTGCCTGAAGAGCCCGGTTTATGATTTCACCTTTTGAAGAAAGACTTTATGTTGCTTGTCTGAAGATCAATTCCCCCTTTTCTGTTAATTATTTAATAAAATACTGATTTTTGATTTAATCCTGTGTCCTTGCACTGCTTGAATTGACCGATCCCAAGCCCCGCCCATCTATTGTTACGTATAGCTACCTCGGACAAGTTTGGCCAAAACCAGCGTGCCTGGAGCTGGAAATGCCTGTGTAAATACGCTCACTTGTGATGGCTATCGGTCCAGATAGCCTGAATGTTATCGTTTGAAAATGTGAACAGCAATAAAAACAACAGTAGACAACGTGATGGGTTCGTCTCTGTGAATGTTCACCGTTTCCCTATTTCAGATTATTTCGATTTCGACAGGTCAGGGGGGGAAAGTTAACCTAACCAACCCAAGTTGCTAGATGCCTACACAGCATAACGTTAGAAGCAAAATTGCATCCCTAGCAACTTTCTCAAAATGTCAAGTAATTTTTCTGGATGGGGTTGACATTGTATGCCTATGTGTTAGTAAAGACGTTAATGTTTTACACTGAATCTGCTGCGTAGCCCACCCCATGTAGCCCATCTTTGAATGTAGGCTAATGTAAGCTAACGTAAGGAATACTACTTAGCTTCGTGTAAACTTACAAAACTGTTGATCTGTGAGTGTAAAAGGTGTAAAAGCCTTCCCTTAACTCTTGATTCTTCTTGTGATGTTAGACCTAACGTTAGTTAGCGGCAAAGTCCTTCCTTTAAATGGTCTGATCAGACGTCACCTAACGTTACCAAACGCACTGCACACATCTAACGTTACTGTAGGCTCTCCTTGGGGAGGCTGGTTGATAAGCTAATAATTGTCATGATTGAGGTTAAAACACGGTGTCAATATAAGCACAGGCTTTGGGAGAGAACATGCATTTGTGTTGAGGGTAAAAAAAAAAAAAAATATGAACATTGCCGTCACTATCACTGATGCTGTAACATCAAAGCAGATAATTGCGTCCGTCCTCTCCATTTCTCATGTTACCTACGTGGCTGCAACTTTGCGTAAGCCTATATTCACCGTATTCATTTATTATTTGTTTATTTATTGTATTACAATTAGAGCCATATCCGTGCAAAGTTTGAACTTGTTTAGCAGGTTGAAGAGAGCCGAGGCTGACTGAGGCTACTTCTTGTATGAATGAAAAGGAAGGCATGGCCTGAGCGAATTGGCAAGGTTAAAAAAAAAAAAAAAAACTTCCCCAAACCCCCAAACACATATTCCACCGTTGTGATATGAGATTACACCTTATTTTCAAGACAAAGCTGCAAGCCTCGTAGTCTACTATTATGCAGGAAAGGGAGAAGTTGTCCGAGCTTGTCCGAGGTTCGCTGCGGGCCCTATTGTGACATAGTGAAAGTGGGCGGGGCTTGGGATCGGTCAATTGTCTGCCTGAGTGTGAGCAGCCTCTCATGACATCACAATGGTTAGCGATCGTAAGTCAGCTAGAGTAGCCTAGGCTTTCAGGCAACTTTTCGCTTGGTAAACTGCCTAAACGGGCGGCTACTTTCTGCATAGGTAGAGCAGTATAGTTATGGTAGGCTGCATTCATACATTGTTCTCTTTACCTAATATTATATCAGAGATCGTTTTAAAGTATCTCTGATTAAATTTTCCCACGCTAACTGCCTCCTATGCCCGCCAAGCTTGTTTCCGACATCGTCAAAGAAATAACGCAGTTTGTAGGCTCTTGGTGGAACGCTATTTCACTGACATCGGATTTACTCATGCCAACAGACATTTGATAAATGGATATTTCTTACAACTGACAATAGCACCCACTCATAGGCGACATCTTTGTCATTTTGTCACTAATTTATGGCTAGCTTACTTAAGGCTTCGGTGCAGCAAAGGTGCGCATCAGACTCAACTTTCAACGTGCGTGTCAGTGCGTGTGCGAGCATGATTGGAGAAGCGCATCGCTGTAAATTCGGAAAGAGCTTTATGATATTTTCTCCACCCTCAAAGAGGGCCTGAATTAGCGATAGGCCTTCATAGGTAGTTAAAAGCAATGCAAAACTAAAGAGACAAACTGAAACAGTGGTAGACTATGTGTTGGAATAGCGGATTTTTTTTTTTTTTTTTTTTTTCCCATCCGCACAAACTATGGCGGCCCGCCATAGATTAATACATGTGTGGGAAACACTGTAGAGCACACTTTAAAGCATCATATTTCATCATATTTTCACCTGTTGTGAATTAAACCATACTGAGCCTTTTCTACCACTAGTGCACTACATGTTAAGCACACAAAAAAATGTCCCCTTTACTTTCGAATACCACACCTTTTAAGTATACATGATTTGAAGAATGGAATATGTATGATTTCGGCCATATTTTGTGGGTTCACATCTGTCAGGTTTGTAAATGTAAGATTTTTTTCTTCATAATTATGTTTAAATGAAGTCAAATAACATATTAATTCACTTGCCTGAGAAATAAAATAACATCTTCATGGTTAAATAATTTTTTAAAGATATGTGTGACCAAACAGTTGATAAGTCAATTTATGGTAAAAGTCAGTTTCCCATAGAGAATAATAGAGGCTCTCAACAAGTTTCTAAATTAGTGATATTAATAATCAAAAAATGTTTCTAAATGTGTGCTACCACTGCAAACACAGCATTTAAAGATTTGAAAGTCATGTTTAACTATGTTTTACATCAAATTATATCAAATATGCTTCCAATGCAATTCAATGCTTTTTCAATGGAGATCTCATTCAAGCAGCTAGAAGTGGAATAAGGAATGGTGCAATTGCATCAGGATTCAAGGTAATTTGGTAAAGAGAGGTTTCAGACGGTTCAAAACAATAGGCAATTGCATTGCAGTGTTTTAAATGAGTTTGGGTCACTCTCAATGGTCGTTCCCATGCATTCCCTTTCAGTACAATGAATTTAATTCATGGTTATATGTGTTGTAAAAGTCTAAAATGTGGTGCTGTTGCATTAAGTACAATAGAGTATCACTTAATTACTTTTACAAATGTTATACAGACAAGGAAAAAATATACAACCTTGCAGTTTGCCCATTTCACTGGACATATGGCACCTTTGGCAATTTTTTTCATGTATTTACGGTTATTTTTAATCAAAAATGCATTTCCTTTTACAATAAAAAGTTTGAAATACAATGAAAATGTTTTCCCCATATGCCTTTTCAATATAGTAGACTTTCTTAAATAAAAATAATACTTTTTTACACTAAAATGGCTCAGAACAATGAAAAACCATAAATTGACTTTGTGACCGTTTTGGTAGAGGTTCATAAAATGGGAACGGTGGGCCCTATGAAAAAAAAATCTTTTTTCTACGTCATATGTCAGGCTAATAGAGCAGGATGAAACAAAAAAACAATTTTTATAAAGTGTTTTTCAGGGCGTGCCAGTTAAAGGGTTAAGACCCTTGGTTTATCCTTACAACTTAATATGCACTGCTTAAGAGGTGGTGGTGCAAGATCATGAATAAATTTGTACATTAAACACATATCTGCAAAACAAATAAAACTGTAAGATAAAACTGTAAAAAATAAGATAGATGTGAAAAAATCATTGAATGTAAAAACAGTTTAGCAGCAGATAATGGTAATTGGTGTCTAATCTGCCTAAAGTTAACCACACTAGGTCTGACACATCTAGCAATCTTTTTTATGTGTTTGTAAAAAGACAGGTTGGAATCAATGATTACACCCAGATACTTAAAATGATCAACAGTACCTCTCCTTTAACAAAGATGTCAGGTTGTTGGTCCACATCATACCTCCTGATGGAGAAGTACATTGCTACTGTCTTACTCACATTAAGTGTAAGACAGTTGTGATTCAGACAGTCTGTTCAAGGCTGAGGTTAGCTTCAATGCAGCCTGTTGCCTTGTTTTGGCATGTACATAAATGACTGTGTCATCTGCATACATTTGCATATGAACTTCTGGGCAAATCAGTGGTAAATCATTAATATATAAACTAAACAAAATTGGTCCTAAAATCGATCCCTGCGGCACTCCAATTGTGCTATTAGACAGGGTGGAGCATGTGTCTATGATCCTATGATCCTAGTACACTGCTTTCTTGAGTCTAAGTAGGATTCCATCCATGACAGAGCTTTTGCAGAGAAATCTAGCTGTGAGAGTTTTGACAGCAGGACATTGTGATTGACAGTATCAAATGCCTTTCTAAAGTCCAGGAAGACAGCACCAACTCATACCTGCAAACTTGTCACCTTTCGGCGAAATTCGCTGTTTTGAACTCAAAAAAAGGTCATTTTACGTGAATTGTGTAAATCCGAAGAGTTTTTTTTTTTAAGGGGGGGGGTGGCAACCAACCAGTCAATCAACCAACTATGGACTGTTATTATCGCTGTAGAATGAGCGAGGAGCACAGACACACCATCATAATCAATATGACAGGGAGCGTGTCTTTTTTTCCATCGCATTGGTCCAGTCTACCGGCGCACCGGTAACAACGCACCAGCAGCCATGGAATCTGACTTTTCATTCTCAGTGCTGCCATCAAAACATAGCAAAATGACACAATTTAGCGCTATTTTAAGAGAGAAACAAAGACGGAAACACAACGTTTTGATGCTATTATGATAGACGGTGGCTTTGTGAACGTCGCTGTACAGTTAAATTGCCGTTTTAATCAGCCAAATATGAGCTAGGTCATCGGTATTGTTAGGCTACTTTTAAATCGGCAACGACTGGTAATGAAAGAAAAGCGCAGTTTAAAGCAAACGGCAGGCCTATTAACTTCAATCTGAATGGTCGAAAATTTCATATACACAACAAACTTGTTAGTAAAGCGAGCAATTTCTATGGGCTTGCTGCGCAAGTTTTCGAAATTGTTTTCTCCTAATTGCTTTAACCTCTGCAGCTGCGCAGCTGTTTCTTGTGGACTCCGTTACAGAGGGTTAGAAAACTTTTTTCTAAAACCTGCGCGCCAGCCTCACACAATTTTCACTCTTCAAATGGTTCACGTGTACCTTCCCTGGCTGGCTTGGTCGCTTAGCCTGAATGGAATAGCTTAGAAACCTAGACGTTGGCTACTCACATGTACATGTGATTGTCAGGCTATTATTTTAGACGGAGGAGGAGCTCAATATGGAAGCCCATTTCCGCCACTTAAAAAAAAAAATCTGAATCAAATAGGCTAGTATTAGGGCTGGGCGATATGAGCCAAAACTGATATCCCGATATTTTGGGGCCAAGGGGCGATATACGATATATATTGATATTTTAACGACGAAGAGTGGAACGGGCCAACAGCTCTGCAACATTTAACATTTATTTATTTATTTTAATTTTCGTCCTGTTCAACATGGATTGGTGGAGGTGAATACCAATTAAAAAAAATAACAATAATAAATAATAGTTGTAGCATGATATTGATATAATTTTTGCTATCAGAAATCATTAACATGTTCAAGTAGTGCCAGACAGATGTTGTCTTTTATGTACCTAGTTCACAAGTTTACAAAAAAAAAAAAAAAAATTGGATGGTGGCCCTTTAAATTATAGCCTACTAGGCCTATATTTTAAACAGGCTCAATGAAAATATGGCATTATGATCTAGGCCTACATGAGTAGACCTACATTGCATGAGCATACCTTTAAAATGCATTTTGCCATATTGCCATTTTGCCCTGCAAAAAGCTCTCAGTGACAAAGTGATTTGAAGATGAGAGAGAGACAGAGGGTAGTGTTCAGATATGCGTCTGCATATATCTATAGCCAATGCTATTGCTATAATGACGCTCACAAACATTCTCTCTCTCAGTTGCGCTCCGAACTGTTTCACCGTCCTCTCTCAATCGCGCTGTAATTTTGAAACTGATATTTGCGGGGTATTCCGTTCAAGAGAAGAGATTTCTAAGCGACAACATTAATCATCTAGCTAATTAACAACCTAAATATCGAACATGCGAGTTAACGTCTATGACTGCGTTGGTAAAATATTTGTTTTCACTGACATCGGAGTTACACTAAACTTCGGAGCAACAGAGCAGACTAGACGCATACACCTGTGTGTAAGTGCGTGTGTAGGCATGAGTTAGCAGTAGGCCTACTTCAAGTAGGCTAATAGGCTACAAACACAGGACATACTGAAACGTTAGAATGGCGGAAATATAAGCGAGACAATGTTCTTTTTCTTTGATAAGCTCTGCTTCTTCTACTATCTCCGCCGAGTTTGAACTGAAAGGGTGCAATTGCAATTTGGCAGCACGTGCATTATGAAAGGGGCGCTGTTGAGCAACGTGAGAGAACTGGCTCTGGCTGCGGCAGTGACTGGTCAAAACACAATAGAGTGAGTGGATTTTGATAAAATGGTCCAACATTAAGATGACACCGATATGACGATATTATTAATTACAATCCGATATCAAAAACATATCGTATCGTAGTCGTAATACCGGAATATCGCCCAGCCCTAGCTAGTATGAGGCCTTTATTTGTTGTATAGAGAAAATGCTATTGTACAAATTAATGTTAGGCCTATTGCTATTTTATTGATATGGAAAAACATTGAAAATATATTTATAAATCTATTATATAAATAGATTTATATATATATATATTATATAAAAATATTTATATTTATATTAAATTTATAGCCAACACTACTCCATGAAATGTACCGCAATTAATTAACATGTTAGAAGGAGGAGGAGCTCAATATGGAAGCCCATTTCCGCCACTTTAAAAAAAAAATTTGAATCAAATAGGCTACTATGAGGCCTTTAATTGTTGTGTAGAGAAAATGCTATTGTACAACATAATGTTTGGCCTATTGCTATTTCATTGATATGGAAAAACATTGAAAATATATTTATAAATATATTATTATAAATTTATAGCCAACACTACTCCATGAAATGTACCGCAATTAAATTACATGTTAAAATACACCCCCCCCCCCCTTGACTTGTTGGCCCAGTTTATATCTCCAAGGAGAATTATTTCTTTCTTTGCATCCATCTCTTTTTAAAACATTTCTAAGATGTTCATAAAACATACTGTTTGATGAGGGTGGTCTATATAAGCACATGACAATAAAGGACATATTGGTAGATAAAGACATTCTTATTGCCATGCATTCCAAGTCCATAGATTTCAGTTTAATTTCTTGGCAGTTTATGGAGTCTTTGACGTACATTAATAGTCCACCTCCTCTACCAGACGTCTTTTCTAAAAACATTGAAACCAGGCACTACGTAAGCAATGTCAGATGACGAGTCTGTCAGCCATGATTCTGATAGGCAGAGGAAATCCAGATTTGAATCAGTCAGTAGTTTTTCAAGTTGCTCGGTTTTTGATACCACACTTCTGATGTTTAAATGTCCTCCTAATAATCCCTTGGGTTTAGCGTGCTTGTCCCACAGAATTTTCGCATGGTTGGTTGTTTGTAGAGAAAGAAAGTTGCACTGTTTGTGAATTTACAGTTTGCCACACACTTTGTTTGTGTCTACATTTATATTGTACAGCAGATTTTAAACCAAGGCAGGTAACACATTATATTATAGTGTCGTTACAGTGTATTTATCTATGTAAGTACAGTGGTACTACCTGTGTATGTAAGAAATATCAGGTATTATCTCCCTTAAGAACGCAATTCTCTTCTCTGATTGGCTAATAGGTGACCATTATTCTCGGAAAACTGGCTACTTAGGAAGTAGTTTCAGAAATAACTAATCTAATAACTGATCACCATTCTATATGAATGTCTTTTAGAATGGTAACTATAACAACAATAAGCAGCCTTGTAGATCTACTTTCAACTGAAAAAAGTACCCAAACCGAACAGGTTTTAACTTTTTTTAAATTGAGTTGCATGTTTCTTTTATGTTGTATACTTCTTTAAATATACGAGAGATAAATACAAACAGGAGATAAGCGGGATAACGACCTCAGAGGTGATCGGTTCTACATAAATAATTGGCTTGACATGTCCTGCCGGAGTTCTAGACTCCACTTCGCCAATTATTTCTGTAGAACCGGTCACCTCGTCGGCCGCTATCCCTTAAATATCATCTATAGCCAAAACAATATGACTGTTTTCAGCTTCCGTATTCCAAGACTGTGGCAATACATGGAGAGTCTACCCCAATATGGACACATGGAATAGGTACATCCCTGTTCCATCCCCACTTTTTGAAACAGTGGAATAAACACAATAATATTACGTTTACCAGACAAGAATAAAGTAGGCCTACATATGACACGTATTTGGCGTCAACATCCTGGAATATGTTGGCAATTACACAACATAAGCTATATGCAACAGTTGCGTTAGTAGGCTACATTTGACCTAAACAAGCATTAGCCCTAGGTGTACATGTATGAATATATAAAAGCTGTGATGTTGGTGTTGTCTGGTTTGACAATATTTCTAAGAAAACTGATCCGCAGCCGTCACAAAATGCAGTACATGAAAACTTTTTTCTTTACTTTATTATTCCTTATATGTTCAATATTACTTATCAGTTTACTTATTAATTGCTATTATTAACAAGGTATTATTATATTATTATCATAGCTATTATTTCATATTTCGACTAACCCCAAACACAGACTGTGGATGTGGTGGGCCGGGCCCAACTGTATGATCCAGACCGAACTTGATTTGCTTAAGAAGACATCAGATTCCCGATTCCCATCCGTCAAGTAGACAGATAGTTAGATTATAGAATAGTTTTGAGTTGTTGTTCTTTTTTATTTCCTTTAATTTTTAACTTTGTTTTCTTTCTAATAACTGTGTTATTACTGATGTCTACCTGCTGATAAAAGACTGTAAACGTTACTATTTCTGTGTCAGTGTGCTTATGGTCTCAAACCATGGAGGATGTTTTCAACACAGCTTCTTTCAGTCTGTTTACACCCCCGAATGAGCCCTCACTTGTAGGCTTATAGTACAGCTCTTTTAAAACATCCTCCATGGTTTGAGACCATAAGCACAAAGCCAAAAAGGCTAGGCCCTACTGCTTTTCTCGAGCTTTCAAAGAAAAGAAAATAGGCACATAGCCTACATGAAAACATTATTCACAAAAACACTAGAGCGAAATCGCATCATGTCGTCGATAGATACGACCAAGCCTCCTAAAATAAATTTGCCTATTGACACATTTAAAACATTTCAATAGGCTACTCCAGACCTTGACAAATCTCTACAAATGACAAATCTCTCCGCCCGATTCTCGCTTGCGCGTCTCTCTCTCTCTCTCTCTCTCTCTCGCTCTCCCAAGGTACGCACAGTGCGTACAGCCGTACGCCTGGAGGCGCCACTGGTTTAGGCTGTTTGTTATTAGGCAATAGTTTTTAACTCTGAAACTCTTGTTAATTACTGTACATTTATTACATATTTCATACCAGATGGATGGTAAAACGCAGAGCAATAATCAATACAATGTACAGAAGTCCAGCACCGGGCTGATATCAGTGTTGTTGAACTTGAGACGTTTGAGTCTCTGAACATGCTATAATATGGGTGCATCCTGCAAGGCTGAAGGGCCGTTGTAGTGTGTATTTCTATGGCCTCACACCATGTCAGGTTAAATTATATTAGAGATGCATTAGAGATTATTTACAAATAGATTATGTGCTTGAACTGTACCCTAAAGTACCCTTAATTTATTTTAAATTCTTTGACAAACTATAAATTAGTCTAGTGGCCACGATAGTTGGCTGCATGGTCATGATATTAACTGGATTTTAAATGCCATTTAACAAGCTCTGTGTTGCATGCAGAGGAGGGAGCCCGTTGTTTGAGAGGAAGAAAACTACGGTGATTGCGTGAAGGGTAACAAATAGTCGGCCTACCTCAATCGATTTTCACTTATCAGTCAAATAGGAATTTATGTAACGCTAACGTTAAACGAGGCGAAAAAATGTTCATGATGTAGCCACAGTTTCAGAATTTTCTCTTTACCTCTCCTCAGTTGCGTACGTGTTGAGCGGTGCACCATAAAGCCATCTGTAAAGATTCTCAAAATATTATGTTAGGCTATATTACGTAATGCTAGTTTGTTTACTAATGGTAGAAGTCAAAATAAACTACTTGTCTTTAGTGTTATGTTAAATGCCATAGGCCTACTTCAGCGAATCACTGCTCCATCTCACATGCAAAAAAGCTCCAGGGATGATCACTGCTGTGAGTCTGCTTTCGCGCACGTTCAATATGATTTCATGTGTAGCACTTGTGCTGATATTGCACAGCATGGCTATGGCCAATCAAAAATCGGCATATTTTATGGAGTTAATTTCTGTTGAATAAATCTGAAAGTATCTGTCACTGTGGAAAACAGAGAGGGTGTAGATTATAAATATACATATAACGACAAAAGTGTAAATCATATTAGACAAACACTTTATTTTATGATGTTATTGTCATACTGTCAATACAGCCTTTCATGACATAACAGAGTTAGTAGTTTTGTGTATTTGTTGGATTTGTGTGAATAATTTTGAGAATAAAAGAGCTTTGAAAATGTTTGTGAGAAATTTCAAAAGTGATGCTTACAGGCAGCTAATTGTTAGCCTGACATAGCCCGACCATAATACTGCTGTTCATCCGTATTCATGGTCTGTAGGTTCTTTAACCTGACGCGATTATACTGCGGAGGGAGGACATTCACTTCTGGTTTGAAACGATAGGACAGCTCGTCTAATCAGCTTCGCTTATTGGCCGGTAGACTCTCTACCGATGTAAACACGCCCCAGAGGACCGTTCCCAGACCATGGATACGGATGAACATTCGTATTAAGGGCGAGCTATGTCAGGCTAGCTAATTGTCTCCTTGTCTCATGTTTTCATCTGATCTGCAGCTTGACGGTTACCAAAGCCAATACATGTGTGTTGCAAAATGCCATTATCGGACAATCAATCAATGGCATGGAAATGTGGGCACTCATCAGGCAATCAATGCTGACTATAAATCCCAGATGAACAGCCTCAATCCTTACCAAAAGGGCCATCTGTTTCCACGGTTCCACTGCAGTGACCAGCACCAGGCAGACTCAACTCACACCCTGACCAATGCTGCCCCTCAGTCCAAACCAGATAATAATGCCTGGTACAACCAAGTGGAAAGAGCGGTTGCAGATAGCATTAAGCGAATATGTGCATTTGAGGCCTATGTAGTGACTGGGGTCATTCCAGGGCAAAATTGGATTGGATTTCAAGGAAATGTGTTTGTCAACAGAGTGAACGTACCCAGTCACTACTGGTCAGCTTTCTGCTGTAGAAACCGAACCAACCAGAATAGGTTTACCTCAAAGGGGTATGTGATGCACATGAATGGGGCTGGGACTGGGCAGGTAGTCATGTATGGAGCTCAAGGGGATTTGACTCAGTTGAATATTGATCTTGGCCAAGCTTATGGGCTCAACGTGTTCCCTTTCAGCTGTTTGGGAACATTCCGGGCTGCTCTTAAATTTAGATGAGATTTAGATTTAGAATGAGCAGTGTGTGTAAGTAAGTAAGTAAAATGTATTTCTAAAGCACATTTAAACACAGTTTACACTGTCCAAAGTGCTGTGCATAGGTACAAAATAAATAGGCAGGAAATATACATAGAAGTAGCATCAGCAGCAAAATATAAACACAATACTTATTGATAAGACAACACAGCAACGCTTTAATTTACAGCCTGTGAAGTACTGGGTAAGTATTAGGTAAGAATGGTGTAACAAAAAAAGTACCAAGGGATAAATTACTGAGTACTTACAGCGTAAGTTTGCTAGAATAACACACATTCATGCTTTATTTTACAGCCCGTGGAACAACGTAACAAACCAGAACTTAATGTGTACTATTGCCCTAATTACAAAATAAGTGTGGGGTAGCCTGGATGCAGAAGCGTGTAGGAAAGCCAGGGTTGGATCAACTTGGATGCACTTTATTTTACAGCCCGTGCATCCAATATTAGGGTGTAGTTACAAGTAGTTTTGGAGTATTTAGGTAATGCCACGGTACTTATTCTTTACTTTTCAGCAGACTCTGCGCCAGGCGCAAATTGGGGGCAAGATGGCAAGAACGTGTCTAGGAAAAACGAAGTTTGTTTGGGTTTGGATTTGAAGGTAGAGGACATCATAGACTACATTTGCATTACCATTTGATGCTTTTGCTTTGAAACGTGGGCTAGCAAAGGTTTCCACAACCCAGATTTCCCACAAAATATTGTGATATTGTAGGATTGGATTGGGGCGGTGGTAGCATAGTGGTTAAGGACCCCAACTCTAGTGAGCTAGTGGTCTGCAAGTTGTGGGTTCGTATCCCGCCTGCCACCGTTGTGCCAAAGGCACTTAACCCTAAGTTGCTCTAGGGGAGACTTGCCCTGAAGTTGATAGTTGACAAATGGATAAAAGCGACTGCTAAATGCATAAATGTAATGTAAATGATTCCGAATATTATGAAGAAAGTGCTTATTTCGAAGGAAATACTGGCCTGGTTTAGACTTCACTAATTTATCAGTTGCACTAGGCCTACAGCTGCCCGCAATAGCAAGGGAGAAGGCAATTCCCCCTCCCCTTTCCCCTTCCACTGGCTGTGAGACCAAAAAGCGCACCTGCACGAAACGAAGGGCGCTCACTACTCGCAAATGGCCCATTATCAGAAAAATGTAATGCACATAATAGTGCACATGATATAAGCTAAAAAAATGTATAGCCTAGTGTGATGTCGGCGTGGCATGGGCACTCTCAAAAAAGGCTATAGGCGCTACTGCTTTTTCTCCAGCGAAATCGTATCATGTCCTCAACAGTAGATAGACTAACTTACCCCTTCAAATAGATTTACCCCTTCAACTGAATTTGCCTATTGACACATTTAACCCTAAAAAAATATGGATAACACTTTTTATGAACCCAGTACTCATAGAAATGCGTTCATAAAGAGTAGTAATGCATTCATAAAGGTGTATAACTACTGACATTAGAATTCATAACTGCTTATATGTTCTCAAGACTGTACTTGTAACGAATTATGTTATCATATACGCCTTTAGAACTTGAAGTGTCACAAAACATAGCCTTCTTTGGCATTTTGATACTAGGGAAATATACCACTTTACTTAGGCCCAGTCCCATTTCTATCACTTCACTATCACTTCCCCTCGATTTTGGCCCTAACACTCGGTTTGCGCGTTCACGTGTAAGTGTAGGGTGTCCCAATACTTTCAGGACCGAGGGATAGTGCCTTTCAGCCCTTCAAATCGCCCCTTCAAACGGAGGGAGGTCGGGTGCAGACTTCGAACAAAGTGAAGTTGAAGTGAAGATGAAATTACCCACGATGCTTTGCGAACTCAATCAGCTAAACAAAAAGATTGAGTGTCGATACCCGATCTGTGTCCGAATGCAAGAGCCTGTATCCCGTTATCTCAGCTCTGGATAAGACCTTCAAAAATATCGCTACTATTGCAATTAAGCATGTATATAGTATATATTTTTTAATGTCGGGATATCTTAGTTTGATGTCAATTCAGCTGAATACCGCACACATGTGTCAAAACATGACTGTTAAAAAGATCGATATTTTTCAAAGTGTGCGTGTCGGTACCCGACCTGTGTCCGAATTCACGAGCTGTGTCCAGTTGTCTCAGCTCTGGATAAGAACTTCAAAAAGATAGCTACTGTTGCAATTAAGCATGTATACATATTTTATAATGTCGGGATATCTTAGTTTGATGTAAATACAGTTGAATTCAGCACAGGTGTGTCAAAACATGACTATTAAAAAGATTGATATTTTTCAAAGTGTGCAAATCTTTCAACAGAATTACCAGATCATCTCATGTGGGTGATTTTCTCAATGATAATTTGTGGATGACTGCTTTTGAACAGTTTATGCCGGTTCAGAGCCTTATATCCGTTCAGACGCGTAAAACAGATGAAGACGTTTTTAGGCGAAGTGTTGTCCCATTTGTTCTCAAAGTGTGGTCCGGGGACCACTGGTGGTCCGCGAGCAAGCTCAAGTGGTCCGCGAGTTGATTACACAAAAAAAAAATGTCATTATTAGATTATACTGAATATAAGAGGCAGACCTGTAATTCACTCTTTATTACTGTAAAGCATTTGAAGTGCCTATTCTATAAATGACTTGGTTAAAAACTTGGTGAGAGGGCGTGAGGGCAGGTGGTCCCTGAAAAACATTTTTTGGGCAAAGTGGTCCTCGATCTGGAAAAGTTTGAGAAACACTGTATTAGGGGAAGATCTGCACTTCTCGCTACACAATCGAGGGGTGTCTCATCTTGGAGGGAACTCGAAAACGAGAGCTAGTGTTAGGGAAGGGAAATGGGATTGGGCCTTAGTGTCTGCAGTGGCGCCTTATTCATTTTCATGAGTAATTAAGTGCTCATCTTACTTTACTTAGGGTATGCACTGAGCACTTGAAACTGTCTTGCATATTCTGTGACTGAGAGAAGTTGGAGACAATAACAGAAAAAGTAGTGGGTGTGTATATTTTTTTCGTCAGTTTTCTCCTATCCATTGGCGCAAGCTTGTAAACAAAAAGAAAGATTGAACACATGGTGTTCAAGTGACAAGTCTGTCTATCCAGGGTGGGTACAAGTTTTTTTGTAATTATGGCAATATTACACATTAAGTGCTTTTTTGTTACATTGTTCTTGTACTTACCCAGTACTTCACGGGCTGTAAAATAAAGCGTGAACGTGTGTTATAGTAATTATATGCATGTGACAAAAAACACTTCCTTGTTTAATGATGACATGGGCCTGCCCCAACACTAATTGCTTGTACTGTTAATATTTCATCAATGTTTCTGTTTTGTAGACACTTCTTATGTAATAAACTTAATATGGTAGAAATAAAGGCCTCTGTGCACCATGCTTTTGTGACTTGTTCATCAGAAGCAAGTGTCAGAATCAGAATCGTTTAGTTCCAAGGTTTTCACAAGGAAAGACAATGAATTTGTTATGGTAAAAATGATGGCTAATTGGATGGCCAAATATCTTAATTAAAATGGATACAAATAAATGAATGAACAAAAAAGTGATATATAAGTAAACATGAAAGCTAAAAAGGAGAAGAGTAGTGTTGTCAGGACACAGCCTTGTAGGGCGCCACAGCTGATGGTACAGCTGCATATTAAAGACATTTCAGGACATAATGGTGGTTGTCTACATGGTAACATGAAATGTCTGTTTAGCTGTATGACCTCAATGTAACCTAAAGAAGCTGTGCCACTGGAAACTCCTAACTCCAACAGACCTTTCTTATTCTAGTGACAGATAGTTCTCATCAATCGTCATGGACTATCCTGATAGGAGATCAAAGGGTTTAATTACTGTAGTGTTGGGTCTCTGGGGGTGTGGAAGTGTTGGCTGCTTCCTGAGTTCCAGGAGCCAGTCAGTATTCATAGATATCGCGCTACGTCATAGAGTAGTGCTGCCGCCATTTTGAGGACCGCCCACGACCTGGGACCTGGCTGCCTGGGACCTCCCAGAAACTTTGTAAACAATGCCGTCTCTCTGCTGCGCAGTTGGCTGTAACAACAGCAAAAGCAAAAAGTCAGGACATATATTTTATAATATCCCCAAAGACCCTACCAGACGACAACTATGGCTGGCTGCAATCAAAAGGGACAAATGGACGCCGACTGAGCACTCAAGACTGTGCAATGAGCACTTTATTTCTGGTAAGTTGACTCCTGAATTGACATTAGCTTAGCTATAATATCCTTGACAACTGCATTTGGGCTCTGTTTTTAAGAGATTTAAGACAACAAGTAAGATCTAATACAACAGTTGTTTACGTTTTGACCTATGGTTTAGCTTGGCAATTGTTTTTTTTTTTACTCAAAATTATATGCTTCAGACGGACCCTTGCTGGCCAATGTCTTTAGCAGTAGTTTAGCAACGCTAGCGGCATAACGGTTCCGTATCATAAGTCCGACATCCCATTAGTCCGACATCCCATTAGTCCGAAAATGAGCCATTGAGGAGAGATCCCATTAGTCAGACATACCATTAGTCCGAAAAAAAGAAGCCCATTGTTCCGACATCCCATTAGTCCGAAAATACACATGTAGAGATGCATGAATGGCTTGTAAGGGGGCTAGTAATTAATGACCAAAATATTGGCTACTTGTCAGTGTTGAGCTGTTCTCGTTCCTCTGTGTGTGAGTGAATGCCTGTGGGCATATTGTGTGTGTCTCCTCCTCATTTTGAATGCTAATTTGTGATGGGTTTTGTAGTAGGAACGTTTTTAGACTGAAGCAGTTTGATGTTCATTTGCACACACACACAAAAAAAACACATCCATGGCTGATAGATAATTGTCGCAATTTAGGGAATGGGAACCTTGGTTGCCCGTGCAACTGCCACGCACGCATCCCTTACCCCACTCTCTGCTATTGCTTTTATTTAATTAACCATTGAATAAAACCAATAAATCCAGACTGCGGTCTATTTCCTAAAAACTCCGTCTGTCATTGTTATTGTTAGACTGACGTGACACTCTGTGAATTCTGTTATGTTTCAAAACTCATAATTGGTAATTAAACAAAATCGATCACACAGAGTTTGTCCTGGAAGAAACGGGTCCTATGTTCCCCGCCTTGTATATGACCACGGAAATTGCATGGGATATGCTTGCAAGTGCACATTTCGTAGGTAGCCTATACAACCTGCGGAGTTTCGCACCATCTCTCTGTTGCCTGCATTATGCAGAAAGCAGATTTGGATAGCCTGCTTGAGATTGGACAGTTGAATGAATAGGCTATTATAGGCCTATTTTATTTATTTGTTCTGTAATGTTCTAACCAACCATACTATAGTGGTCCGCAAGTAAGATATAGTGGTAAAGTTTATGTCCAATTACGCACAACTCCAAGGCCAATCTGGAGACGTCTTTTTCTCAAAATCTCTCATACTTGACTTGTCCTTTTCGTTTGGTAGCCAATCTATAGCCTGGGCTTCCGCGATCAGACATGATATCCATATACTTTGATTTTGGAGAAATTAGTGCATTCAACTTTTGGGACATGGTTGTTTGTTTTTGTGCTGATTTAGGCTACTCTTAAAAGCGGCTGCTTTCTGCAGCGGCCACCCGACGTTTCCTTATCCTTACAACTTCTCAAAGTTTAGGCTACTTGTTGTTTCCAGTAGATTTTTTCGTTAAGATATTAACCTTGTTTGATTTATAATGTGGTGAAACTTAGGAATTAGTGCCGAATAGACCGCTGGTAGGCTATTTTGTAATTGTGTTATTCACTGCTTAAACCAGCGCACTTCTGCAGCCACCTTTTTTTCCCCAACAGTGAAGACATTAAGGACTGTCAACATGGCCGTAGCTACAATAGAGGACACCTAATTTTTCGAGCCGAAAATAAGTTAAACATTCTTAATTAATCCCTTTGCGCGCGTTAGTGCCGCAAAACATATCTCCGGGTTTGCTTCATTGTCTTTCGGAAGCTTTATATGGGCATGATACCTCTTACAATCGAGGTAGCCTATTTGGTAAATCTGATCTAATTAAAACTAAACAATCAGATCTACCCATTGGTATCATTGGTAACGTACTTGCTAGAGATTGAGAGGGTTTAATTTCAGTGTAAATATCGCCTATATTTAGGCAAGGTATGTCTTCATAGTGTTAAAGGCTGAACTTGCTAGATCATCACACATTATAATATAGACCTATAATTTGCAGAGAATTGAAACCTGTGAAATGAACACAATTTTTAAAACTGTAATCTGTGGTGGGAGCACATTATTGTAGACTAAATCATTGGAGCATTTAAATCATTCACCGAAGTAAATGATATTTTTTCCAAACACAATCAGTGGCAGGTTACACTGTTGTCACAAAATCATAAATAGCCTAAAGAATTCTGTGCTAAAAAGATACAGCTGAATATTCAGCATTGCTCAGTTATGTAGCCTATTAGGAAGGAAGGAGGAGCTGTGTCTCATTGACTTTCAGTGGGTATAATTTCTGTGTTTCCATCAGAAAAAAGTCTATCATGATGTGCTCCCACCATTGCATTTTTAAGAATTACAAATTTCAGTAGATCTCTTATGTTGAAAAATTTTCGGCGCGCTATGCGCGCATTTAGGACCTCGTAATTTCAAAATGCTGTATACGGCCATGACTGTCAATGCTTTACTTAATCCCTGTGAGTGTGCTTTTGCTGTGTGTCAGACTCTTCAGTCAAGTTGACTGCAAACATACAATTGTCATTAGGCTGATTGCCACTGTCTTCTCAAGCAGCTACTGTTACATACAAGACTTAAGTATCTCAATTAAATCCTTTAAATCAATTAAACGTGACTATATCGCACTGGGCTCCGCACTGCGCCTCTGTTCAAAGAACTTCAGTTCGCGATACCCCCTCTCCTTCCCTCATCACAAAGTGTGGGCACGGAGCAGCAACAACCTGCGCCTTGCCGTGCGGCTGCATGGAAGCAACTGGGAACATAGGACCTGGGGAACATAGGGATGACCCCGTACTCAGTGCTGTGGCAAGCAGTGTTTGGATATGTTTACTGAGTTTGAAACTAAAAACAATGTAGACTACTGAGAAAACGTATTTTCACGAGAAAACGTATTTTCCTTCGTGGACTGCTGGGTGGACTCATTCACCAGATTTGGTGAGATGTATTGTTTTTCTGTGTTTTCATATTGCTTGACCTAGCAGAGAGACAGCAATTGCATTTTTTCCTTTTTTCTGTGGATTATATTTTTGGTTTGCTATATCGCAGACAAAGTTTTGTCGGCAGCGGCCCTCTCGCTTTCTTGGATTGGATTATTGACTCTTGTGCGTGGTCCTGGCAAAATACAGGACATCTTTCGTTTAGTTTGGACTTTTAGGTTTATTTTCAGGACTGAATGAAAGGGGGAATTGCAATGCCTGGGATTGTTTGGGACATTTAACTGTGTGTGAATAGCGCCGCTGTGCGCGACCTGGGTTATCGTTTCATGTGTATCCTCCTTTACTGTTAAACCAAAGAAAGGGACATCGTTTCATAGCCTGTAATTAAGAGACGCACTCAGATTGTACCTTGTACTTTATTCTCAGAATTATCTGTTTATTGCATTCATATTTAGTCATTCAAAAGAACCCCTTGATTGTTACAAACAGGCCAGCACATTTCCACCTGTCTTTAGACACGCGATGCTACAAAAAAGACGTCTCCTTTGTTCCACGAAGTCATCCATCCATTTCTACTGTGTATGGTCGGACTAATGGGACTTCGGACCAATGGGCCTGTTTTTTTCGAACTAATGGTATGTCTGACTAATGGTATCTCTATTCAATGGTTCATTTTCGGACTAATGAGATGTCGGACTAATGGTATTTCGGACCAATGGTCCGTCCCCGGCATAACGAGGTGTCAAACTACAGATTACAACCAGAAAAAGTAGCAGCGAAGAACCAATTTAACCTTTTTATGAACGCTTTCCTCTTAAGTGGCCAAATACCGTTATCCCCTGTATTTTAAATGTCTAGTCACATACAACTTGTGTATTTCCTTTGCTTGGCTTCAGCGCTAATGTCACAATTTCACCAGCTTACTAAAAAGGGATGTTTTGTTTATGTGCTTGGTCGCTAACAGCATTGCTCATTGCTTTATCAGCTATCAATTACTTCTGGCCCCATCTCTATTATAGTAACTTTGGGCTAAGTGCCTTGCACTTGGATTGCATAGTCATACTAGTTAACCCGATTTTTACTTAAAGTGTCTAAGATGAACTCATTTCTCTCATTCCACCTCTGTAGGTCAGAAGAGTGAGAATCCACTGAACCCAGACTACATACCAAGTTTGTTTGCTTATCTTACCCCTGAGCAACATCAAAAACAGGTCAACAGGTACAGCAAATTTGAGCAAACACAGGCTGTGAAAAGGAAGAGGAGAGAGACACATGATGTGGCACCAGTGGCACCCTGTGACCATAACACTGATGACAGTGGAGAAGATGGACCTACATGTAGCCATGAGACAACTGATCACAGCTTCTGTCTAGACAATCCTGTCTATGCTCAGAGTGAGCCCTGCTCCAATGAAGCCTGCAAAGCAACTGTGAGGAGTCTATTGGAAGATTGTACTGCACTGCGTGCTGAAGTCTACGAGCTCAGGGAAACGGTCAACAAGTTATCATTCAACCAGCATACCTTCAAGGACAATGATGACATGGTGCAGGACTTAACTGGCCTTCCATCCTTTCCCAAGCTAATGGTTGTCTTCGCCTTTGTGTCAGAATTCCTTAAGGTGGGATCTGGACTGTCACCCTTCCAAAGCTTTGTAATGACTAATGAGAATGAGACTAAATTTACCACTTCATTTCTTGTCATATGTGTTCCATGTTCCAAAGTGTACTGCAGGCCGAATTTTTAACAATACTTTGAATGTATTGCATGATGGGTTGTCTGGATTCATATATTGGCCCAATAGAGAAGATATTCAAATTAGTTTACCCATGTGTTTCCAAAATAGTAATTTTAGAAATTGTACTTCCATAATTGACTGTTTTGAAATTTTTATTGAGCGACCTAAAAACTTAAAAGCAAGAGCACAAACCTATTCCCAATACAAGCACCACAACACTGCAAAGTTTTTGATATCCATCACTCCACAGGGAGTAATATCATTTGTGTCTCGGGGATGGGGGGGAGAACTAGTGACCGGTACATTACAGAAAACTGTGGATACCTGGAGAATCTGTTGCCCAATGATCTGATCCTTGCCGATCGAGGGTTTACAGTGGGAGACACTGTTGGATTGTATAGTGCTCATCTCAAAATACCAGCCTTCACGAGAGGAAAACAACAACTTCATCCACTTGAACTTGAATATTCAAGGGGATTAGCAGCTGTCCGGTGATTGGGCTTGTTAGGAACAAGTTCACCATTTTGCAGAGCACAATTCCCATTTCTCTTTGTCAAACTGCAACCCCAGGACAGCCTACATCTCTTGACAAGATGGTAAGAGTCTGCTGCGCTCTGTGCAACATTTGCCCGCCTGTTGTCCCTTCGCAATAGTATGGGTAGTAACCCTATTACTGATCCTGTAAACATCTACTAATTGTAAATAATGTAATAAACATTGCAATATTGTAAATAATGTAAAACCAATAATAATTGTAAATAATATAGACGGGCTACAAATCAATTCTTGTACATTGCATATCTTTGGGGTATGTAAATAAAAGAAGAAAAGATTAAATGATGTAACACAGAAATTTATTTATTGTCCATATATTCTTCATATTGTTGCAATATAACAATTCATTGTGCATTGATACCAATTTTATACTGTACATTCAACCTTTGGTAGTAGATGAACAAATCTAAAACCCTGCCCTCTGCTTCAGGGGTCATTCAATAGCCAAAAGTGACAAAAACATCTAATTAAAATACTAGACTTCTTTTCTACATTCAACACATTTCCATGTCTTAGGTACCCTGGTCAGCTGGCAGGTCTTGTGGAAGTGTTTTCGCAGCGTGAGAGCAGACTTCTCCAAGGCCTGCCTTGCAGGTGCAATGACCCATCACTACCGTCCCGTACTGCGATCCAAGGATGTGTTGGGGTCACAGACAGATTTTGAGAATGCTTCACCTTCAGATTGAAACACATTGAAAGTTTAAAGTTAACTAATATAATTCAAGGGATTCATAGCTTTGACACAAAGGTTACCATTGTTTGAGACAACTCAATTGCATTAACGTTAATATGTTCAAAGGCCAGTCAAAAGAAGGCACTGCAGTTTCAGCACTTAATGAAACTTGTTGAGATGTTAGCATGCAACAATGTGTAGAGCTAGACAAGTATTTTAACATTTCAGCTAAAACCAACTGTGGAGCTAAACCATTAATCAAAACACAAACAATCGTTCTCCAAAATCTTGCTCATAGCTTCGGAAAAAGTGGCTGGTTGAATTACTACAAGCTATCAAGACTGGTTGTAACATTATAAAGGTTGTGTAGCAGCATAGCATAACATAGCGTTAGCATAGCATAGCCTTGTCGGCTCATTTTAACACACGCCAGTTGCAGAACATGTAAATAAACTCTTTATCTTACCTTTCCTGTTATTAAGAATAGTTTCTTCAACTTCAGATGGTAAATTCGAGGATCGTTCACCCATCCTGATTTGAAATATAGGTAAGCTTCTGTGCTCTTGAATGCCTTCAGGGACTCCATAAGGACCAAGTAAATGAAAATATCACCAAAAACTATGTTTGGTAAACTGACAGCGGACTTCAGCGGCTCTAACAATCCCGTTGGAAGTTCATACGGATCAAAACCTAAAATGCCGATTTTATTTAAGTAACGTTGCTTTTCGTCAGCAGAGAGATGAGCGATTTTCTAACTAGCCATCGTCAATGAGCTTCGCGGTCCCACTGGTCCCTGTTCGGTCCTAAAGATGGCGGCGTCAACAAAAAAGTCACGTGACTGAAACCCATGAATAGCCATCAGGTGCTGATGGTATCCCAGATGCCTTGGAATCTGTATATTATATGTTCTGTTTCATGATCAGTTTGGAACCAACTCCACAAATTATTAGATTAAGAGGTAACACTTTATTTTAAGGATCACATGTTAGTCACTAATGCATGCCTAATTAATGTCTGTATTAGTGACTTGTAAAGCATGTATAAAGCAACATCAGCCATTTGTTAGGTATGTATTTACAAATTTCATGATGAATAAGGCCTTTATGTTACCTGGACTTAGTAGACCTTGATCTCTACTTACTAATGAGTTGTAATTACCAGAGGAGTGTATGTATAAAGTCCTAGTATACTCTCTCAATAAATCCTTTATAGTGGGAGAACAGTTGTGGAATTTATAAGCATGCAGCTACACCTCAACGCCTTCGGCTCAGCTACACACAGCAGGGCCATGACCTCGTTCAAGTACATTCCCTTATTCCCGCTACACCCACTTTTTCGGGAACCAATCAACTTTGAGCAGCTCCAACGGCTCTGTCCTGTTCAAGCAATTCCCTTCGCGTCACATACGCCAGAGGACAGAGTGGTATGATTGGTTTGGCTTCGGCACAGCATTTTCTAACATCGACCAGTAGCAAACCGAGGCATTTCAGGGAGGTGGGTCAACCATGCGTTTTGAGAAAACGTTATACGGGCTCTTGGTCAGACCAAAGTCTCGTAGAGCTTTGAAAGTTGATGGCAATCAGACTAATAGTTCACTAACTGTGTTGCATATGATTGCTTATTCTACAACTAGTATACTAGGAAGTTACACGTTCTCTTCTGGCACTTATAGTGCATTCTATTTAGAGTCGGAGGTTCATATTTTCGTATTTTTCGGTGCTAAAAACAGGAAGTGAAATCATGCGCGTCCCCGCGAGCCATTTACATTTACATTTATGCATTTAGCAGACGCTTTTATCCAAAGCGACTTACAAAAGAGGGATAACAATCAAACTGCAACACGATACAAGTAAATGCTTACCAGGAGTGCCATTTGCTAATAGGAGAGCAAGTGCAAGAGTTTAGAAGTGCTTGGTCATAGTATTCCAGGTAATTTAAGGAACTAGGACAACAGATACTCTTGAAAGAGCTGGGTTTTTAAGAGTCTCTTGAAAGTAGAAAGAGTGTCTGTTGTTCTGATAGTCTTGGGAAGACTATTCCACCAGTTAGGAATCGTGCATGAGAAGAGCCTAGATTGACCTGTGCGTGGTGTTGGTCGTTCTAAGCAGCGATCCTTGGTTGAGCGGAGCGATTGGAGGTTAGCATATGGTTTGATGATCGCTGTCAAGTAGACTGGAGCAGTTCCATCCAGTACTCTGTAAGCCAACATTAGTGACTTGAATTTGATGCGAGCAGCCAGGGGCAGCCAGTGGAGCTCCCTGAATAGTGGAGAGACATGTGCTCTCTTAGGCTGGTTGAAGACCAGGCGTGCAGCAGCCTTCTGGATCATCAGTAGTGGTTTTACCGCACAGGCTGGTAGACCTGTTAGAAGAGCATTGCAATAGTCAAGGCGAGAGATAACCAGCGTCTGAACCAGGAGCTGTGTTGCATGTTGAGTAAGGTACGGCCTGATTTTCCTAATGTTGAATAGAGAGAAACGGCACGACCTGGCAACAGCCGCAACATGATCCGTGAAGGTCAGCTGGTCATCAATTAATACGCCTAGGTTTCTTGCAGCCTTGGTGGGAGCAACAGATAGGGAGTCTATCTTAATGCTGATGTTGTGGTGCAGGGTTTGCCTGGCTGGGATGATCAGCAGTTCCGTTTTTGAGAGGTTCAGTTGAAGGTGGTTGTCTTTCATCCATGCAGATATGTCTGAGAGACAGTCAGAGATCCGAGTTGTCACTGTAGAATCACCAGGAGGAAAAGATAGATAAAGCTGGGTGTCATCTGCATAGCAGTGGTAGGAAAAGCCATGTGAGTGGATGACTGGACCCAGTGTTGTTGTGTACAAAGCGAAAAGGAGGGGCCCCAGTACTGAGCCTTGGGGTACTCCTGTGGTAAGGTAGTGCTTTGCTGAGGTTTTGCCAAGCCATGACACATTGAACGATCGTCCAGTGAGGTAGGATTCGAACCAGGAGTGCGCTTTGCCACCGACACCCATGCTTCTGAGTTTATCCAGAAGAATCCTGTGGTTGACTGTATCAAACGCTGCTGATAGGTCAAGTAAAATGAGAACTGATGATTGTCCTGCTGCTTTGGCTTCTTTAAGAGCTTCTGTTACTGAGAGGAGTGCTGTTTCCGTTGAGTGTCCACTTCTGAAGCCAGATTGTTTGCAATCCAGGAGGTTGTGCTCAGTGAGAAATTCCGTGACTTGTTTGAAGACCGTTCTTTCGATGGTTTTTGATAGGAAAGGAAGAAGAGAGACAGGTCGGTAGTGTTCCACTTGCGTGGGAGAGAGAGATGGTTTTTTGAGCAGTGGTCTTACCTGAGCTTGTTTGAAGGTGGTGGGAAATGTCCCTGAAGTTATAGAAGCGCCAACGAACTAGCTAACACCACTTATGGCATTTCAAATGACAACCCCCTGGATTACATGCACATAGTAAAATAAAGTTTGTGACATGACATGTAAATGTTTGATATCATTTCAAGCCCAGCAGTTTAGGATATGCTGTTACTGTTCGTTTTAGGTCTAAAAGAACTTCCATTTCAATTCAGGTAGCTGTTGTCAGACTATTGTTTGTAGCGAGCTAACGTTAACGAACTAGCTAACTATGATAACGTTTTAAATTGAGAAGAGGTATTTCACTGAATGACAACTAACTAGATAACATTATGACATTAGTTTAAGTGGACAGAGCAAAAATAAAGTTAGACTGCAACAATCTAGTTTAAGCAAAGTCCATAAACAGTCAACTCCCTGCATAGGTAGCCGAGGCTACTGCCAGTTCCTACTCACTAGTAATGTAGCCCAGGGATTCATGGTTGTTCTGAAGTGTTATTTGTTTGTGAAATACTTGATTACAGACAGTACACAGAATTATATTGGTATTATACAACATTCATTATAGTAAGATTGTAATGTATTCCTCTGTTTTGGTCAATATTCAATTAATTTTGCTTCCACCTTCCATCCGAATTTATCAATGAAATGGAATGCAATCGAGACGAAGTTTGTTGTGTTTTTAGCGGACGTGACGTCCGTCCGTCCGTCCTTCCAAGTTGCCGAGACTAAATGGAATGCAGAATTACTACTTATTAGTAACTCGAAATCAAGACCTACTAGCTCCTTATTAAGATCCTTTCAAGAACAAAGGCCTAATTCATCATGAACAAGAAATATCTGAATTCATGCCTAACAAATGATTGATGTTGCTTAACACATGCCTTGCAAGTCAATAATATAGCCATTAATTAGACATGCATTAGGGGCTAATATGTGATCCTTAAAATAAAGTGTTACCAACAGAAATAGAAAGACATATGCAGCAGTCATCCATAAATGATACAGAACTAGTCTACATCTCACAGCACTCAACAGAACTAGATCAACTAAAAAGAATTTATTTGATTGACAGAGAATGTTGTCCTGATCAGGAAACAAAAGCCCCTGATTTGCATAAGTATGTCAGTTGCTGTCAAAAATTAATTTGTTATGAGTAGTTTGAAAATATGAGGAAAAGATTTAAATCATACTTATACTGCCTTCTCATGCACACACACACGCACACACACACACACACACACACGCACACACACACACACACACACACACACACAAACCACATGAAACAAAGACTTGTTTATGTCAAAGGCTTTCCTGGGCTCTTGCTCTTGCAAAGACTATCACAATTCCTTAGAAATGTCACATGCAGTTTTGGGAGGAACGACAACATTCAATTGAACAGCATTTTCAGTTAAGATGTATACTGAACATGAGACAATATTTCAGTAAAGAGTAATAAAGAGGAATATTCCAGTGGTAGTTATAAATGAAGTTGTAGGCAGCTGAACTGGAGCAAAAGGCTTCTTCCATCTCCAGTCCAGTTGCCTACAACTTAGGACTTGGCTACCATGACCAAGATAAATGGGAATCTGAACACACATCCAGTGGTGTTTTTTGGCCTCTGAGTTATTACTGATTATATGACAATGAGAGCGAGGGGTTTAAACATGATCTGAATAAGGTAAATGTCTCATTTAGATCAAAGATCCTGTATGTTGTAGTCACTGGGTACTTTCAAAAAGGAGACTGGTAGTGAAGTCATGCCATGGGTATTTACAGGTATAGCACCTTTCTAACACAACACAGTTGATCCAAAGCGCTTACAGTGGAAGGGGGACCTCACTAACCACCACCAATGTGTAGCACCCACCTGGGTGATGCACAGCAGCCATCACAGTCGGCACCAGAATGCTCACCACACACCAGAGTGAGGGAATGGAACGGTCATTGCACAGAAGGTGAATTTACATCCAGTTATTATGCCTACATTTTGCAATATACAGCCTGAAGCTCGGCTCGAAAGCCATGGCAAAGAAGGATGCTACCATAGCACCATTGTGTTGTGTACACTCATGGGACCTCAGTAAGTTAAGGGGCTTTTATTATGAAGTTCGTTGCCATGGGCATAAGGGGTTTGTATGTGTGTGAGCATGAGTTGTCAGTGTGAATGGCATACCTAAGTAAAGCCGCAAACGTTTTCCATGCGCATCTGATTCTTTCACCAACACAATACAATGAAGCTGATGTCTGAAGCTGATGTCTACATAATATTTATTTTATTGCTTATTTAATGAAGACATATGCAGCAGTCATCCATAAATGATACAGAACTAGTCTACATCTCACAGCACTCAACAGAACTAGATCAACTAAAAAGAATTTATTTGATTGACAGAGAATGTTGTCCTGATCAGGAAACAAAAGCCCCTGATTTGCATAAGTATGTCAGTCGCTGTCAAAAATTAATTTGTTATGAGTAGTTTGAAAATATGAGGAAAAGATTTAAATCATACTTATACTGCCTTCTCACGCACACACACACACACACACACAAACAAACCACATGAAACAAAGACTTGTTTATGTCAAAGGCTTTCCTGGGCTCTTGCTTTGACCAGAATATCAGGGACGTGCAGTGAAGGGGTGCTATGGGGCTCTAGCCCCTGCCCCCTCGCCTTTGATGTGCCAAAGTGCCCTTTTTTCTGGCCTTTTAAAAATCGTAGTTTAGTTAAAAGTAAAGCTAGTTAATACATCAATATTTCCTTAAAATTGTTATTATTATTATTATTATTTTTAATGTTCGTGAAACTTTTTGTGCCATTTGCGAATACATTTTCTGGCATCTGGCACTCCAAAGTTTATTTTTTGTTGTTTGTTTTTTGCGCACGCGAGCGCCGGCAAATACAACAGCGGGTGAAGCGGTTTTGCTTCATGCCAAGTCAAATCAAGTCACATTTATTTATAAAGCACATTTCATACAACATAGTTGATCCAAAGTGCATTCAAAGATAACAACAATAAACAAATACTAATAAAATGATGATGAAAATAATAGTAATTAAAACTAAAACAAAAATAGCAATAATAAAAATAGAGAAATAAAAGATTTAGGGAGTATTAAAAGCTAGTGAAAAAAGATGTGACTTTAACTTAGATTTAAAGAGATCAATGGTGTGGATGGACCTAATATGCAAGGGGAGGCTATTCCAGAGGTGGGGAGCAGATACAGAAAAGGCTCTGTCACCTCTAGTTCTGAGGCGAGAGGGCGGAACAGAAAGAAGATGTTTAGTAGAGGATCTGAGTGGCCTAGATGTAGAGTAGGGGCTTAGTAGATTGGAGATGTATTGTGGTGCTAGGTCATGTAAGGCTTTAAAAACAAATAATAAAATCTTAAAATCAATTCTATACTTAACTGGCAGCCAGTGCAACTCACACAGCACAGGGGTGATGTGATCACGCTTCTTCGTTCCAGTGAGCAATCTAGCTGCAGCATTCTGGACCATTTGCAATCTGGCTATGGTAGAGTTGGGAAGGCCAAAATACAATGAGTTGCAATAGTCAAGCCTTGAGGTTATGAACGCATGAATTGCAGTTTCTAAATCTCTAGTGGACAGGAGAGATTTTAACTTAAAAACTGGCCTTCACTACACTGTTAATTTGATTGTTAAAAGTTAGTGAACAGTCCAGATAGACGCCAAGGTTTTTGACCACACTTTGCAAATTAGAGGATAAGGGACCAAGAGCTTTACTCAGGTCTGATACAGAGCCAGGAGGCCCGAAAATGATCACTTCAGTTTTCTTTTCATTAAGTTGTAAAAAGTTCCGAGCCATCCAACATTTGATGTCACTAATGCAGTTAAAAAGGTTTTCCAGGGAAGCAGTATTATTAGGATTGACTGGAAGGTAAAATTGTGTGTCGTCGGCATAGCAATGGTACTGAAAATTATACTTTTCAAAGATAGATCCAAGAGGGAGCATGTATAATGAAAATAAAAGAGGTCCTAAAATGGACCCTTGTGGGACACCACACTTGATTTGGGCAGAGGAAGAGGAGTAACTACCCAATCTGACAGAAAAGGATCTCTCACTCAAATATGATATAAACCATTTTAGTACTGAACCTTGTAGTCCAACTTCAACCTCCAGTCTTTTAGCAAGGATGGGGTGGTCTATTGTATCAAAAGTTGCAGTAAGATCAAGGAGAACCAAGAGAGCACAGGATCCAGAATCTACAGAAAGAAGGATGTCGTTATGGACTTTGATCAGAGCAGATTCAGTACTGTGAAGGGATCTAAAACCAGATTGGAACTTGTCAAATATATTAAACATCTTTAAATAAGGTGAGACCTGAGAAAGGACTATCTTTTCTAAAATCTTAGAAAGAAACGGACGTTTAGAGATAGGCCTATAGTTCTTCAGGTCATTGGGGTCAAGATTAAGCTTTTTTAGTAGTGGTTGCACTACTGGCTACTCATGCGTCTTTTGGAAGCTTTGATATCAACATACCTGCATCTACAATGGAGGTATTCGGTATCAAATTAAAGCAGACAACCAGACGCATGCATTGGTACCACTTGTATTGAAGGCTACTTGCTGGAGAATAAGGTGGTTCAATTACAGTGTAAAGATCATTTGGCGAGGGAAATATTTTTTATTTTATGTTATAAAATTGTCTCAGTTAGCTGCTGGAGTTCCATCTAAGAGCTCAAAAAATAAAACTAAACAAACAACAACAAAAAAAACACTACACATTATGATATAGACCTATAATTTGAACAGAAGAGTTTTCCCATTTGAAGAAAATGAACACCCCAAATCCGTTTGCCAGTTCAGACTTCAGTGCTGAAGTCTCACACACAAGAAAGGGGAGGGGTTTGAGTTTCAGATCTTTTTCTTTGCTGTAGCAGCTAGACTTGCATAGAGTAGAGTAACTAATGCCATAGAGTTTTGCAAAAAAAAAGAGGAACTTAGTAGAAAAAAATGGCTATATCAATTTTTGGTTTGTTGTTTTTTTTTCTGCTTGATAGTATGATGAGCCATGCTGCATCATTTTTATTATATACATTACTGCATAAAAGGGATACCCAAGTAGCCTAGATGTTACACTCAAACACAGGCTTAAAGTCATGACTACAATTGAGTCAATGGTAAAAAGAAAAAAAGAAAGAAAGAAAAAACACATTTTTGTGCCTGGTAGTCAGGCCAGTCACATGCTCAGACACACACAGTAATAATAATAATAATAATAATAAATTTTATTTGTAATACACTTTATATTAAGGCAATCTCAAAGTGCTACAGTGTTAAAAATGAAAAATAAAAATAGAAATAAAGGGATTAAAAGAATGTCTGCATGTGAGGGGGTGGGTGGGTGAGAAGTTCTTGGAGGTAGGTGGGGGCTTGTCCATGGATGCACTGATGGGTGAGAAGTGATACCTTATATTCTATTCTGAGGGAAACAGGGAGCCAGTGGAGAGATTTCAGGATGGGGGTGATATGCTCATGTTTGCGCACCCTCATCAGGATCCTGGCAGTGCTGTTCTAGATGTGCTGTAGTCTCTGGATGCTTTTGCCAGGAATCCCGATGAGGAGTGCATTACAGTAGTCCAGCCTGATGGAGATAAAGGCATGGATGAGTTTTGAGTCCCACAGGTGACATGTGGGCCTGCCATTTTCAGTACTATTGTAATGTGGCACTAGTACTTTGCAAACTACTTTTTGGTGTGAAATCAAATTAAATTAGGTAAGCCCTTGAATTAATTGCTTTAGCAACCTGGTAAAATGCACCGGAATGAAGGAAATTGCATGAAAATGCTTATAAAATTCCAGACCTGACCCCCCTAGCCTCTGTTTAAAGACAAGCATTATTGTTGTATATACTAAGATATACTATTTTTCAAATTAAACTAATCTCCATCGCTCTTGTAATTAATAAGTACTTGTAATTAGAGTTGGCAAATTTTGCCTTTTTTTTTACATTTGAGCCCCTGCCCCTCCAAAGGTCTCTGCACGGCCCTGCAGAATATTGATCATTTATAATATGTCAGTTTATGTCATACACCAGCTTTAATGTATAAAATACAGGTTGTCATATTTTTTGCAGATACCTCACTAGAAGCATGCTATTAGGATAGGAAATTGTGTGCTCTGGGTTAGTAATTAACGTAATTATATTAATACCAGACTAGTTTGTGCATTGTTTATTAAACAGAGATGAATGGATGTGAAATAGTCTCAAACTTCCAGTGCATTGTTGTCTGGGATGGCCATAGTGCTGATGCAGGAGGGACAAGTTTGACATATAGCCTATAGGCTTGCAAATGGCCGGTGAACACCTTGGGGAGCTTGGAGACATTAATAGAAGTTTGGAGATTTCATGTTTGGAATTGATTGGATCTCTGTTCTAATTTGGCATATTGTTTGAGTTCGTCAAGCTTGACACTTCGAGAGATGGGGGAGGAGCTATCATTATTTTTGATGAAGGCTAAAGTCACCGAGCTATTTAACACATTGAAATATGAGTATCAGTGTTACAAACTTTTGATATTGACGTTTCGATTCATGCGCCCTATTAGCTAATCTGTGTGATGAGAACTCAACAAGTAAGCTAAAAGAAAACAGCTTCTGTATCGGGTGCATGCACTTGCCTGAATATGAGAAGTAAGTTTTAACCTGATGAGGGTGAGTCTGTGTTGGGCACATATGGATAGTAACGTGAAGCGTTACACTAACAGCAATGGAAAGCTTTAAAATGCTCCTTTTCATTTCTACCTGTGCCGGCCCAGGTGTCCAGAACTTTGCCACCACGTGTTTGTGTATTGATCATGTGTATGTGTATCTGTTATGGATAATACAGGATGAATAAAGTATCTTATCATTTTGAATGTTAAGTCTGCATAACAGCCTATTTAAATCTGCATGTTGATATTATAGCCCAGACAGAAATAGAAAGACATATGCAGCAGTCATCCATAAATGATACAGAACTAGTCTACATCTCACAGCACTCAACAGAACTAGATCAACTGAAAAGAATTTATTTGATTGACAGAGAATGTTGTCCTGATCAGGAAACAAAAGCCCCTGATTTGAAGTATGTCAGTCGCTGTCAAAAATTAATTTGTTATGAGTAGTTTGAAAATATGATCATTTCTCCATTTCTCTCTTTTTATATGCCAGCCTATATAATAATGTGTGGTATTTCTTATTTTTTTTTCAGTCCTATCTTGAGAGCTCTTGGCTGTCAAAGGAGCACCCAATTTTGTAATGGGAGCTCCTATGTGTGGTGCTGTGAGGTAATAGTATTGTATTTGGCGCTCTACATATGAAATTGAATTGAATTGATGGAACTCCAGCCAGCCAATTAAGCCAACTTTATAACACCAGATAAAGATATTTCCCTTGTCTAGATGTGGGCGGTCTTTACACTGAAATTGAACCCCCTCATTCTCGAGCAAGTACATTATTAAAGGAGAAATCCGGGCAAAAATGACCCAAAACTCTATTTTCTGTGGTCAAGGCGAGCTGTCAGTGAAAAAAAACCCGACAAAAATTGATCTTGCCTACCCCAAGTTATGCTCCTGTCCGATTTTGCATCCCAGCGGCTGTAACGGGGCAAGTTGGAAACACGCCTATTTTGCCTCTTAAAATGTTCGAAATTCAATTTCAAGTGCATGGCCATGTTAACATAGCACTTCGAAGCGAACACAGTTGATATGAGCGTAGTAGGTGACCTAGAAATGCTAAAAAGTTGAGCTAATTCACTCAGTCTACATACCTCTGTTGAGTTCCTGATTCCAGCGAAGCCCACAAAAGTCGACCGTCGAGCTCGATACAATCCAATATTCCAAAACGTGATTTTCCACCAAAAAAACGATTGTCGTGAATTAATGTGATCATGTTCATATAGTAATGACCATGTAGCTACATAGCTTAGCCGTAACATGAGCAAAACATTGCAAACACAACTTCTTGCAGCTGGAGTTCTCGCGCATGCTCATGGGTAGCCTACGCTATTGGCTGAGCCAGGTGGTAGTTTCGGCAAGATCAGAGAGAGTAGTGATCGAACAGGTGACACACAACTAGCTTGGAGTTGGACCTTGAGGAATATCGGAGAAGATGGTTCGAGTTTGTGCCTTTCCAAATTGCGACAACAAAATGAAAAGGTATCTGTGCTTGAGTTTTCATCGTCTGCCTCTACGCAACAGAGAGACTTTGCAGTGATGGCTGGTTGCACTGCAACTTGATGTGCAAACACCCTTGCACACATTACGGGAGAGAGACTACCGTGTCTGCAGTGATCATTTTGATGATGAAGACTTCACCAAAAAGAGTGATAAGCACCGGTATCTGAAGGCAAATGCCATTCCGAAACAAAAAAGGACAGCTATGGACAGTTTGGAGGTAATATCATTTCTTTTTCACGTTATTATCTTCGAGGCAAGATTCGAATAGCCTCTTACATGTAACCCTATGCTTATGGAGCTTTTTCAATTATTATCATATCAATTATTTGTTTCCATTTCATCGATTGAATTTCTTATGTGTACGGTCTGCTTTGATTTTGAAAATATTGTTTAGAAGAGAATACTCGATGTTCAACCCTGTTGTAGTACAGATAGTGATAGGCTATGCTAGATGTGAGGTGTTGGGGGAGGGGAGTCTTATTGCTAACAGTGCAGGCGAAGTGCACCTAGCACTACCATAGCTGTTGCATCGAAAATGGACTGTCGATGTCACTGCTTGGGCCTTTTTAGTCTGGTTACAGTTATTTCTTCTTTATACTCTAGGGGACATCATCCAGTGGGATAGACAACGAATTAGCTGCAGTGCCACAGTCAACTCCGAAGAAGACTCACTCAACTCACTCACTCAAGTCTGGCCAGCCCTATAGTTTCAACATCTTACTATCAAGTCCACAGACAACCCAACAATATCCTAAAAGGGCTTCATTATCTGGCACATATCTTGCTCGACCTGCTTTATGGCAACAATTAGTGAGTTCTTTCAATTATGTATGCTTTTTGAAACTGTATTTTAAAAAATCAGACACTATTGTAGAATACTGTTGTTATTACAAGTGAAATATCTTTTCTGAATTGAAGGACCGGGCTGCCACTGCATCTACTTCCGGTACCTCATCATCATACAATGTCCCTCACACAGCCAGTGGACAAGTGAGTATACTTTTTCAATAGAGGCCTACACTCTTTCTGACACTGTTGTTATTATGTAGTCAAGCCTTGAAAACCTCATCATGTTTGAAATGTGGATGGACTTTTCAAGCATCACTTTTATTGTTATTATTGTAGGAGCTGTCTGCATCTGCATCTAGTCCATCTGTGACTATCCCCTGCGGTGTTAGTGAGGATGTGTCAAAAGTAAGTAGAATGTATTACCTTACATGCTTTTGCACAACTGTTAGCTTGATATGTAATAAATCCTAATGTTGTATGATGGAAAAGTCAGAATCAGCCTTGGGGTGTAGGCCTAGATGTTCTCCTATGACCTGCAATTTTTTTCAATTTTTAGGAACAGTGTAGTGCTGGGTCTTCTACGTCTTTGACTGATCCCCATATAACCGGTGCGGATGTTTCACAAGTGAGTACAACATCTCAGTTCTAAGGTGTTTGTATTGACAATACATTTTACTGTATAAATATCATCCATGTTTAAATGACCTCAAAATCTATGTGAATTATCCAATAGGGAGGCACAGAACATTCTGAGATGTTGGAGATGAGCACAAGCTTTGGGGAGATGGCGTTATTGGATCCGTTGGACAGCAGTTTTGCACCGTCAAGTGACTCCCCGCGATCTAGCCAAGAGTCTGCATCTGGTTCTCTCTCAGCTAATGGAAATGGAAAGGGGTGGTCTGAAAAAAAATGGCTTGTCAACGAGTCAAAACTACTAGACCTATTTTCTCTCTGCAGAACATGTGGCTCTCCAGTTGAGGACAAAAGAATCATCACTCATTCCAGCCAAATCAGAATTCAGTGGAACTGCATAAATAATCACTCCGGAATATGGTCTTCATGTCCTGACGTCAGAGGAATTGCTGAAAACAATCTACTTATCAGTGCAGCCACCGTCTTCACCGGCACCACACACACCACCATAAAGGACTGGGCAGAACTTCTACACATACCAATTCCAATGAAGACCCAGTTTTTTGCTGTTCAATCCACCTACCTCATACCAGTTATTCAAAATGCATACCAAACACAGCATGAGCGAATAATGGACCGCCTCATCCAGCTTTCCAACTCTGGACAAAAAGTTGAACTCTGTGGTGATGCAAGGTGTGACAGCCCAGGTAAGCATCATGCTCCAAATTCTAAACATAAAATGAGTTGTGCAGTTCAGTACTTAGTTTTCACAAAACACCTAATCATGACCACTTTGTAATGTTGTTACGTCAAAAGGTTTCAGTGCCAAATACTGTACATACTCTTTTGAGGACGACGCTGCTTGAGAGAGGAGTGCAAATTGGAGAGATGACCACAGACAGATCACCATCCATCCAAAAACTCATGAGAGACAACTACCAGAGCATACGGCATGAACTTGACCCTTGGCATGTCAGTAAGAGTAAGTGTTTTATCAGGAAAAGAAACTGCTGCAGTTTCAAAACCACTATGATTGGGTCTTCTCTGTTCACTTGATATGTAGCTAACTCCCTGCCCTGTACATCCTTGATTGATGTTTTCTCTAGGTCTGAAGAAGAAACTTGTGACCCTATCCAACAAGAAGGAGAACGAAGACCTACGGCCTTGGATCAGGGCAATAACCAACCATCTGTACTGGTCATGTTGGACAAGTAAAGGTGACAAAGAGGTAACAATAAAGAGATGTGTCCGATATTCACTTAGCACCTACCCCACATCTCTATCTGTGTAATGACATTGAAATAACACATCCACAAGCTGTTGTCCCCACTTCATACAGTATTTCCTTTTTTGTGTCTTTTTTGCCTAGGACTGTGTAAAAAGATGGACTGCCCTTCTCCATCATATACGTGGTGTACATAGATGGGAAGAGAATGACGTTCAGCGCACCTGTGGTCACCCAGTACTGACAGAAGAAAATCAAAGGCGGAAGAAGTGGCTGAAGCCAGATTCATCCGCTTTCCTGTCACTGAAGGGTGTGGTGACGGACAGCAATCTCCTCAGAGATTTGAGACAGATGGCACTCTTCAAACACACTGGTAAGTGTTTAAATGTAATTTGTGTCTAGACATGACAAAATGTACATTGCTGCGAAGGTTGGTAGCTTTATCATCAGAGCTAATCTCTAGTAGCAATCACACTGGACCATTTCAAAGAAACACAAAAACCTCCTAGACACTACATAACTATCACAAACAGTATTTATATTGTTTCTAAGAGGACATGGTATAAAATATGTATGTTTGTGTGTGTTTCCTTTTACACAGGATCTCCGGAAGTCTTCCATGCAGTTATGCTAAAGTATGCAGAAAAACGACTGCACTTTGGTTATGACAGCATGAGGGCTCGCACACAACTTGCTGTAATGGATCACAACAGTAACCTTGGCAGACCACAGGCCACAACACAACAAGGTATGATACAAAACAATGTTCTGCTTAGGATTATGACTGTTTGGTATGATAGAGTATTTTATATGCTTGTATTTATTTGCTAAATATTTCTTTCAAAAGAAGACTATGTTCATTGCATACTACATTGTAAGTTATTCTATGTTATTGATGCTGAACTAAACAGTTGTTTATTTTTATCAGGACAACCACAGCACAAAGCAGTTTACTCCCGGCAGTCCAAGCAATGGGTTGCCAAGCCCATGTATGAACGCTCAACTCAGGTTTTCCGCAATGACCTGATGGAAGATGTCTTGAGGAGGAGAGAAGACAGGACCATAGTCTTCTCAGAGACCATACCCCGTCGGCAACCAAGAAGGCGAAGACTGCTTCGCAACATAGCTCCAGTTCCACGACCGGATATGAGTGAACTAGTTGGTCAAGCCAGGTCTCGTTACATGAGCATGGTCTAGGCGTCTCGAACCAATTCATCTTCCTGCACTTTGGATTTTGTGGCACCATCAAACCACAAATAGCACTGTACATAGTTTGTATTGATTTATTTGACATTTTCATGTTGTAATTTCCTTGTTTTGGCTCAAGTAAAGACACAAAAGCACAAATGGAGTGATGACTTTTATATTATAAAACCACCATAAGACAAATATTATATTTTCATTATAGAACTGCCTGGGTGATTTATTCCTATTATTTACTTATTCAACTTCAGTTGTGTAATTTACATATTACTACTTTTTCCTTACAGATACCTGAACTATATTCATTCCTAGAAATGGCTATACAATTTTTGCAAGACAGAAATAATAACAAATAAGGCAAGAGCTAAATTATTATTATTACTAGAAAATGTCCTCTGCCTCCTTGAATCCCGTGTAACTTCCAGTGATTCGGATGAACTATCCATTTCAACAAATAATGTCCAGAAAAAAATATCCTTGTTGCTTCCTCTGCTTCTATCAACTCAGCTGTGTTGCCGGAACTTTCCACTGGCTATTGCACGTTACCCATGAGCATGCGCAGAGCTGCAACAAGTGCTTGCAATGTTTTGCTCATATTACGGCTAAGCTATGTAGCTACATGGTCATTACCATATGAACATGATCACATTAATTCATGAGAATCGTTTTTTTGGTGGAAAATCACGTTTTGGAATATTGGATTCTATCGAGCTCGACGGTCGACTTTTGTGGGCTTCGCTGGAATCAGGAACTCAACAGAGGTATGTAGACTGAGTGAATTAGCTCAACTTTTTAGCATTTCTAGGTCACCTACTACGCTCATATCAACTGTGTTCGCTTCGAAGTGCTATGTTAACATGGCCATGCACTTGAAATTGAATTTCGAACATTTTAAGAGGCAAAATAGGCGTGTTTCCAACTTGCCCCGTTACAGCCGCTGGGATGCAAAATCGGACAGGAGCATAACTTGGGATAGGCAAGATCAATTTTTGTCGGGTTTTTTTTCACTGACAGCTCGCCTTGACCACAGAAAATAGAGTTTTGGGTCATTTTTGCCCGGATTTCTCCTTTAAGAGTCTTTAATTTCCTACCAAATATCTCCATGGTAGGAACAGATATACCCATACCAAAGCCTCTGAATGACAAAGAAACAAACACGTCCCCCCCCCCCCACTTCCCCTCCCCCTCCCCCTCCCCCTCCTCCTCCTGTGCACCTGGGTCCCTTGGGGCATTTAAAGTTGCAAAACTACCAGGAAGAGAATGAGAGGAGTATGTCAAGAGGGGAATTCCACTCACTAACCCTGGCCATGCACACACCCACACATAGGCGTATGCGCGCACACACACACAAACATATGACTTTGACACACCCTCAGCCTAAGTGTATATAATGAGGTGAGTGCCTGCATGATTTTATCCAGACAGCTGCACATATACATGCACTGTTACAACTGTAAGCAACAGATTCCTACTGACAAGACAAGCCGAGAATCTCAGTAGGTCTGGTGAGTATAATATAACACAAGGGTGGTAGTTTGTGGGTAAATGTTATGGTTCAGACATCTGCAGGTTGTATGCATACAAAATGCACATCCTTATGCTATCATGTGATTTAGAAATCTCACTTTGTGTTTGTCATGGCTCACTGTGTGCATCATATTAGAGGTTATTGTTGGTAAGAAAAACTTATAATAGCAGCAGCATATGAGAATGGGGTCATTTTGATTACGTCTAATTTTTTTGTTTGTTTGTTTGTTTTTTAAAGACTGGTTTGTTTGAGGAATTGAGTGTGGAAGGTGGAAACCATAACAAAGGAATGTGTTTCAGTAATAAAATAGAGGAAATAACACATCAGTCACACATTCCTGAAATGCTATTTTAGGGTCAAAATGCAATAGGAAATGCAGTGCTTGTTCCAGCATAACAACGAAGGCCGCGACACTAATTATTACAATCGGCAAATCATTATGATGTCCAGGAAGATATGCTTAAACACAAGTTATTAGCCTACAACAGAAGAAATGTAAGATTCTAAGAGGGGAAGATGTCTTGAGTGGAGAATCAAGTTAATTTCGATTTCTTAAATTGCAGACATTGAATAAATATTCCAAGATATCTAAGCAAGACTAAATCAGCTTCATCTGTGTCTTGTGCAGCCTATAGACATCCATTTAGTCTACCAGAGCCATTACAGCTCTGACTGTTAGGCCTGCTAGACCCAATGTGAGCTATTCAATGTTTTCATTTCCTTAAATGCTCATCAAGAAGATCCACTGGTCAATTCACTAAGCGTAATGCGCTCCTCACTCTTAAAGGCAATGAGAGATTGATCTGTCATTGGTTAATTTGTAGTTACACCCATAACACATCGATGATTAATTATAGTGCATGCAAAGCAATGCACTATTTTGTTATTCGGTGGCTTTTTATTATTATTCTTCCACACTTTTTGTGCGATTAATTCAGAAGCAACGGTTTAACATAGCAACTTAAAGCAACTACCATCGCGTAGCTCTAGAATTGGTGACTTGAGCTAAATCGAAACTTTTTCCACGTTTACGGTTTTCGAGATATCGGCGAAAAACGAGCGTAAAAATTCCCATTGAAATGAATGGTGGAACTTTCAGCATTCTATTGAGCATTTTTTACATTCACATTTACATACATTTACACAGCATTGTTGTCACCTTAGCCACTGTACTGTAAACATTCCACTGGTCCTGCTGGCAGTCGGAACTTTAGGATCCATGAGAATTCTATATCAACTAGAAACTATTATCAGCTGTATTAAAGCAACATTTCAACATTTTTAAACAACTTTACTATAAGCAACTTTTTATGTAATCATTGACAATCAACTGTCAATTGTTTACAACTAATTTAACTATTGTAACAAGCTGTATTCATCCAATTATCATACAATTCAATTTCTTGCAATGTTTTTGCAACTTTTTACAACTTGTTGCAACAACTTCAACATTGATGACCAGGCAACCAACATAGCAACCAACATATCCGCCCTAGCAACAGTATATCAAACACCATACCAGAGGTGCGTTCAAATTCGCCTAACATAGCGAACGTTCGCGAACATAGGCGAACAGTTTTTGGCTAACGCCAAGTTTTTAGCTAACGTTAGCGAACGAAGGCGAACGGACTGAGGAGGTAGTGCGCCGTTAACAGTCCTGTATGCAGGATAGAAAATGTGTGCGCCCCGATCGGAAATACATCCAGTAGCGCATTGCATTTTATCAGCATGCCTCAAAGCAACTTTGTCTCACATTAATAGCCTCCTACGAGTAATTTCTACTCAGTTTGCCATTTTCGTTTACAGTTTAGAACGAACATTTTAGAACATTACACGAAATCGTTCAAATTCCACTGTTAAATGCGAACATGTTTGCAGTGAACGTTCGCGTATGTTAGGTGAATTTGAACGCACCTCAGCTCTGGCAACGGCCTAGCAACTGCTTCCAGCATCCGTGACACATCTTAGGAACCACGCCAACAATGATGACCAAACACTAGACATAGCAATCAATCAACATAACCAACATGATCAACGTGGCAACCAGCATAGCAACCAACATATCCGCCCTAGCAACGGTCTAGCAACTGCTCCCAAGACCGTCTTAATGTCTTAGTGACCACTCCAACAATGATGATCTTGCAATGAACATAGCAGCCAACATGATCAACGTAGCAACTGGCATAGCAACCGACATGTCCGCGCTAGCAACAGCCTAGCAACTGCTCCCAAGACCGTCTTAATGTCTTAGTGACCACTCCAACAATGATGATCTTGCAATGAACATAGCAGCCAACATGATCAACGTAGCAACCAACATAGCAACTGACATGTCCGCCCTAGCAACAGCCTAGCAACTGCTCCCAAGACCGTCTTAATGTCTTAGTGACCATTCCAACAATGATGATCTTGCAATGAACATAGCAGCCAACATGATCAACGAAGCAACAAGCATAGCAACCAACATGTCCGCCCTAGCAACAGCTTCCAGAGCCCTTGTAATGTCTTGGGAACCACTCCAACAATGATGATCTAGGAATGAGCATAGCACATAGGCCTGGCAACAACTTCCTGCACCCTTGTAATCTCTTAGTGACCACTCCAATAATGATAATCTGGCAATGAACATAGCAACCAACATGATCAACATAGCAACCGGCATAGCAACCGACATGTCCGCCCTAGCAACGGCCTAGCAACAGCTTCCAGCACCCTTGTAATGTCTTAGTGACCACTCCAACAATGATGATCTAGCAATGAACATAGCAACCAACATGATCAACGTAGCAACCAGCATAGCAACCGACATGTCCGACCTAGCAACGTCCTTGTAACAGCTTCCCGCACTCTTGTAATGTCTTAGGGACCACTCCAACAATGATGATCTAGCAATGAACATAGCAACCAACATGATCAACGTAGCAACCAGCATAGCAACCAACATGTCCGCCCTAAATGAGCCAAGAAGAGAGGAAAAGTTGTCAAAGTTTTGGTGTCAATGATTCTATTTCATCCTAGATGCTCCCCAAAAGGGCCTAAACATGCTAAAAAACTGAGTAGTCACCATAGGTAAATAATAGGCACTTGTGAATCAACAAACAAACAACGTCAAAATAAAAGAAAACCTATAGTTCACGGCCGGCATAGCAATCAACCACCTACCATGATGAAAGTTTCCACAATTTTCCCTAGCACCCGCAATTTTTATCGCAATAAAATGTCTAAAATCAACATCCACTGTAACTTTTCAGAAAACCTGCCACAAAATCAGGCATATTTGATTGCAACTCTCAAAAAAGCCTTAATTATTCATGTTTTATCTCTTTTTCTATCTTAGACCTTTTTGTCCATTCTTCTATTCCCACCCCACCGGCCCACCCTTATTCTCCAGGAATATTCTCCTTATACTTTAGGTATACAGGCTGACACCATACACAATTTCACTGCATTTTTTTCACACTAGTAATTATTATGCATGTGACAAATAATACTCATTGTATCCTTGTAGATACATTTGATACATATACATTACTTCAGCTATAGTTTCCTGAGTAGAGGGCAAATAAATTAATGGAATGAATCCACTTCGGGATTCCCCAAAAATAAAAAACCCTCATTGAAACAGGTCTTGGACAGCTTGAGCATAACTTTGTAGAGAAGAGAGGATCAGAGTCAGACCACCAACACCCTGTTGTATGTCCCAAAATGCTTCAAAGTTTAATGAAAGACAACAAATACTCCAATAGGGTGACATTTAACATATCAGAACCAAAACACATGAGAGGTGTTGTGTTCCATTTGATGGGGCGACATTGGCAGTGTTAGATTTAGCAGGCTGAATCATTTCTGTCATTTATTTTCACATTCTAAAAGAAATCATTAACAAAAAGTGCTTATGAGTTGGGATGAGCAGTTGATCACCTGTTGAGTGATGAGCACACAACTACATGAATAAGAATAAGAATTATTAAACAACTTGTCCTCATGAAGTGTCTAATTGACACGCATCAATAACGAGACAGAACCATAGACCCACTAGCAGAGTGTGAGAGAAAAGAAGGAGGGAGGGAGGAGAGAGTTTGCAGTGGACACTACAGTATAGGGCAGCAGGGAGGAAAGCATTCTACATTGATCTGAAATGTGGCCATACATAGTATAGTACATTTTGGTGGTTTCTAGTCCTTCAACATTTGCTATCTTGTTCAGTATCTGCCATGGCACCAACCTGGACCAGTGTGCTCTCTAGCACCTCATCTGTCCACTTCCTGCACTACAGCATCCTGCCACTACACATCTGCCTGCTGCTCTGCTCTTTCGCCCTCAATGCCGGATCTCCTCATGGGCAAGGTAAACACAATTCTCAGCATGCCAATATTTCGGTTCATGGGAAAGCCTTGTATGGAGTTAATTCAATTCAATGAAATGTTATTCTTAGGCGCTCAAATACAGTGCATTGTCTTGATGCTTCCCATGCCGTCTTTTCAAAGCATCCATGAGAAACAGGGGCAAGGAAAAACTCCCTAAACTTTGCTAATAATTCATTTCTAGGAAGAAACCTTGGGCAGATCTGCGCCTCATGGACTCAATCTACCTGTCTGAGGCCTAATAAAGTATCCGTAATGTCAGTAGTCTGATTGACCATGGTTTACACAGAACAGCATGGGTACTGAATGTAGTCTGAGTTAATATATACATGGTTTGTGTGACAGTCAATAGGGTAGAAGGGTCAGGGGCTGGATTCAGTAGTTGGGGTGGCATTAGAGTTCATTTGGTGTAGGTCGCCATCTAGGTAGTGGTCATCAGGGGGCTGTCAGGCCAGATCCAGATCATGGGTCCTCTGAGAAAAAAGGGAGAATGGTCCTGATGTGTCTCCGGGGAGGTTGGTCGTCACAAATGGCTTCCCAATAAACAGCAATTAGTTCTGCTACTGATAACCAGCTGTAAGTGGGAATATGAAACCTACTATTTACAGCGCTCTGGGGGAGTCATGGCAGAATATTTTAGATGTGCATCAAGATGATCAATCACAAATTTGCTTGTTTACAGTAAAGTACAAATTTGCATACAATTACAATGGGGGATGATTATGCAGCCAAATTGAATGAGTCAGTTTGGGACTTTTAGCCAGAACAGTAGTAGCAAGTTTTCTAACACAAACTGAAAGGGGCACAGATAAAAAGTGAAACTGAGTCTCCTTGCCCTCATTACTTGATATTAGCTAGCTGTTATCATGATTTCTGATCAATCATTTAGATTTAGAATATTTTGTATCTTATCTCTTGAATGAATCCTGAAAGACTTTGATCAATCAGTGTGACCTTCTAATCCATCATATTCAGAGTCAGAGATGGTGATCTGTGCTCTCAGCAGACCTCTGGATCTGGGCATGCTTTACAACATCCGCAGTGACCAACTTCTACCAGGTACTTGCCATTGGCTTCATAGCCCTGTTTTCATAGCCATGTTTTTAACCTCTCTACTGATGCAGCTTTCTGCAACACTTTATTTTACTGCCTGTGAAGAAATAGGTAAGAACAACACAATAAAATACAACTTCAGGTGTAATATTGTCACAATGGTAAATGGTTATGGGGTAGGTATAGTTATGGCAGAATTGAATGCAACACATCAAGTGTTATTGTGTAGTTACAGGTAGTTGTGAGGAATTCAAGCAATTACACTGTACTTGTTTTTTACTTAACAGAGAAGGCAGCATTGGATGTGTGGCTTTATCTTACAAGTAGTTGGTATTTGGGTAATTCCACCGTACTTGGGCTTTACTTTGCAGTAGGAGTGATAGTGTAACTATTGAATCCCTCGGAAGTAGGTTCTTAAGTGTAGACAGATAAACTCACGGACACACGAGCTCAAACTGAACACTGCTTTACTTCTTCTCCAGCAGAATAATAAATACCCATCATTCCAATCTCTCCCGCCAGTACCAAGCGGGCCCATCCCAAAACTGCAAAGCATTTAGGGAACTGAAGTCATAGCATAACCAATACATTTTCTGTTCTTACAATAGCCTACCCGAGTGGTATAGGGAATCAAAGTCACGCTAACTTCCGGATTAGCATAGGGACCTATCAAAAAAAAGTGAATGGACAAATAAACGTGACTTATTGGTCCACTTTGATTTATAACTTGAGTCACACATATGTTGTATGTGAATTTAAATGATAACCATTCATGCCAATCAAGACTATGTTTGTTGTTTTATGTAACGTAACTTTTGAGGTTCGTCTACAATCAATTTATTTTTTACGTTTGTGAAGCTCAAAATGTAAGTTTAAACATTATAAACATATGTGAAACCCACGACGCATACCAAAGCGGACCAGAAGTTATAGGTATCTGTTCGTTAATTTTAATAGGCTCGACAGGACCCTATGCTTACGCGGAAGAGGGCGTGACTTCGGCTCCCTATAGTATACATTAGACAAAGGCATCTTGGATTTGCTTCACACTTTATGTGAATAATGTTACCATACCCAGGACCTATTATGTGAAATATTACCATTGTATCTTGTATAGTTGTTGAGATACGGGGTCTTAAAAAGGGGGTTGTGTGTCAAGAAAGTGGAGCTCTGAGAAAATATCCATGTTCCACAAAGCGTTACTCTTGGAGTTTTCATGCTACATTTATGAAACTTTCAGGACATATTCTAAAGTAGTATGTGTCTTTACACTGTGAAGTACGCCTTTCACGGTGGCACATTTGCTGAGTAAGGCTTTGCTGAAAATGGCAAAAAAATTACATGTTCATTTTACAGTACTGTATCTTGTACATGAATGACATCAGATCTTTAGTATTTCTATGTAGTTCACACAAGTTATTGTACATTATCTTCAAGTAGGTAAATATTTGATATTAATTACAGCTTTTGAGTTTTGAGACAAAGTTACCACCACAAAGCCCATGTTTTATTTTGCAAATGCTCAAAATATTGAAATGGTACCTTTAGCCAAACCACTTAAATTACTATATAAAAGGGCTTTCACAGTCTTGGTGATTGGTCCCTTGTTTGCTATGGACTGCTTTACTTACATAGCCATGTGCTTCTGGGCCTAGGTTCTGCCCCTCCCTTTATTCATCAATTAGGCTTTTCATTGAATGTTTGGTGTCTGCCTATTCCTTGTATGTTTAGCCAATGAGGTTTCTTCTTTAAAAGGCTTCTTTTTATTATTAATGAGCATTTTGCCTGCTATTGTTGATCATGATTATTGTTGGTTTCCTGGTCATCACGGCTTCATGGAGGATTATCACAAATTGCTTTTTGTGCACAATCTCTAAAGATAGGCTACTTCACATACCACATTACCATACATTGAATGTATAGCTGTAACTTTAATATGCTCAAAGGAAATGCAGTCTGTGATTTGAAGTAATTTGGAAAATATGCTTAAACTATAGGTCTTAATTCATTTATATCATCTTTAATGTCTCAAAACTCAAAAGCTGTTATTAATATCAAATATTTACCTACTTGAAGATAATGTACAATAACTTGTGTGAACTACATAGAAATACTAAAGATCTGATGTCATTCATGTACAAGATACAGTATTGTGAAATAGATAGGAAAAAATTAACACGTAATTTTTTTTGCCATTTTCAGCAAAGCATTACTCAGCAAATGTGCTACCGTGAAAGGCGTACTTCACAGTGTAAAGACACATACCACTTTAGAATATGTCCTTAAAGTTTCATAAATGTAGCATGAAAACTCCAAGAGTAACGCTTTGTGGAACATGGATATTTTCTCAGAGCTCCACTTTCTTGACACACGACCCCATATCTCAACAACTATACAAGATACAATGGTAATATTTCACATAATAGGTCCTGGGTATGGTAACATTATTCACATAAAGTTTGAAGCAAATCCAAGATGGTCAGGCTGAATTTTTGTCTCAGATTTGTTGACTTGGCACGGAATGACCCACATCCAAACACCGTTGTAGCTCCCCAAAACTTTTATTACTCACACCACATGGTCTTCGTCAGGTGTAAAAGTGTGGCTGATAGTGGGCAGGTCTATAAAAAGGCTCAGGGGGCAACTGCCATTTGACATCCAATCAACCATTCATCACAACACGCATACAAGCATTGTATATCCTCTGGTTTAGCCAGAAAGACCTGAACCTAACTATTGTGTATTTCTTTTACATTTGTAAACTCTATGTGACATTTGGGTAATGTTGTTGGGGATTTACCGCTCTTTTTCAGGAATCACCCTCTGGGATACTAAGGACATCAAGAACAAAACGCATGTCAACCCTCAGCCTGACACAAGATTCCAAGTTACAGGATCCGAGTCCCTCAGTGAGAAAACAAGTCTGTTAGATGTGAGTGCCTCTGTGAAGCTCAGCTTCTTCAGTGGGTTGGTGACAGCAGGAGGTGTTGCTGACTATCTCAACCAGAAGACTTCCTCCATGCACCAAAGCAGAGCCACTCTGAAATACTATGTCACCACCGAGTTTAAAGAGCTCATGGTATCTGAACTCGGTGCTCCAGATCCTATGGTCTTATCAAACACAGATGCTACACATGTAGTGGTTGGGGTACTCTATGGAGCTCATGCGCTACTGGAATTTGAAGAAACATCCAGTGATGCTTCACGCAAGAAGGATATCCAAGGAAATCTGAACCTGATGATCAACAAGATCCCTGGTATTACCATCAGTGGGGATGGGAGCCTGAATATAAGTGATGAAGACAAGAAGAAGGTGAAGAACTTCAACTGCAAGTTCTACGGTGACTTCCGACTGGAGAAAATACCCTCTACCTATGAAGGAGCAGTGCAGGTAGTGAAAGAACTGCCCAGTCTTCTGGGGGAGAAAGGAGAGAATGCTGTGCCTGTGAAGGTCTGGCTGTATCCACTCAGCAAGCTTTGTAACACAGCGTCTAAACTGAAGAGTGTTATCTCAATGACACTAGTGTCAGCAGTGGATAAAGTGATGGATGACCTCCATCAAGCTGAGATAAGAACCAATGACCTACTGGAGAAGAGCAAAGAGATCAAGACTGAAGACCTCAGCACCAAACTGGAGCTGTTCCAAAGCAGTCTGAGGGTTTTCACTGTAGAGTTTTTGAGGAAAATGGCAGATCTGATTCCAGCCATCAGAGGAGGGGACATGGAAGAGTCCAAGTTGAGGGAACTCCTGAATTCCCAGGATGCATCAGGCTTCAGTGGGAAAGAGATGGAGCAGTGGCTGGATGGAAAGGAGACTGAGATCAATATTGTTACAATGAACTTAAGAAAAATGAATGGTTACTCGATTAAATCCCCAGGCACTGAGCTTGACTCTTTCCTCATGAATCCAGACAAGACTGATATCTTTGTGTTCAGCTTCACCTCTCTGAGATATGAGGAACCATACCTGAGAAAAATTTCAAAGGCGACAGAGACCCTGAAAAATGGTTCCATCACTACACCACAACAAAACATAGCAGAGGAGGTTGCCTGGTACAAGAGACCAGAAGCCAAGGACAACCTTAATACTGCACTCAATGGCTTCAGACTTCTATCTGGCAAAGCAAGAGTGATCAGTTTCATTCCAGATCCAATGCATCCAGCAGCTTCAGTCCAATGGTATCAGAATTCCGTCCTGAAAATATCAAATATGCCATGTAAGTTTCTTTTATCGTATTCTTTGAAATGTTTTAAACCTTGAACCCTCCCTGACAATGAGAGGCATCACAATAGAAGGTTTTAAAGGAGACATATAATGAAAACCACTTTACATTGGCTTTGATGAATTAAGATTGAATTGTGCATTGCCAAAGAGCTATCATGAATATGAGGCATGATTCTGCCCTCTTTCATAAAGAAATCTTGAATTTAGAAATAGCCACTAAAACATTGGTGAATTAGAACAAAGCCTACAAGTGATGTCAAATAGCACAAACACATTGCAGTTCACTTGAGGTGGCCAGAGTGAGGTGTTGTTTGGGCAAAAAAAAAAAAAAAAAAAAAACATTTCAACATACAACCATTTTCAACCATTGCAGCTTAAATATGAGATGTTAATTAGGCTTGTAAAATCACTTGATCTTATTTTTCACAAAAGGGTCATTCCGTGTGAAATCAACCAGTGACGGACCGGTCACCCTCTCTGAAAAATCTGAAAAAAAAATACAGTTGTTGGTATGCTCAACCTATGCTTGAATCTGAAATAGTAAGTCTGTATCACTAATGGTTGCAAAAGTACAGCCATTTGAAATTTCAAGTAATTTTAAGCATTTTGGTGAACAAGCCTTTTGTTCAACTTCCAACATTGCTGGCTCTTTCAGTATTTCACACACAATAGTGAAACCATGTGAATAGAAACACATTTTTCTGTAGAATTCAAAAATCAGGTCAGACCCCCCCCCCAAAGCTTTGAAAATGGCTATAAATTCTATACGTGTTCGGACACCTCCACCTTTCAGGGCTTCTTGTACAAAAACTAAGTGAGACAAATTTATCTGAGTATTTTTCCTAGTCACATATGGATTTTGCAGTCCTATTTGTGCATTAACTTTTGTTGATATTGTTATCATACTGTCAGAGCATTTTTTAAAAATAGGTATGATTTTTACAAAGGCCATATTCATCCTCTCATTTCACCACGTGGACAGTTAGCAAGATTTTTAAAAATTTTACTATGAGTCATTCAGTATCTGAGGAACACCTATCCAAAATTTGGTGTTGTTGCTGAGTCTCGTTATTTAGATATGATTTTTTGAAAATATTGTCAGTAAATCCACTGAATTAAAGGAGAAATCCTACCCAACAACTTACTTTCATTTTTATTTCATTCTGCCTGATTCACTCAGCATTAGTTTGTTTGTTATTTGGTCTATAATCAATTTTTATGTTCTTTTTCTGAAAGACAGCATTCAGGTAACTGGAACAATGGGCCTATTGGCTTTATGCTGGATTTCTCCTTTAATTGCTTATCTGCAGTACCACATTGCGCCATATGTGGTGCACTTTCAATACAATGGAAGTCAATGTAAATCAGTGGAGTTACTGACAATATTTTCAAAAAATCATATCACAATAACGAGACTCGGCAACAACACCAAATTTTGGACAGATGTTCCTCAGAGACTGAATGAGTCATGGTAAAATTTAAAAAAATCTTGCAAACTGTCCACATGGTAAAATAAGAGGATGAAAACAGCCTTTTCCAAAACTGGAACCATCTTTGAAGAAATGCTCTGACGGTATGATAACATTATCAACAAAAGTTAATGCATAAACAGGACCGCAAAATCCATATTTGAGTGGAAAAAAACTCAGATAAATTTGTCTCACTTCCTTTTTGAACAAGAAGCCCTGAAAGGTGGTGGTGTGAAATCACACATAGAATTTACAGCCATCTTCAGAGCTCTGGAGAGGGGAAACTACACAAGATACATCTGATCTGAGTAGATTTTTGAACTCTACAGGAAAATGTGTTTCTATGCACATGGTTTCATCATTGTGTGTGAAATAATAAAAGAGCCAGTTATGTTGGAAGTTGGACAAAAGGCTTGTTCACCAAAATGCTTAAAATTACTTGAAATTTCAAATGGCTGTACTTTTGCAACCATTAGTGATACAGACTTACTATTTCAGATTCAAGCATAGGTTGAGTATACAAACAACTGTAATTTTTTTCAGATTTTTTAGAGAGTCCGTCACTGGTTGATTTCACACGGAATGACCCAAAATACAATTGAGTATTAGGTAATGAGAGTGGCAGCTATTAAATCAACAAGTTAGTCAGAAATGAGTTGCTAACAGTAAAACAACACAAGGTAACATACCATTATTGAATGTGTTCTTGCATTGGCATCCACTAAGCTGATCATGTGAGGCATCAGCACTAAATTGGGAGCCCAGCAGGCTACACTGCAAAACGTTTTAGTGCAAATGTACACTTCACTGGCAGCAGTTTCTCCAGTCCTTTGCTGTATCAGTCAAGCATTGTTGCACTCTATTTGTAATTCTATTGGTTGGAAGATCATTGCATTCCCCGGAATGCCCTTGTGTCACTGGCATTGCTGCAAGTTTGCATGTATTGAAACTGACTAACACAGGGGTGTCAAACTCATTTTGGTTCAGGGGCCGCATACAACCAAATGTGATCTCAAGTGGGCCAGACTAGTAAAATCATCGCAAAATATCCTAAATCTGAATTTAGGCTTACTACAGAATTGAAGGATGTTAAATGTTGGGGAGATATAGTCGTAGCTTAATACATAATACATGATGCAAAGATTTGTTTAGGTCTACACAATGAATTCAGTACCACTTACTTTATTTATTATCATTATTATTATTATGGTACTATTATTATTATTAGTAGTAGTAGTAGTAGTAGTATTATATTATTTGTATTGTTCTGAACTGTATTTGGATCACTAGGCCTTTGTGCTTGTTGCCCACTAAAACAATATCAACAAGCAGATGAAAGAGAAAAAAAATAGAATGTTATGAACACTAATGGCCCATTTTTCATTTTTAAACAACATGTAAACATTTAGCCTACTTATGGTGCCAAAACACAATTCTTGCATCTTCTGAATAGTAATAACATTTGAAAATACTCCACGTCTTCTTGTTCAAACGGAGCAGTGGGTGGGGTTTGGCGAAAAAGTTGTGCATAAAACTCTGTGCTTGCCTCATGTTATGTTGTGCCCGCGCTCACTCACTGCTGGCTTGAGATTCACGTCTCCATATTTATCTGCGCATTTGGCATATTTTGGCCATCATCAGAGCATCAATATCAGATTTCAAACCTGCGCTCGAACTCCTGCAGCAGCTCTGTGATTTTATTTTGTATTAATCCAAATAAGGTTGGCTTGCACGCATTGTTGTGAGAAGTGAGAAATGAGAGTAGTCACCGCTGGAGAGCTGCGTCTCCTACAGTGACAGCTTTAACTTGAAGGCGCATATTGTTGAACAACTGCGTGGGTGACCCTGCAACGTTGTGTTAAGATTAGGCTACTCAGATGCTGTCAACGACAGATCCCTATCAGATTCGGGACATTCCGATTCTCCTACTGACCTGCCCTTTTTCCTCCATGAATTGCTCATTTTCCCCACGTAATTCAAAGAAGCGTGAGTACCGCACCTCGGCTTAATAACCGCACGTCAGTGTGGTATGGTAAGACAACCGTAATATCACTGAGAAAAAAGTCAAACTGACGCGCTCGGATGAAATTTATGCCCCCAGTGGCGGAATTGCGCATTTCGGTTATTTCTTTAAAAAATCATAGCTCGTCACAGGAGTGGGCTAGAGACTTAATTTTTTTTTTTTACATGCTCATAATTTTTTTCTCTCCACGCCCGGGACGGATCAAAGCTCTGGCGGGCCGGATACGGCCCGCGGGCCGTATGTTTGACACCCCTGGACTAAAGGAACCAATCCATAAATCCGGCTTAGATTCTGACCTGAGGATATTTCCCGATCCCTTTCTCTCACTCATTTCCCTTCTCTCTGCACTATTCAATTCAATTCAATTCAATTTTATTTGTAGAGCGCACAAATACAGTACATTGTCTCGCGGCGCTTTACAGACAGTACGGGAAGCATCCATGAGAATCAGGGGCAAGGAAAAACTCCCTCGCTTTGTAAATAATTTTTTTTATGTAGGAAGAAACCTTGGGCAGATCCACGCCTCATGGACTATTCTACCCAATAAAGTTGAAAAAGAAAAAAAAAAAAACAGGAAAAGCAAACTAGTGAAGTAAAGCAGGTCAAAGAGACTGCACTAGGCTCCAATAATTTCCCCCAGATTGCATTGCAATTTAGATTAAACTACTACATGACATGAATATAATAATATACAGTTGCAGTTTGACTGAAAATTTACAGCAATGGCTCACAATGGGAATGCAGTAGAAGGCTCCACCTCAATCACAGAATTTCATGCAACGCAGACCGAGATAGCAAAACGGCAGCTAACACTAACTGAACGAGTCATGTCAAAAATGAAACCTAATCAATTTGCTTTTGTTTTGAAATGCCCCTTTTTGTTACCGTTAGCTGCCATTTCGCTATCTCAGTGTGCGTTGCGTGAAATTCAGTGATTGAGGTGGCTATCAATAGCTGTTGGCACTATAAAACAATAGGGTTACATGTTGATTCACACTGGATAAATCCTTTAAGTGTACAGCACACAACCAAGTGAGGGTAAATAACAAGCTAACATCCCTAGTACAACTGCGAAGAACCAATAATTTCTTATCTGCTCGCCAGTTCCTGCACACTTACTACCAGTGTCGTTCACCACTACCCAGAAATTGACAAGACCAGGGGCTGTATTCGCAAAGAATCTTAAGGCTTCAAGTAGCTCCTAACAAGCAAATTTAGGAGAAACTCCTAAAAAAAAATGGGCGTGTCAGTCGCAACTTAACAAAACAATTCAGCGCTAAAAGTAGCACCTAAGGCTGGGACAGCTTAGGGGTAGTCCAGAGGACATCGCGATTGCATGTATTACGTCCTTAATCTTTTGAAACGCATGTGAAGTATCATTTATTTGAGCATCTATCATTAAGGAATGATTATGCAGCTTACAAGGAATGCAAAAACGCCACCAAAACCCAGGTAAAGATATGCACTTTTTCACAGTCAAGTTTAATTTGTGTACTTCCTCTCTTTCTAAATGTGCTCTCAAAAGTGCAGTAACCCTCCAGTCAGACTAGCTACAAATCCAAGGTCGCTGAGGAGGCGTGACTCAGGGCTGTGATTCGTTGGTAGCATGTTGCTAACTTAGGTACTTGGTAGAAAATCGTACATCAACACACAGGTATTTTTTGTGTATAAAACTAATATTTTCCGATGTCATTAGTAACACTGATACCTCGATTTCCAAAATATGAAGTCATAAATCCCTAACTTAATAGTTTGTGGCCAAGTTTGAGATCGTTGTCGTTAGTGCCGCCATCTTGCAAGCGGGAGAAACTTTCGTTCAGAGTACCTCGGCTTCACTCGCATTGGCTGTCGCCGAGTCGCATCGCTCCTCATTTGCATATAATAGCCTTGAAGTCTATTCTGGGCCCGCCCACCGGGCGACTTCTCGCTGGTTGCTTGCTCTCATTGACAATGAATGGAAACCGGTCGCGTACCTCAAGTCGCTAGTCTGACTGGGGGGTAAGAACGGTGCAAAGATATTTTTATTCCACCACGAATCTTGCTACCGTTTCATTTGGATGCTCAAATAAATGATACTTCGACGTGTGTTTTGAAAGATTAAGGACTTAATACATGCAATCGTAAGGACGTAATACATGTGTTAGGAGTTGGTCTTAGTAGAAACTCCCCTAAAAATGGGCGTGTCAGTCGTAACTTCAGGACTCCTAACTTTTTGGGATAAGAGTAATTCACAAAACAATTTAGCGCTAAAAGTAGTCTGGGACAGCTTAGGGTTAGTCCAGAGGACTTCTAAGTCACTAAATTTGCTTGTTAGGAGTTACTTTTAGCCTGAAGATTCTTTGAGAATACAGCCCCAGATTTTTAATTTAAATGAAAAGACCAAATTTTCCTCATGGGACCAAATTTACCTCATGGGTATTTGTGTCTGGCTATATTCTGCACAAGAATTCCACATTGTTTAAGAACTGTTGTTAAACAAGTGTTAAACTAACTTGAATGCAGTGTGTATGCCTGGATGTGGTCCTACAGTGATGTGTGTTGTGTGTGCAGATGTCCGTTTCACACTGGACCCGAACACGGCACACAAGCGCCTTAAACTCACTAGTGGGAACAGGAAGGTGGAGCACATGTTGAAGGACCAGTGGAAACCTTATCATCAAGATAGATATGAAGGAAATGCTCGTCAGGTCCTGAGCAGAGAGCCTCTAAAGGATCAGTCGTACTGGGAGGCGAAGTGGCATGGGTATTGGGCTGGCATGGGAGTGGCCTATAAAATCAATCAGAAAACTGCCATTATATCATCTTCCAAGGCCTGGGTTCTGTTGTGTGCCAATGGCACACCCAAATACCGAATCCTCCCACCAAAAATCTACCTAAATCCTCCTGTCTCAGGCGGAGACAGATTTGGTGTGTATACAGACCGCAAGGCTGGAATTGTGTCTTTCTATAGTGTCTACGGTGACACACTCACACATATGTACACAATCAATATCGGCATCTATGATGAGCCCCTCTATGCAGCAATATATGTTGATTCGCAAGGCTCAGTAGAGCTGCTCTAGATCACCTGATGTTTACCTGCTGCACCCTGAACGCGCACACACACACACACACACACACACACACACACACCTCCTGTGTTCTGGAGTTAGGAAACTTGCATAGACACTAGGGATGCAACGGTTATTGAATTTTACGGTTACCGAACGATACGCCCTCTACGGTTCAATAAACTTTCGTAAACCGCAATATTTCGGTTTATTAATAAAATGTTAATCTATTGAAGCTCCCTGAAAATTTGCTTATGCAGCCAGCATTCACGAGCTTTACATGCTGAGCCCTGGAACCCTCAACCAATCAGCGTGATTTTATGCTAATTAGCTCCGCCTCTCAAATGTGAGAAAAAGGTTTCACTCACTGCACGTTAGACGGAGAGAGATGAGCTAAAAGCTTCACTCGGAAAGTAGGCAACATTAAGCCAGAAGAATTGCTGCTGTGGTAGATTTTGTGCAAACTGATGACCGTTTACACAAACAAAGCACTTAATAACGTAAAATGCGTCTAATAGCCTACGGCACATGCTACTAAACCGGTTGTCAGAAAATAGCGCTTCCCACTCGCCCAAATTCGCCTAGGCTACCGCAAGTAGCCTATAGCCTACCTAGCCTAATGTAAAATATTACGCAAGGATGTCTAGGGGCTGTAATGCTTAGTTTATCTTGCAATGAGTTAGATCAAATGTCGAGTAAGAGTAAGACGGTGAGACTGGGCTTGGATGCAACAAGTGACAGGCTAAACGTTTTACAGAAAAACGTCCTCTGTTCCTCTTGCAAGCTTCTTTGCAGCACAGTGTTGTAAAAACACTGATAGTAGACTCAGAAATTAATTTCTGAAGTTTGGGATGTCATGCAATGCATTGTCACGCAGACTGCTTCCCTTAAGTAGGCCTACTTGGAATAAAAGGCTTCTCATTCTGTTGTGTTGGCTACCAGCAGCACTTGAAATCAATGACATCATTCTGACAATACATTTCCTATAGTGAAACTATTTGGAGCAAACAATAAAATAGGCCTAGGCTACTGGAGGATTTACTAGTTTAGGACATTTCATAACATTTTAAGAATATTAAGAATGATGGCCTACCGTAATTGTTGGTTTTATTTTATATAGCCTATCTACTAGGCAATTTCTGAAAGAAATCAAATGAAAATTGCAGATAGACTGATAGATAGGCTAATGGTTGATAAGGAATATAGCCATTAAAAGAACTATTTTATAACCCCTTTTTTGTTGGAAAATACCGAAACCGTACCGTCACCGTGGCCCCAAAACCGTGATGCATACCGAACCGTGGGCACACTGTACCGTTGCATCCCTAATAGACACACAAACACTGTTGAATGATCTCAAATGTCATTGTCAAATGTCTTTCTAATCAAAGTTAATCCTCCAAATTAGAATACAACACAAGTGAGACCACAAAGACGACAAAGTACCAACGGCCGAGTGGGAAAATTGTTATTTGAAAATTGTGTGTGGGCTTACATTAAATATTAGTTATAGTTTGCAGATGTTATTGAATTTCCCGTCTTTAATATAAATAGTTTTGCTTCCTTGTAAGCGTCCGGCAATTACACTTGTTTTCTTCATGCAAACTATTATATTACATGCGTGTTTCAAATTCACACCGCGAGTGAGTTTGTTGAAAAACTCCCGGCTTGACCTAGACGCCTCAACTCATCCGTGCTTGACGTTCATGAAACGTTTTGAGCTTGTTTACCTAGAAGAGGCTTGGTCAAGCCCCGTCTTACAGTACCCAGGACCTATTATGTGAAATATCCATGTTCCACAAAGCGTTACTCTTGGAGTTTTCATGCTACATTTATGATACTTTCAGGACATATTCTAAAGTAGTATGTCTCTGTACACTGTGAAGTACACCTTTCACGGTAGCATATTTGCTGAGTAATGCTTTGCTGAAAATGGCAAAAAAATTACTTGTTCATTTTTTCCTATCTATTTCACAATACTGTATCTTGAACATGAATGACATCTGATCTTTAGTATTTCTATGTAGTTATTGTACATTATCTTCAAGAAGGTAAATATTTGATATTAATAACAGCTTTTGAGTTTTGAGACATTAAAGATGATATAAATGAATTAGTGTATCTTAAATCAAAGTTACCACCACAAAGCCCATGTTTTATTTTGCAAATTCTCAAGATATTGAAATGGTACCTTTAGCCAAAGCACATAAATTACTATATCAAAGATGGCTTTCACAGTCTTGGTGATTGGTTTTTCTGCCTTCGTTGCTAGATGTGTTTGTTTATTTGGTCCCTTGGTTGCTATGGACTACTTTGCCCACATAGCCATGTGCTTCTGGGCCTAGGTTCTGCCCCTCCCTTTATTCATCAATTAGGCTTTTCATTGTATGTTTGGTGTCTGCCTATTCCTTGTATGTTTAGCCAATGAGGTTTCTTCTTTTAAAGGCTTCTTTTTGTTATTAATGAGCATTTTGCCTGCTATTGTTGATCATGATTATTGTTGGTTTCCTGGTCATCACGGCTTCATGTAGGATTATCACAAACTGCTTTTTGTGCACAATCTCTAAAGATAGGCTACTTCAATTACCATATATTGAATGTATAGCTGCAACTTTAATATGCTTAAAGGAAATGCAGTCTGTGATCCTGAGAGTTAATATGAGATGGCTTATAATTGTAAGAAACTAAAACTTCTTATGACAGATCACTAAAATGGAGCATAAATCTGCAGGTGACAGAAAATTCAGATTTATTGTCACGGGCCTAAAGGACCAGCATTGCAATCTCTTCAAATATTTGCAAATTGATTGATAGATAGTTTAATTGATAGATGATTAATGAATGATTGATATTTTGTAAGTATTTTGCAACTTTTTGTAGCATTACTGCCTTTGCATTTTAATATAGTGAATTGACTTATCAGCAATGTTAATAATGTTAATGATTATATCTATTCAAATCCAAATAAATGTTATAACCACAATTGTCAGCAGAAGTGACACCTGCTCATTGTTTCTAAAATTTAGCACTTTAGGTAAAGAATAACCCAACGCCGGCGATGAGCAGTAGCGAAGTGCTTTTGATCTTCCACACCATTGGTGGAGAGTTTACATTCAAAAAATGACATCATGCACCTTTTGGCAATTTACATATACCTTCCCCCTTGCCTGCTGGACCAGGAAGTTTTAGGAATCAGAAGCACATGGAGCTCTGACATCATCAAAACACAATGTGGACAAAGACACAACATAAATTCCAAATTGTGTTCTGGATCACTGATCGTACCAAAATTGTCGGAGTATGTAGGATGCCACCGCCCCCAAAGAAAAAAAAAAAGTGCGCTGCTAGATGTTGTGGAGGTAGTAAAAATATTGTAAAAGGTAGGAAAAAAGGTAGTAATTGGTAGTAATTTCAGCACCAGGATTCCTGTATATACCCTGGTTATAGAAATGAACCAATGTCTGAATAACTCTCACTGTAAAGCACAAACCAACATACATGATGATACCCTTGACTCAATCAGGGTAACTAAGTTCAAAATACATGCATTGTGACATACATTCTCGCTGTACCTACACTCTAGCTAGTAGTAATAGGCCTTGGCTTAAACATTAAAATTGTAGCACATGATTTAACAATGGAAATGAAAAAAAAGGAAGTCAGGCGCTAGGGCTCATGGGTAATGACTTTTTTTCAAAGGGCACTAGAGTTGGTTGTGGGCGCGGCTCTTAGATTACTGCCACCATTGGGCTCAGAAGGCTAGTAGCTCAGCCACCATGATAGAGAAGTATATCAAAACAACATTTAGACCGTGCTTTGTGACAGCACTGCTGTCAGTACAAAGCAACTGAAAATTCAATGAATGAATTAAATATCTAAACTAGAAAAGCACTCAGAGAGTGCAGATTTCTTCCAAGGCAATGGGGTCAAAGATATAATTTAGATTCTAGTTTGTGTACTGGATTACGGATCGTTCAGACATCATCCGTTACAGCTGTCATCCAAACTGAATCAGTTCTTGATTGTTACAATAATGTCATCCAAGTCTGTGCAGTTTTGAGTTGTCTTGTACACAGACATACACACTCTGACAATATGTTTGGGCCGAAATATTAAGTCAACAGACTGTAGTGAAACAACCTAAAATTGTAATAAAACACACACACACACACATACAAGACAGACAAGCACACTCATTCACTCTCTCTCTCTCTCTCTCTCGTACTTTGATGCGTATGGAACACATATGACACTAAAGTTCGATTTACAGTCACACGTCATGCGTCTTGCGTCGAGACGCAAAGCCCTCTACGACGACGTAGAGCCTGTTGTAGACCCTCTCCGTGGCTCGACGTGCACCTCCAAAATTTCCTATCTATCCGTCAATGCGTATACGAGAACGGAGAGGGCACTGGGTCAGGTAAGGGCTGTGATTGGTCAATCTCCTGGTTTCTTCTCACAACAACACCAGGGAGAACTCTATGCTATCTCTAGCTTTTTAGTTACCTAGCAAGCTAGTTAGCAGACAGCAGGACACTCCTGGCTGCAATAAAGTTCATTTTCTTCCATTCAGTCAACTTACTTGTGCCTACTGATCACTATAACCTGCTCCTTGTGACAAGAGATATCAAAAGCTCAACCCCACACAGGTTACTATAGGCTACTGTGTACATGAAGTAGCCAGCAGAGTTCTGCTTTAGTAAATGAATAGGCGGACTTTGGCGCTGCTCATGCCGTCGGTCATTCCCGACGGCAGTATTTTCTCTCCTGGCTGAGGGACAAGCAACGTAGAAGTATGATATGACTGGACACGCAAGCGGAGACTCAGAGACGGACATGCAATAGGTGTACGCAGAAGTATAGCCTACTTGAGCCTTAACACACGCAGGCGTAGCCTACGTCATGAGACGTTACTGTAGGCCTAAACGAGAAGGAATACTCCAGCTCGCTCGCGCAGGCTAGTTTCAGCAGAGCTCTGCTGGAGGTCGGGGCGCGAGAGGACGCCAGCATCCCTCTGATGCAGCCGGCACGTGCCCTACTGCCTCAGCCTCCAGCTGCTACGCATACAGTGTGACGTCACGCACACACACACACACACACACACACACACACACAAACTCACACACGCATGCAGGAGGATGACACGCCCCTGTCGTGATGCCGCGCTAAGTCTTTAAACATAGATGTCCATAGCCGCCTCTCTCTCTCTCTCTCATGCACACACACACACACACACACACACACACACACACACACACACACACACACACACACAACGAGAGAGTGCTGCAGTTTCAGCGACAGCGGATTACAACCTCCCCCCTCCCTGCCGCACGCGCACATCTGCCCAGTGTTTATGTAATCGCGCGAACCGAGCGGCTATTCAGCAGAACACGGGACACCGCGAGCCAGCGCTTCAGAGGTGACGAAGATTTGGGGTTTTACTTCACGGTGCCTCACGCACGGATATTGCACACACCTCGCGCCATCATCGCCTCGCGCCATCTCGCTGGACTACTCTGTGCACGAGACAGTTAAAGCGCCCTCGAGAGCATCATGCTCCTCAGCGGAGAGTGACAGAGAGAGAGAGAAGAGGAGAGAGAGAGAGAGAGAAGAGAGGAGAGAGAGAGAGAGAGAGAGAGGGTGTGTGTATGTGTGTGTGACTGTGAGAGAGAAAGAGAGAGAGAGAGAGAGAGAGAGAGAGAGAGATTTGAGAGCAGGGAAAGTGGGGCGCTCGTGGACAGGGCTATCTCGCGCTCAGCATCCAGTCAGCGAAAGCCGCCGCGAGCTGTTTGGCTTTTTAATCTGCACCTCCTCGCGCCCGCTGACGACTGTCATCCTGTCAAACACACACACACACACACACACACACACACACACGGCATTCCCATCGACCTGTCAGCAATGTCCGGCCTCGCGCCTAACGAGGCTATCTTCCGCACGTCACCGGACTCGAGAAGCTGCGAGAAGCCCGCACTCTTCTCCGTGAGCCCCCGGTGGATATAGACTCTCCACGAGCGCCCGGTGGATAAAGACTACGTGACATCTCTGCTGCTGTCCCGTTAGTCGCTGGCGTATAACCCGGTGTCACGGATGCATCTAACCCGTGTGATTGCGCGTGTGTGATTGTAAATTTCGGTGTGTGTGAACGTGCGTGCTCTGCTCGCGAGCATGGGGAAGGAACAGGAGCTTCTACAGGCCGTTAAAACGGAGGATTTAAACACCGCTCAACGCATTCTACAGAGACCCGGCAAAGCCAGTGAGTAAACACACACACACACACACACACACACACACACACACACAGGCTCTGGTACGCCCTCCCCATCTCTCTCTCTCATACACAAATGCCCACTCTCAAGCATTCATCACACACTCAAACAAATACTCTCTCTCTCTCTCTTACACACACACACACACACACACACACACACACACACACACACACACACACACATACTCTCTCAAGCATTCATCACACACTCAGACAAATACTCTCTCTCTCTCTCTCTCTCTCTTACACACACACACACACACACACACACACACACACACATACACTCTCTCAAGCATTCATCACACACTCAAACAAATACTCTCTCTCTCTCTCTTACACACACACACACACACACACACACACACACACACACATACACTCTCTCAAGCATTCATCACACACTCAAACAAATACTCTCTCTCAAGCATTCATCACACACTCAAACAAATACTCTCTCTCTCTCTCTCTCTCTTACACACACACACACACACACACATACACTCTCAAGCATTCACCACACACTCATACACGTACTCACACACACTCTCACACATGCTCACTCTGTCTTTCGATTTCTCTCCCTCACACACACACACACACACACATTTTGTTTATTTGTTTCCTCCAATGACATCTTGTACAGAAAGAATTTAAACAGACAATGGCCTCCTCCACACACACACACACACACACACACACACACACACACACACACACACACACACACACACACCCCTACACCACACAGCAAGACTGCCTTTGATGCTGAAATAGAGCAGAATTTAGTGAGCTGTTTAGCTCTCTTTGTTTAGCCCAGCCAGTCTTAGTGGACAAGCCCCACACATACACATGCTCACACACACTCTTACACATACACTAACCCTAGCCCAGCCAGTCTTAGTGGACAAGCCCCACACATACACATGCTCACACACACTCTTACACATACACTAACCCTAGCCCAGCCAGTCTTAGTGGACAAGCCCCACACATACACATGCTCACACACACTCTTACACATACACTAACCCTAGCCCAGCCAGTCTTAGTGGACAAGCCCCACACATACACATGCTCACACACACTCTTACACATACACTAACCCTAGCCCAGCCAGTCTTAGTGGACAAGCCCCAAGTTGCCAAAGATTAGGCTACTGTAAAGATATCAGATTGCATTGGAAACATACGCCATTGATCCTTAGATTGACTGTAAAGATATCAGTTTGCATTGGAAAGCTACAGTCATTGATCCTTAGATTGACTGTAAAGCTATGAGTTTGCATTTGAAACATACGCCATTGATCCTTAGATTGACTGTAAAGATATCAGTTTGCATTGGAAAGCTACAGTCATTGATCTTTAGATTGACTGTAAAGATATCAGATTGCATTGGAAAGCTACAGTCATTGATCCTTAGATTGACTGTAAAGATATCAGTTTGCATTGGAAAGCTACGCCATTGACTGTAAAGATATCAGATTGCATTGGAAAGCTACGCCATTGATCCTTAGATTGACTGTAAAGCTATGAGTTTGCATTGGAAACATACGCCATTGATCTTTAGATTGACTGTAAAGCTATGAGTTTGCATTGGAAACATACGCCATTGATCCTTAGATTGACTGTAAAGCTATCAGATTGCATTTGAAACATACGCCATTGATCCTTAGATTGACTGTAAAGCTATGAGTTTGCATTTGAAACATACGCCATTGATCCTTAGATTGACTGTAAAGCTAGCAGTTTGCATTGGAAACATACGCCATTGATCTTTAGATTGACTGTAAAGCTATGAGTTTGCATTGGAAACATACGCCATTGATCCTTAGATTGACTGTAAAGCTATGAGTTTGCATTTGAAACATACGCCTTTGATCTTTAGATTGACTGTAAAGCTATGAGTTTGCATTGGAAACATACGCCATTGATCTTTAGATTGACTGTAAAGCTATGAGTTTGCATTTGAAACATACGCCATTGATCTTTAGATTGACTGTAAAGCTATGAGTTTGCATTGGAAACATACGCCATTGATCCTTAGATTGACTGTAAAGCTATGAGTTTGCATTGGAAACATACGCCATTGATCCTTAGATTGACTGTAAAGCTATGAGTTTGCATTGGAAACATACGCCATTGATCCTTAGATTGACTGTAAAGCTATGAGTTTGCATTTGAAACATACGCCTTTGATCTTTAGATTGACTGTAAAGCTATGAGTTTGCATTTGAAACATACGCCTTTGATCTTTAGATTGACTGTAAAGCTATGAGTTTGCATTGGAAACATACGCCATTGATCCTTAGATTGACTGTAAAGCTATCAGATTGCATTGGAAACATACGCCATTGATCTTTAGATTGACTGTAAAGCTATGAGTTTGCATTGGAAACATACGCCATTGATCCTTAGATTGACTGTAAAGCTATGAGTTTGCATTGGAAACATACGCCATTGATCCTTAGATTGACTGTAAAGCTATGAGTTTGCATTGGAAACATACGCCATTGATCCTTAGATTGACTGTAAAGCTATGAGTTTGCATTGGAAACATACGCCATTGATCCTTAGATTGACTGTAAAGCTATGAGTTTGCATTGGAAACATACGCCATTGATCCTTAGATTGACTGTAAAGCTATGAGTTTGCATTTGAAACATACGCCATTGATCCTTAGATTGACTGTAAAGCTATGAGTTTGCATTGGAAACATACGCCATTGATCCTTAGATTGACTGTAAAGCTATGAGTTTGCATTGGAAACATACGCCATTGATCCTTAGATTGACTGTAAAGCTATGAGTTTGCATTGGAAACATACGCCATTGATCTTTAGATTGACTGTAAAGCTATGAGTTTGCATTTGAAACATACGCCATTGATCTTTAGATTGACTGTAAAGCTATGAGTTTGCATTTGAAACATACGCCATTGATCTTTAGATTGACTGTAAAGCTAGCAGTTTGCATTGGAAACATACGCCATTGATCCTTAGATTGACTGTAAAGATATCAGATTGCATTGGAAACATACGCCATTGATCCTTAGATTGACTGTAAAGCTATGAGTTTGCATTGGAAACATACGCCATTGATCTTTAGATTGACTGTAAAGCTATGAGTTTGCATTGGAAACATACGCCATTGATCTTTAGATTGACTGTAAAGCTATGAGTTTGCATTGGAAACATACGCCATTGATCCTTAGATTGACTGTAAAGCTAGCTGAGTTTGCATTGGAAACTAAGCTATGGTTTGCATTAGAAACATACGCCATTGATCCTTTAGATTGACTGTAAAGCTATCAGATTGCATTGGAAACATACGCTATTGACACTTAGATTGACTGTAAAGCTATGAGTTTGCATTGGAAACATACGCCATTGATCCTTAGATTGACTGTAAAGCTATCAGATTGCATTGGAAACATACGCCATTGATCTTTAGATTGACTGTAAAGATATCAGTTTGCATTGGAAAGCTACGCCATTGATCCTTAGATTGACTGTAAAGCTATGAGTTTGCATTGGAAACATACGCCATTGATCTTTAGATTGACTGTAAAGCTATGAGTTTGCATTGGAAACATACGCCATTGATCCTTAGATTGACTGTAAAGCTATGAGTTTGCATTGGAAACATACGCCATTGATCTTTAGATTGACTGTAAAGCTATGAGTTTGCATTGGAAACATACGCCATTGATCCTTAGATTGACTGTAAAGCTATGAGTTTGCATTGGAAACATACGCCATTGATCCTTAGATTGACTGTAAAGCTATGAGTTTGCATTGGAAACATACGCCATTGATCTTTAGATTGACTGTAAAGCTATGAGTTTGCATTTGAAACATACGCCATTGATCTTTAGATTGACTGTAAAGCTATGAGTTTGCATTGGAAACATACGCCATTGATCTTTAGATTGACTGTAAAGCTATGAGTTTGCATTGGAAACATACGCCATTGATCCTTAGATTGACTGTAAAGCTATGAGTTTGCATTGGAAACATACGCCATTGATCCTTAGATTGACTGTAAAGCTATGAGTTTGCATTTGAAACATACGCCATTGATCCTTAGATTGACTGTAAAGCTATGAGTTTGCATTGGAAACATACGCCATTGATCCTTAGATTGACTGTAAAGCTATGAGTTTGCATTGGAAACATACGCCATTGATCCTTAGATTGACTGTAAAGCTATGAGTTTGCATTGGAAACATACGCCATTGATCTTTAGATGATGTCCATGTATACTGTACAGTATATCAAAGACACAAACTACAGTGTGTCACACATGATCATCATCACCTCCCTCCTATCTTTCTCCAGAAAGGAACAATCAGGGCCCAGATTATGTCAGGGTCAGGGGGTTACAGTTAAGCAGTGGTTCTCAAACTTCTTCTGTCATTCCCCACTTCGGAAGGCACCCAAATGACACTGTGTGCAGACATTCTGTATGTGACAAAAGGTGGAATATTATGAATATGTGACATCATTATGTGACATCATTGGCACTCACACAGATGTATTTCCTGTTCAGTGCTAGCTTTGGTGCTGCTAATGTCACACCAGAATGTCTGCACACAGTGGCATTTG
>JAODXP020000015.1:16882055-16884001 GCA_027497455.2 Sardinella longiceps | reverse complement strand
CAGACCCCAAACACAGAACCTCACCAAACAAAGAACCTCAGCAAACACAGAACCAAAGATGGAGTCCAGACCCCAAATGCAGAACCTCAGCAAACACAGAACCAAAGATGGTGTCCAAACCCCAACACAGAACCTCACCAACACAGAACCAAAGATAGACCAGTCAGACCCAAACACAGAACTTCAGATGGAGTCCAAACCCAAACACAGAACCTTATCAAACACAGAACTTCAGATGGAGTCCAAACCCAAACACAGAACCTCATCAAACACAGAACTTCAGATGGAGTGATGACTCAAGACCCAAACCTACAACCTCAACAGAACAGTCCAATGCAAAAACACCCCCTTTGGATGGGGAATCTGTGTGTGTGTGTGTGTGTGTGTGTGTGTGTGTGTGTGTGTGTGTGTGTGTGTGTGTGTGTGTGTGTGCTTCCTTGTATGCCCTATTCTCAGGACTCTGGAGATTGTGTTACAAGTCTCTCAACTCCAATTTCATGCAAACCTAACGCCTTACAGCATTACTGAAAGACCACCCCCGCCCCCCCCCTCTCTCTCTCACACACACACACACACACACACACACACACACACACACACACACACATAAACATGCTTGAGGCCTGTCTGAAACACATTTCCTGTTTGCAGTAAAGTGTGTGTGTGTGTGTGTTGTTCTGTGTGTCTGTGTGTTGTGTGTGTGTGTGTGTGTGTTCTCTGTGTTTCTACTCTGTTTTCTATCATTCAAGAATGAACAATATGAACAGAAATAATAAAGCACTTTTTTGAGAAAAAAATAGTTGCTTTTTTCATGTGTGTGTGTGTGTGTGTGTGTGTGTGAGAGAGAGAGAGAGTGTGTGAGAGAGAGAGAGAGTGTGTGTGTGTGTGTGTCAGAGAGAGAGAGAGAGAGAGTGTGTGTGTGTGTGTGTGTGTGTGAGAGAGTGTGTGTGTGTGTGTGTCCTTGCTCTGTCTGAAAGAGCTGTGGCAGCTCAGACAATGAAAACAGTCACTGATGGACTGGTAAAATAGCTGCGTGTTCACTACATGTGTGTGTGTGTGTGTGTGCATGTTAGTATACTGGATCCTCCCTCCATCCCTGTGTGTGTGTGTGTGTGTGTATGAGACAGTAGGAGTTTAAGAATGCATGGTTTTCCCGACGGCGACGGAACCTGGAAATCGTACCCTCCTCCCACTGGTTTCAATCGCTGTGGAATCCATAGGAATCATTAAGCAAGTTGCTGTTGCCACGGCAGGAGCTTTCTCATTGGCACACCCTGGTACTGAGCTGATGTGTATGTTTATGTTTACCACGTGACGGATTCCACTGAATGGAATAAAGGTGTATTCTGTGCACTCACATTCCTTTTCAAAATGTCATTCAAGAGAATGCCGTTGGTAAAATCTCTGCATGCTTCAACTCCCTAATAATTAATAGACTGCAGCTTACCAGCAGCTTTCAACTCATCCTGTGTGTGTGTGTGTGTGTGTGTGTGTGTGTGTGTGTGTGTGTGTGTGTGTGTGTGTGTGTGTGTGTGTGTGTGTGTGTGTGTGTGTGTGTGGTTCTGTCAGACTGGTGTTAGTGTATGCGATGATCATAGGGGAATGTTACAGTTAAAGTTGGTGTGTGTGTGTATGTGTGTGTTTGGTTCTATCAGACTGGTGTAAGTGTATGTAATGATCATAGGTGATGTTACAGTTAAAGTTGGTATGTGTGTTAGTGTGTGTGTGTGTTTGGTGAGGTCACTAGTGATGTCAGGAGTGTGTCCCTCCTGGAAAGAGAATTACTGATTTAAAGGAGCACAAGATGAAAGGTTGAATTGAGGTGCCAGACAGGTGTGTGTGTGTGCGTGTGTGTGTGTGTCTGTGAGTGAGAGATTGTGAATGTGTGTGTGTGTGCGTGTGTGTGTCTGTGAGAGAGAGAGTGAGAATCTGTGTGTGTGTGTATG
>JAODXP020000015.1:16867055-16869555 GCA_027497455.2 Sardinella longiceps | reverse complement strand
TATACCCTTATCCCCTATGTGCTTATGCTCCCTATACATTTATCCTCCCTATACCCTTATCCCCTCTATACCCTTATCCCCCATGTCCTTATGCCCCCTGATACATTTATCCTCCCTATACCCTTATCCCCTATGTCCTTATGCTCCCTATACATTTATCCTCCCTATACCCTTATCCCCTCTATGTCCTTATGCCCCCTATACATTTATCCTCCCTATACCCTATGTCCTATGTCCTTATGCCCTCCATACATTTATCCTCCCTACACCCTTATCCCCTTATCCCCTTATGTCCTGTGGAAGCCAATGTGGTTCCGAATGGAAAAAGGCCAGTCTTTTTCAACATTGACAAACTGATTATTGCCAAAGCTATCTTAAGCTGGGCATACGTACACTGTAAGTTTTTTTTTAACCCTTTTTGACACGATTTTTCACTTGTGCGAGAATTTCTTGGATCGGTCCAATTTTCAGCTTGCTCGTGCATCGTGTAGTATACACAGGGTAACAAGAAGCGATTAACCTCCCATGACCACCTCCCGATCGACAACCGTAGGGTCGGCTGAAAATCAAACTGGTTTGAAATCCTGTCATCCCTCGTGAGGGTGTTCACACAGTTTAAGGGCCCTATTTTGACGACGCAAAGTCAACTGTTGTTTGGCGGATGGCGCATATGGTTTTGGGGGCGTGTCGGTGGCTTTTTGCTATTTTCACAGTGCAGAAAATGAACTTCGCGCCGGCGCAAAGTCCAAAAAGGTTGGACTTAGGATGCCTAATTAATCATGGGTGTGTTATGGGTGTAACACAGGCATAACCAATGACAGATCAATCTCTCATTGCCTTTAAGAACGAACAGCGCAAAGCGCCTGGTGAATTGCTATCACACCAGCTGATCTCCTCCTTGGGCATTTAAAGAAATTAAAATATTGAATACCGAGCAAGCTCACACGTCGGGTCTAGTCATAGTTAGAGCCGTAATGGGTATGGTAATATTAAATTGATGTCTACAGGCTGCACAAGACACGAAGGAAGCTGATTTAGTCCCGATAGATATCTCGGAATATTCATTCGAAAGCGAAAGTAAACTTGATTCTCCATTTAACGTCCCCCCTTCATATATCCTCACTTGTTTTCTGTTACAGGCTAATAAATTGTGGTTAACCACATCTTCCTGAGCATCATAATGATTTTCCGATTGTAATAATTATTGTTGTGGCCGTCATTGTTATGCTGGAACAAGGACTGCATTACCTATTGCGTTGTGCGTCCATAAAATAGCATTTCAGGAATGCGTGACTGACGAATGACCAGGTTTTTCCAGTCACTGGCGGATCCCTTTCTGCGTCTGCATAATAGCATCTTTTGCGCTTCGCGCCTAGCCACACCTTCGACACACCTCCAAGGACGCAAAGTCACTTGCTAGTTAGACAACGTGAATTACTTGACAGAAAAACGAACCATGCGCTCGCACAAAATAGCAATGACAGCTTGCGCGAGTCGCGAAGGCATGGTGCGCCGCCTGCAAGATAGGGCCCTAAGCATAGCCACGACACGATTTCCCTATCAACATATTGCTTTTTGCTCTCAGAGTTTGCTCGGACACGATTGCTAAAGTGAAAGTGTACTGAAACCATGGCGACAAGTGTGGACTAAACCAAAAAGAGTCTATTTATTTGCATCAATAAAAGTTGGTGCATAATCCAGCAAACAGACAGGAGGACTTGTTCTTGGTGGTTCATTCCCATAATTTTGAGTTTTGTGTTCTGAATTCACTCGTGCAGTGGGAGCAGTAGCGTCTTGGCCAAATATGAGATCGCAGTGTGAGAACATCAACAGTGAGCTATAAACTTTTAACCCCTGCAAATTAATCGTACAGTTTGAGCTGGTGCTGCGTCAAATGATCAAAAATATTGTACAGTGTATCCCTAGCATTAACCACATAACGTAGCTCAGCAGAACAAAATGACTGCCTATGGTCATAAAAATGCCACAGGCTCATATGGCATCCACTTTGATTTAATAAAGAAATATTTTAATCGCGATATCACCACTACATTACCATCATGTCATTCTGCCTTGTAAAATTATTAGGAAATCTGTTTATAACAACGGCACCTTCCCAAGTCTCCATGCGATTGAGGCAACATGGTGCCAGGAATGTGGAGGTGAAGGACGTGATAAACAATCAAGTAAAACATGATATCCACATATCTTAAGTTCAATCTGCTCGCAGTGGACTGTAGGAAGTTGATCAACAGGAGACTCACACTGTGTCCTAACTGAACGCGATGCTACTGCATGTGTGCGACAAAAAGAGCTCCATCACTTTGTTTTCGACCGGAGTGTCCTAACTGAATGCTATGCAATGCAGCGCGACTAGTCGCATTTCTACAAGTCTTTTCAAAAAGATTTTAGTCGCTCGGTCTGTTTCTGTTATAGTCATGTAAGTCGCGTTGCTCGGACAGATTGAATGGAGAATCGAATCAAATAGAACGGCATATTT
>JAODXP020000015.1:16847055-16854555 GCA_027497455.2 Sardinella longiceps | reverse complement strand
ACCAAACCTATTACACTAGATCTGTGTGTGTGTATGTTTGTACGTATGTATGTGTGTGTGTGTACGTGTGTGTGTATGTGTGTGTGTTTGAGAGGACCCTTTCCCTTGCCAGCCATCACCAAACCTGTTACACTAGATGTGTGTGTGTGTGTTTGAGAGGGCCCTTTCCCTTGCCAGTCATAACCAAACCTATTACACTAGATCTGAGTGTGTGTATGTTTGTACGTATGTGTGTGTGTGTGTTTGAGAGGACCTTTTCCCTTGCCAGCCATCACCAAACCTATTACACTAGATTTGTGTGTGTGTGTGTGTATGTGTGTGTGTGTGTGTGTGTGTGTATGTGTGTGTGTGTGTATGTGTACATGTGTGTTTGTACGTGTGTGTGTGTGTGTGTGTGTGTGTGTGTGTGTGTGTGTGTTTGTACGTGTGTGTGTGTGTGTGTGTGTGTGTGTGTGTGTTTGAGACCCTTTCCCTTTTGTCAGCAATTACTGAACCCATTAGTTTAGAGCAGCAGTGTGTATCTCTCTCTCTCTCTCTCTCTCTCTGTGTGTGTGTGTGTGTGTGTGTGTGTGTGTGTGTGTGCGTCATAGGAAAGAAAGGCTACTTAGCAGCCTGGTAGTTTTTGAGTTATCATATCGTGGAGCCTCTGAAGAAAAAGAGAGGATGTTGGGGGAGGTATGAAATAAACCTAAGCGTACCTAAAAAGATGAAAGCTCACATTGTTTAGAAACTTTAGAGTGAGTCAGAGCAATGGAAGTGTTTCAGGCCGATAAATTATTTCAGATTTCAGGAGATTATTGGGACTGAAGTTCAACAACTACAAACTTTCTTCAAGCGCTTGCGTTGCACGAATGAGAATTTTATTTTAGGGACAGGAATTCGAACCCCGTTGAATCGCTGTGGGCTACATTGTAAAGACATGTATTATCTGAATATGTACAAAAATAGCATTGTCTACATTACACAAAATTCCGTCATTGTGACGGCTAATTCCTTTAATGTCCTAACTCTAGGGGAGTATATAGAGGTTAACATATAGCTTAGCTTAATGTACTAACTGTGGGGAAATAAGAAGAGATTTAATTAGCATATAGTTTAGCTTATTGTCTTAATTATGGGGGAGTAAATTGAGGTTAGCATATAAATTAGCTTAATGTCCTAACTTTGGGTGAGTGAGAAGGCTAAATAAGTTGCTAGCATAACTTTGTTTAAGTTAGGCCCAGTCCCATTACTCTTCCCTAACACTAGCACTTGATTTTGAGTTCCCTCCAAAGTGAGACACCCCTCGATTGTGTAGTGAGAAGTGCCGTTTTCCCCGTACGAAACGGGACAGCACTTCGCCTAAAAAACGCCCTCAACTGTTTTCCACGTCTACCGTTAAGACTGAAGGGACATAAGGCTCTAAACCGGGGTACACTGTTCAAAAGCCGTCGTCCATAAATTATCATCGAGAAAATCACCCACACCAGAGGCTCTGGTAATTCTGGTGAAAAATTTGTGCTCTTTGAAAAATACCGATCTTTTTAGTAGTCATGTTTTAACACACCAGTGCGGAATTCAACTGAATTGGTATTAAACTAAGATATCCTGACATTACAAAAAAAATATATACGCTTGATTACAATAGTGTAGCTATATTTTAGAAGTTCTCATCCAGAGCTGACAGAACGGGGACACAGGTCGTGCATTCGGACACAGATCGGGTACCGACACGCAATCTTGCAAAGAATCGTGGGTAATTTCATCTTCACTTCGTTCAAAGTCTGCACCCAACCTCCCTCCGTTTGAAGGGGCGATTTGAAGGGCTGAAAAACCACTAGCCCTTGGTCTGGAAAGTATTGGGACACACTACACTTACACATCAACGCGCAAAACCGAGTGGTAGGGCTGAAATCGAGGGGAAGTGGTAGAAATGGGACAGGGCATTAATGTCCATAACCTGTTTCCAATTACTTAATTGCCTCTGGCTTCAGTTGGGGTTCCTTTCAGGTGACATGACCTCAGATTGCTTTTCTTTGAGGAGACATACCGTAACCTCAGACCTTACTTTAGATCAATCTCCAGACACGACACGAGGCCAACCATATATCGGATAAACCATGACAGCATACCGGATTCATTTGGATAAAGCACCTACAGTATTGTAATAAGACATTTCTGCGTAATCCAATTTAGAAATGACAGGAAATGTCTGCAGTCTGCCATGTGGAGCAGGCTGGAATATCACCCACTGTATGTTTAAATGTATATTTGTACAATAGATCTAGTTTGTAATGGACCTTTTTCATCTACGTCACTATGAGGCACTAGAACGATAGCCTGACATAGCCCGCCCATAATACGAATGTTCATCCGTATCCATGGTCTGGGAACGGTCCTCTGGGGCGTGTTTACATCGGTAGAGAGTCTACCGGCCAATAAGCGAAGCTGATTAGACGAGCTGTCCAATCGTTTCAAACCAGAAGTGAATGCCCTCCCCTCCGCAGTATAATCGCGCCAGGTTAAAGAACCCCCAGACCATGAATACGGATGAACAGCAGTATTATGGTCGGGCTATGTCAGGCTACTAGAACGAGGCTTGGGTGGTAAAACTTCCAGAAAAAAAAACAGTAGCTTCTGGGGATGGGATGCCCCTCATCTGCTCAACTTTCCACCTGACCAACAGTAAGAGAGGGGACCAGCAGTAGATTTTCTGTCCGGCATCTGTGAGAAATTATTAATTATTATATTTATAAAGCGAAGGGAGTTTTTCCTTGCCCCTGTTTCTCATGGATGCTTCCCGTACTGTCTGTAAAGCGCCGCGAGACATTGCACTGTATTTGAGCGCTCTACAAATAAAATTTTATTGAATTAAATGAATGTTTCGTTGGCACTTCCTCTAGTTTTACCACCCGAGCCTCGTTTTCGTTTGGAATATGGCGGCCAGGTGAAAAAGGTGAATAATAGTTGTACTGCTATGAGGATCATAGTAGCCCCTCCTCTCCCCCCTTGCCTTATCTGTTCGCCCTCCCTGGGAGAGTGGTTGGGAGATACAGACCCCGTTTACACAAACACAGATAACCATAAAGACGCACATGTTTCTCTGCGGTTGCACCTCTCTGTTACACTTATCCGAAGGTGAAGACGGAGAATCTCACGAACTCCGGGCAAGGTGGAGATGTCGGAGAACCCCGTCTTCAGAGATTTGTGTAACTACCCATAACCGGAGCTCTAGCACCAAAGACAATTGGAGCAAACGAGAAGCACCTACGTTCGCGCATAGTAGTTCTATTTTCACAAGGGGCACCACCTGGTTTTGAATGATGTCAGGACTTTTACCAATAAATCGTCTTTTTGGAGTTATCAGGTTTTTTTGGCATGTATCTCTCATATTCTGTAAGTGTTTAACATGATTTCAAGACTAATGTTGTAAGTTACTGTTGGTATTTCTATCAGGTGAAGCTGCCAGGCAGTAAATAGCCTACTAAAAGTTGTTAGCGAGCTAACGCTAGTGATCTAGCTAACGTAATGTTTTACATTTATATTTGAGATGTAATTTATTGACAGCCTGCGGGTAACATTATTGAGTTCATTTTAAGTGGACAGAGCAAACGTGAACATAGTTTACAACAATATGTGAGGTTTGAGCAAAGTCCAAAACAACTAGCTTAAAGTTAGCATATAGCTATGTCGTCATGGTAACTGCCAAACAAACCCTCTCTGTCTAAAGCTAAAAAGCACACTTGGTTCATTCAACATTGTTTTGCAGAGGAGCGATTGAATTGTCATGTGTTGGTTTCATTAATGATCACAGACAATATTATGGCACACATTATATCATTCTATAATTTCTTAAGGGAAAATGTTAATGATGTGACGTAACGTTAATGTGACACTGCTGCTAATGCAGACCGAAACACTTCACGTTTGTGGCCATCTGCCACGATGTTGCTCCCTTGAAAGATCTTTGATAAAACTGTGACGTGGTGGTTAATTGTCACCAAAGATTCTAGAGTGCTACGCACAAGATCGTAGCACTCTAGAATCTTTGGTGACAATTAACCACCACGTCACAGTTTTATCAAAGATCTTTCAAGGGAGCAACATCGTGGCAGATGATATAATGTGTGCCATAATATTGTCATAGTGCATAATATGTTTAACTAATTGACTGTGGTCATAAAAGCAAAATGTTGTCTTTGGATGTAGGCCTATTTGCTGACTTATTGTTGTAACAAACCACCTACTAGTGGTCTGCAAGTAGTGGTAAAGTTTATGTCCAATAACGCGCTCTCCAAAGCAAAAGCTGGAGACGTCTTTTGCGCTATAGGCTACTTTACTTTTGCTTTTCATGTAGCCAATCTATAGCCTAGACTACCATGATAAGACTGGATATCCATAAAAATTGATTTTTGTATAGTAGTAGTGTAGACTATTAAACTTTTGGGACTTGGTGTTTGTTTTTGTGTTTGTTTAGCCACTCTGTTTAATAGCGGCTGCTTTCTCCGGAGGCCATCCGACTTTTGCTTATCCCTAGCTTACAACTTTTCCAAGTTTACTTGTTGTTTTCAGTATATTTTTCGTTAAATTATTAACGAAACAGAACATAAACCGCTGGTATTTTGTAATTGATGTGTTATTCACTGCTTAAACCAGCGTACTTTAGGCTACTGCAGCAGCCTTTTATAGCAAGACAGCCGCGATTTTTTTTTTAGCTCCCTAGAATTAAGGGTGATTTTTTTTTTTTTTTTTTTTTTTTTTGAAACTAGCCTACGCCAAAGGTCACTGAGGAAAAAAAAAAAAAACACTTGTCCATTTAACAGCATTATGAAGTTGGACGCTGACTCCTTGTGTTGCTCTCACACGCATGAAACTGGCACTAAAGACAATTAAGGGCTATTAATGTTTAAGAACTATATACTTTACTATATGAGACGTTTTAATCTTTATTTTGTATCCATTTGAATAGGCCATATGCTAGAAATCCAGAGTTATTTGGCTCTCAATAATGACCTGGCCAGGACATTTGCTATAGCCTAATTGAAAATAGGCTACTGGTTAAGGCCACTCGCTATTACTATCTGCCTGGAGCCATTTGAAAACAACTGATTTCCTTTCGCATAAATTATGGATGTAGGTGGTAAGACAGTTTGAAAGTTTTGGCGACGGGTAGTAATGGTGTTTTGCATGATTATTTACCCATTATGTTAGTGTAGGTTCAGAAGCGGCTTATCAAAATGGCGCCCATTCTGACACTGAGCGTACCTCATGTCTATTGCGTCAGTAAGCGATCTTGTTCACTCTAGAATCTTTGATTGTCACCGCCTTTCTTAGCCGTTTTTGATGTTTGTGTAAATGCGATTGTTTTCTTACTCGGGGGAGGGGAAGATAACCGGTTTCTCGAAGACCCGGGGAAGTGTAAACTAAGCAACAGTACTAACTGATTATCAATCTCATTATCAATCTGATAAAATATTAATATTAAATAAAATTGCATCTATAAGTGTAATTGCACTTGTTTTATCACTATCTATTCTACGTGCATTATTTTTGGGTTATTTTTGTGAGAACTTTTCTAAAAGTAATGTTTTTTTTGTCTTGTCATACCTGGGAGGCTAGTCCCACAGTTATCCCAGCTGTGGTTACTGTACTGTTCTGATTGCGAGCGAAAAATGCCCAAGAGTTGCGGAAAAGCCCCAAGAAACATCGCTTGGCACAGCAACAAAAGTGGCAAAGTGGGCTATGACGTTAGGCATTCAAATGTTCGACCTAGCTTCTTTAAAGGTATAATCCGGCGTGAATCAACACCTAGCCCTGCTGTTTTATACTGCTAAGCGCTACTGAAAGATTTTGATACAATTTTGTGCATCGTAGACCATCGTAGACCGAGTTTGCGAAACGGCAGCTAACACTAAGTGAATGAGGCATGTCAAAACGGAACCTAATTGATTTGCTTTCGTTTTGAAATGCCCCATTCTGTTAACATTAGCTGCCGTTTCGCTGTCTCAGTCTGCCTTGCATGAAATCCAGTGATCGAGGTGGCTAACAGCTTGACACTACAAAACAGTAGGACTACGTGTTGATTCACGCCGGCTTCCTCCTTTAAACAAGCCACACAGGGAAATATTCTGATTGGTAGTAGCCTAACCGTTACCCTCACTCACGTCAGATGATTTGTTACACTGCAAGCACCTACTCCATCTGAAATCAGTTCAGAAGAGAATTGCTTCAGAAGACTGGACGTCATCAGAAATTTTTGCATATAATTGGACAGACCATTTGTCTGTCATCTTACTTCAACCACTCACATTCAAACCTACCCGTTACATCCCGTGATGCAACGCGATTTCTTGTTTCTCAACTCTTCCAAATAAACAGAAACACCATAATTGCCATAATAATCGATTTAACTCCCATAATATATCACTGTGAAATAGATTTGTAATGGTTACTTGAAAAATGTAAAACTTGTTGCCTCATTAGTTAAATAAATATGACTTTAAGTACTTTTAACTTGAAAAAGAAAAGTTCAATTTAATGTAACTCATTTGAGGCAATAAGTTTCCACACATTTTTCAAGTAACCATTTTTACACTTTTACAGTGTAGATGTTTCTTTGCTATATACTGTAACTGTTAATTATGTTTTGAGATAAAGAGATGAGACACGTCAAAAGTCCCACCTGTCGGTTCCTACGGTCTCCTAATTGGTCCGTCCATTCCAAAGCCCAGCTAGGTGGTAAGTAGCTATCTGTACAGTTAATAAGTTTTCAATGCCTGGTTTTAAATGTTGAAACTGTCAATATACTGTACTAGGCTATTTTGAGCCATTCTATGGTTTAAAACAACAATTTGGCCACTAACACCTAGCTGGGTGCTGGGTGCTTTTACTAATTATTATTACTAAAATATCCTACCACATGTATAATTTTCTGCCTATTTTTCTAAACTGCCTCAGCAGTGCTGTTGTGTCAACATGTTACGTAAGCCCACCCTGACTGTGAATCATACTTAGGACATACAGAGCGCTCTGTGATCACACCAGTCATTTTCAAATAATGTCCCTCAACATTGTCCTTGCATTTGTATCTGTTGTGTGTTTTTTGTACGAACTTAATAAATGCGTTGGACTTGATTTACACACACACACACACACACACACACACAAATGCGCATGCGCACACACACACATACACACATGCTCGCACACACATACACACACACACACACACACTGATTGGCTAAGCCAAAGAAAAGCATTTCTACTCTCACTGCAGGCGGAGACCAAGTCGAGACCGAGTCTCGACTCAACGTGTCTGAGACGAGTGCGAGAAAGCAAAAATTGGTCTCAATGAGTCTTGAGTCTTAGAGTACGACATCACTAGTGTGTGTGTGTGTGTGTGTGTGTAAGAGTATAACAGGCTACCATGGCAACAGATCTCTCAGTAAAATCATTAACAACATGTAATGTCCCATTCACATCCACTCAATTAGATAGGCTACACCCCCCCCCCCCACACAC
>JAODXP020000015.1:16834555-16842055 GCA_027497455.2 Sardinella longiceps | reverse complement strand
CAGAGGTCATTGTCGCGGCAACGCTGCACTTCCTGGATCCTCGGAGAGTGCGTCCCCCTCAGGCCTGGAGCTGTCGTCGCCTCCGCACCGCTGGACCGCCCTGTAGGCCCGCCCCCTTGGCCCATGACCACGCCCCCGGCCGTTTGGTGCTGAGGGGGGGCTCTGCTGGAGACCCAAACCTCCCCCGGCTGGCATCGCTGCCCCTGCCCCCCCTCACACACGCACTCACACACACACACACACACACCCAGCGCTGGCAGCAGAGGAACGTCTCGGCGCCGGTCCGACAGGCTCAAGCTTTGGGCCTCTTGCTGCTGACGGCCGAGTTCCAGAACCCCGGTACCGAGCGCGTCCACCACCAGCGCCGGTCAGACTCGGGGGCAGGGTCTGCATCAGCGCTGCCGTACCTGCTGGTGTACGCAGACGACCGGGCCATCGGGGAGCCCAACAGCGTGGCTGCTTCTCTGCAGCATTATGGGCCTTTCCCTGCCCAGGACCAGGACCAGAACCACAAACACACACACACACCCCCGCAGAACAGCCGACCCAGACGCCACGCATCAGAACACCCTACACACCCGGGCCTCACACACACACACCACAGCCGGCCCAGACGCCACGCAGCCCAACACCTGCAGGACAACCTGCTGCCGCACCTCACACACCCGGACCTCACACACCCGCATCTCACACACATGGAGCCCAAGAGCAGAGAACTGTGGAGAAACACCTACTTTCCCCTCAAAGCCTCCAGACACACACCCAACACACACACTCACACATCCAACACACACACTCACACACCCAATGCACACACTCACACACCCAACACACAGACTCACACAGACAACACACACACTCACACACCTGACACACACACTCACACAGCCAACACACACACTCACACACCTCTGGAGTCTGGCAGAGGTGATGGTGACGGTGCTCCCCAGGGGGGCGTGGCAGGGGCAGGGGAAGGGGCGGGGACGTGGACTTCAGACGGGCAGCGTGGGTCTCAGGAGCTGAAGTTTGACGAGCGGACGATGAAGAAGGCTCGACGGCGCCAGTGGAACGAATCCAGGGCGTGCTCACGCCGCTACCTCCGCGTCGACTTCGCCGACATCGGATGGAGCGAGTGGGTGCTCGCACCCAAGGCCTTCGAGGCGTTCTACTGCGCTGGAACCTGCCGCTTTCCAATCCCCAAAGTAAGAGAACACTACACACACACACATACTCGCACACACACTCAGTTATCACAATGCTGTCTTGAGAACATTACACACACACACAAACACATTACCATTCTCAATGCTTTATCTGAGCCGCATTACTAAAGCAGGAGCACTGGACCAAATTACAGTGATTAAACCTCAGGTCACTAATGACTTGCCCAATAGAACTGATCAATTTACCAATACTGTTATGGCAGTAATCAATTTTCCAACACTGTTATGGCAGTAATCAATTTTCCAACACTGTTATGGGAGTAATCAATTTACCAATACTGTTATGGCAGTAATCAATTTTCCAACACTGTTATGGCAGTAATCAATTTTCCAACACTGTTATGGGAGTAATACATTTCCCAATACTGTTATTAGACAATCAATTTCCCAATTCTGTTATGGGACTAATCAATTAAAGTGATCTGCATGTGCTGAAACTATCTGTAGATCAAAGGGATAATTTGGTGCCATCCAAGGCAGTCCACAGGATGAGTTTAACGTTAGTGACCAAGAGTGTGTGTGTGTGTGTGTGTGTGTGTGTGTGTGTGTGTGTGTGTGTGAGTGTGTATGAGCATTGGTGTGTGTGTTTGTATGTGTGTTTAATGACCTGTCTGTCCTCTCAGGTGGTGGTCCTTCCAACCACACCACCATCCAGAGTATCGTCCAAGCCTGACGTGTGTATGTGTGTGTGTGTGTGTGTGTGTGTGTGTGTGTTTGTGTGTATTTCTCCTCTCAGATGGTGCGCCCTTCCAACCACGCCACCATCCAGAGCATAGTCCGAGCTGTGGGCATCATTCCTGGCGTTCCAGAACCCTGCTGTGTTCCTGATAAGATGAGCGCTCTTCCGGTTCTTTATCTGGATCCGCAACACAACCTGGTTCTCAAAGTTTATCCCGGCATGTCTGTGGACACCTGCACCTGCCGGTGAGCTGAGGAGAACTGGAGAGAACTGGACTAGAGAACCGCAGAACACTTACTTACAGCAGGACACAAAAAGGAACTTATAGTAGAACACACAATGGAACTCACAGAACACATGATGGAACTTACAGCAGAACACAAAACGGACCTTCAACTATCCACAAGGCTGCAGGAATTTCTCTGATCTCTCTTTCACACTCACACACACACACACACACACACACATACACACAGCCAGCCCAAGAGAGTTTGGCTGGACAGATGAAATAATCTGTGTGTTCTGTGCAGACTCGCCTCTCCTGGTTCATGTTCATATATGGTTTTAGCCTGGGAATTCCCATGCTCCTTTGCATGCTTATTTCATTTCACTCTGCAGAGGAGCATTTACCTCACTCACGTCAGATGTGGCGCTACGCGCGAACATCTGATCCTCCGCGATAGACGATTTATTTCAGGAGCCAGAAATCCTTGAATCTAACTGGACAAACGGCTTGTCCATCAATTTAATTGACGTACACTTAAGCCAACCACATCAAAACCAACCGATGACGCTGGTTACGTTTGTTGGATTGGTTGGATTCAAAACAGTTGCTTCTTCGCTACGTCACACCCTCTACAGCAGCCAGCAGCCCTGACTGGTCCGGTTAGGAAATATTGGGCTTGAAATCCCTCCCAATGGCATCAACATCAGATCGTTGCGCGGAGGCCTTACGAAAGTTGCGTAGCGCATGATCTGACGTGAGTGAGGTAAGAGGAGCATGGAGACCATGGCCGTTTTTCTCGCCTGCTTTCGGTATCCAATCGCAGAACAAAAAGCGATTTGTACGGCCCTCAATCGCATTTTACGTCACGTGGTGGCTCTGGTATTGGCTCCAAGGTATGTACAGACGCTATGATAGACATTCGTAGCGCCCAATAAACGGCTATGGACAATTGTAAACGATGCTTCCGCTACGAGAAATGCAATAGGTAGGTCCCCAGACTAAATATCACTTGTGATTTTAGTTTGGCATTCGCCAGGCTAATATGGTTTTGAAACTGTTAAATATTTTGCTGATAGAAAAGTATTTTTGTAAATAAATGAGCTGTATGTTACCTCAGGCTACGCTAGTTACTCTCACCTGAAGCTAACCCTGTGGACTGCATTCACTAGTCTGGGAGCAGTAGGAGCGCCCTCTGGTGGACACTGCTGGGAGCTCACAGCCTGGACACGGAGAGATGAGCTGGAGCTGCCACCTAGTGGACGAGATGTGAAGTGCCTGGGCAAGAGACTCAGTGCGGATGAAAAAGAGGTGCTGCCACCTAGTGGAGGAGATGTGAAGTGCCTGAAGAAGAGGCTCGGTGTGGATAAGATCCTTCAGTATCTCTCTCTCCTGTCTCCTCATGTCTGTCACTCCCAGGGGTGGGGAGGCGTGGCTTATTCAATCAGTTTTATGATTTCTAATCGAGACACAATGTTTGGACAAAACCTCCAGTATGGCAGCGTTGTGTTTTTGTGACATAACCATAACCTGTATGCATGTTTTAGTGTATCCATGTACAGTAGGATATAAATCATATTTGTTTGGCAGATTATTATTTTTTAATGAATTTGAATAAAAGTAGTTTGTGTGCCGTGCTGGCCCTGCATCAGGTCCCATCTGCAGGAGGGGGAGGAGTTACACTGGTCCGCAGATACTAAGATGAAAGATTAAAGGTGTAGTTGTGCATAATTCAGTCACAGCCCTCTAATATGAGTTTTCTGACTGCTATAGATATCTAAGGGAGCAAAATGATTTGGAGCCACTTGCAGCAGAATGAACACAAATGCAAACAAGCAGTTATCTTCAGTCAATGGCACCTCTAATCTTACTCTCAGATTCTAAAGGAATATTCCACCTCTTTATGAAGATTGGTTATTCGCTCTCTTACCTGGAGTTACATAATGTGGGTAAAAGCATTTTAGTATCAGTGCATGTGCCTACCTATTCTGGCAACCCCAATTTTACCTTTAGCTTAGCATAGGCAAAGTAGCCAAAGAGTTGCTATCTGGCAACTTTACATTCCAGCGCCTATGCTAAAATTGGGGCTGCTGGACAGGGAAAACGCATACACTGAGACCAAAATGCTTTCACCCACATTTGTAACTCTAGGCAAGAGAGTAAATAACCATTTTTCATAAAGAGGTGGAATATTCCTCTAAGGATTTTCTTTTTCGATGTAAGCTCCTCGTTCACATTTGCGTTGGCATTTGGTCTATTCCGTTCCAAACTCCTTCATTCTCCTTGTTATTTCCAGCAGTCAGAAAGCTTGTGCAGCAGGGCGATGATTGGATGATTGGAATGATCTAGAACTAGAACTGTAAGTCATTGGATGACTGAATGATCTAGAACTTTAGCTGACGGGATGACTGAATGATCTAGAACCAGAAATTCATGGGACGACCCCGGTGCAGGTTGATCGGAATATCTCTCCATTTCCACTCTTTTCCCTGCTGAAAGATGGACAGCAGTTTGGTAGTGAAGCAATGACACAATAAATGACTTACTAAAACACACTTTATCTTGTGTCTGAAAATAGGCATATGTGTGTGTATCTACAGCATGTTTCTGAGAATAAACACACAGTATATGTGTATATCTACGTATGTTTCTGAGAATAGAGATATATTTGTGTGTATATCTAGGATTGTGTTGTGAGCACAGCCATTTTGAGAGTTGGAATGTCTGTGACCTCTCACCTTTCATCTTTAACCCCTGGCAGAATAGACTGAAACAGAGACACTTCCTGGAGAGAGGGGCGGCACTCTATAGCCATCCCCTATAAATGGTTATTAATAGCTTATAAACACCAGTAAGTAATTAATTAGCTGTTATAAATGGTTATTAATAGCTTATAAACACCAGTAAGTAGTTAATTACTTGTTAATAGATAGAAGTAAAGGGTAATTAACAGAAATGTGAACAGTATTTAACAAAGGGCTAAAGGTAATTAGTTAGTTAACACTTTGTTTACAGTTTGTTATGGCTAAATGATAAAATGGGAAAAAGTCAATTAACTGATTCGTTAAACCACTAACTTGTCTTACTGGTGTTAGTAAGCTATTTGATAACCATTTTAAGTGCCGCCAAGTAGAAAGCCACAGAGACATTAGTAGCTATAGTGGGAGGTGTGTGCATGGTGTGTGTGTGTGTGTGTGTGTGTGTGTGTGTGTGTGTGTGTGTGTGTGTGTGTGTGTGTGTGTGTGTGTTGTGTGTGTGTGGAGGCCTGGTGGCCCAGAGATGAGAGTAGGAAGCTGGGAACTTGAAAGAGTTCACTGACCTCTATCTCATTATTCAGCTGTGTATGTGTGTGCGTGTGTGTGTGTGTGTGTGTGTGTGTCTATTAGTATCATATCTTGGGTGGGGGTCCATGCGCCTGGGGCTGTGTCTGTGTGTGTGTGTCTATTAGTATTATATATTGGGTGGAAGTTGGGTGTGTCTTTATGTGTGTATGTGTGTGTGTGTGTGTGTGTGTGTGTGTGTGTGTGTGTGTGTGTGTGTGTTTAGAGTGCATTAATTAACCCCTGACCCCAGAGATAGCGGTGCCTAAACTGGGGCTCCAGTGTGTGGATAAGGGAGCAGTGGAGGCTATTTTAGGGAGGAAGATGTTTACTGTCAACATCAGAGTGAACCCAGGACAGCCCACGTCTCACACACACACACACACACACACACACACTCACACACAGACAGAGAGACCAGGTCTGACACACACACACACACACACACACACAGAGACCGGGTCCAGGCGATGGAGGCGTCACCCCATTCATTCATTCACACAAACACACACACACGGAAACACACATCAGTTGTGTTATGAAGAACTAGCTTCAACTGAAGACGCAAGTCCAACCGCTGAAGATTTTACCCATTAACACACACACACACACACAAAGAACATTTGGACCGTAAGATTTAACCGAGGACACCAGTACTGCAGCTAGAGATTGCACCTAGTGAAAACACAAACACACACACACACACACATGTCAGGAGTGTCTGGAGGAGGTGCGGTGGTCATGGTCCGGCTGCGTCACGTTCTACTTCAAGTCTGCCTCAGTGTGGTTCTCTACAGCAGAACCCTGAGAACCCGACCGCTGGACAGGAACCAGAGTGGGGAGCTGAGAGAACTGGACACGGTACTGGGATTGAGGAACCAGACAGAACTGAGAGAACTGGGAGACACGGTACTGTCGCAAAGGAACCAGACAGAACTGAGAGGACTGGGAGACACAGTACTGGGACTGGGGAACCGTACAGGGGAACTCCCAGCACCAGGAATGCCAGCGGAGGAGGACGAGGAGGAGGAAGAAGAGGAAGATTCTGAGCTGGAGGAAGAGGAGGCGTATTTGGAACGAGTCCTCAGCGAGGAGGAGGAGGAGGAGGAAGAGAATGCGGAGCCGTATGTGGAGGGAGTCCTAAGCACAGCAGAGAAAGAGGAGGAAGAGGAAGAGGAGGAGGAGGAGGAGGAGGAGTACGTAGAGCGAGACTCTGAGGCTTATGTGGAGCGAATCCTCAGCCTGGCGGAGGAGGAAGAGGAGCAGGAGGAAGACTCTGAGGCATACGTAGAGCGAGACTCTGAGGCGTACGTAGAGCGAGTCCTTAGTGAGGTGGAGGAGGTAGAGGAAGAGGAGGAAGACTCTGAGGCGTATGTAGAGCGGGTTCTGGGCTCTGTGAAAAGGGAGCTGCTACGGGAGCTGAACCTGTCCAGCGTCCCCCAGGGGCAGAGCAGAGTCCAGCCGCCGGACTTTATGATACAGCTCTACAACAGGTACGCCTCCGACACCACACACACGCCCAGAGCAGACGTCATACGCAGCTTCAGCGTGCAAGGTGAGTAACGCGCATGCACACACACACAACACACTCGCACACACACACACACACACACACACACACACATACAGCGTCAGTGTAGCTAACATTAGAGCAATGGAGTTGGCAAAGATAACACATTTTCTCTGCAGTGAATAGCCTATGCATTTGGATTGTCCTGGTTCTAAAGTGGAAATTCCTTTGAGAGAATAAATGAAAACGAATAACATTTGTTACCCATAAATAAACGCTAGAATGATGTGCATGTCTGTGTTGCAAGGCAATTACTGTAAGTCTAAGTTGCTGTAGTTGTTAAATGTAAATGTTTAGCTTCCTGGTAGCAGTGATTCTTTTGATGAACATGTTCTTTACACCTGTACTGACCTAGGCTCCTTACTAGCTTTATTTAATGAGGGTACTGTACTCTGTAGTGTGCTCTAGTACTAAATTATTCAACCTGGGGAACACTTAGTACACTCACCAGGGTAGAACACACAGTATACTCACCTGGGTTTCTT
>JAODXP020000015.1:16823574-16828574 GCA_027497455.2 Sardinella longiceps | reverse complement strand
GTAGCCTACTTTCAAAACAAATACTCTGAACACACACACACACACACACACACACACACACACACACACACACACACACACACACACACACACACACAGGTAGATGTGGGTGAAGTCAAAGTCAGACTGTGGGCTGGCGCGTGAGTTTGCACGTAGATGGAAATTACTCTCGTGGTGGCAGTACTTGAGCCAGAGCCTGGCTTCAGCCTGCCAATTGTCAGATGTGTGTGTGTGTGTGCGTGTGTGCGCGTGTGCGTGTTCATCGGCCTTAAGCGAGGAGGGATGCTGTTGTCTCTCTGCACCAAATCTCTCGTGCGCCCGTTGAAAGGGAACATGTCTGAACGCGCTGTTCATGAGCCAGAGACGGTGTGCTCTCTATGCGGGTTTCACGCGCTAGTCGGCCGGCTATCCAGAGGCTCCCGGGTTGGTTATGAAGTTTCCAGTAAAGCACGAGACAACATCCCTCAGTGTAACAGCACTTGGGGCGCGAGGGGGCTTCTCTTAAACATTTCCATATGCCTCGCGCGGATCCGGGAGCCGTGTTTGTCTTTTAATAGCCCCACTCGTAAAACACCCGAGCCGTGTGTGTGTTGTGTGTGTATGTGTGTGTGTGTGTGTGTGTGTGTGTGTGTGTGTGTGTGTGTGTGTGTGTGTGTGTGAGACAAAGAATGCAAAAATGTGTTGTTTACTAGATTGGTTTATGGGCTTACTGGCAATTTCATTGTTTTGTAAAATAACAATTACCGTCATTTTTTAAAAGTAGCTTTTCCACTAGCAGTAGAGGTGTGTGTGTGTGTGTGTGTGTGTGGGGGGGGGGGGTTGGTTGGGTCTCCTAAGAAGAGTTATATTAGAGAGAGAGAGACATTCACACACACACACACACACACACACACACACACACACACACACACAGTAGGAGGGGGTTTGGTTTTGTCTCCTAAGAAGTGTATTTGAGACATTTGTGTCTTTGTCAGTCTCCTCCAACAACTGTGTGTGTGTGTGTGTGTGTGTGTGTGTGTGTGTGTGTGTGTGTGTCTCAGTCTCCTCCAACAACAGGCTCCTGTTCCAGTTCAACCTGACCTCCATACCAGGGTCAGAGGTCATTGTCGCGGCAACGCTGCACTTCCTGGATCCTCGGAGAGTGCGTCCCCCTCAGGCCTGGAGCTGTCGTCGCCTCCGCACCGCTGGACCGCCCTGTAGGCCCGCCCCCTTGGCCCATGACCACGCCCCCGGCCGTTTGGTGCTGAGGGGGGGCTCTGCTGGAGACCCAAGCCCCCCCGGCTGGCATCGCTGCCCCTGCCCCCCCTCACACACGCACTCACACACACACACACACACACCCAGCGCTGGCAGCAGAGGAACGTCTCGGCGCCGGTCCGACAGGCTCAAGCTTTGGGCCTCTGGCTGCTGACGGCCGAGTTCCAGAACCCCGGTACCGAGCGCGTCCACCACCAGCGCCGGTCAGACTCGGGGGCGGGGTCTGCATCAGCGCTGCCGTACCTGCTGGTGTACGCAGACGACCGGGCCATCGGGGAGCCCAACAGCGTGGCTGCTTCTCTGCAGCATTATGGGCCTTTCCCTGCCCAGGACCAGGACCAGAACCACAAACACACACACACACCCCCGCAGAACAGCCGACCCAGACGCCACGCATCAGAACACCCTACACACCCGGGCCTCACACACACACACCACAGCCGGCCCAGACGCCACGCAGCCCAACACCTGCAGGACAACCTGCTGCCGGACCTCACATATCCGGACCTCACACACCCGGACCTCACACACCCGCATCTCACACACATGGAGGCCAAGAGCAGAGAACTGTGGAGAAACACCTACTTTCCCCTCAAAGCCTCCAGACACACACCCAACACACACACTCACACATCCAACACTCACACTCACACACCCAGACACACTCACACACCCAACACACAGACTCACACAGACAACACACCACACACACTACACACACACACTGACACACACACACTCACACACCTCTGGAGTCTGGCAGAGGTGATGGTGGACGGTGCTCCCCAGGGGGTGTGGCAGGGGCAGGGGAAGGGGCGGGGACGTGGACTTCAGACGGGCAGCGTGGGTCTCAGGAGCTGAAGTTTGACGAGCGGACGATGAAGAAGGCTCGACGGCGCCAGTGGAACGAATCCAGGGCGTGCTCACGCCGCTACCTCCGCGTCGACTTCGCCGACATCGGATGGAGCGAGTGGGTGCTCGCACCCAAGGCCTTCGAGGCGTTCTACTGCGCTGGAACCTGCCGCTTTCCAATCCCCAAAGTAAGAAAACACCACACACACACACACACACACACACACATACACACACACACACACACACACACACACTTTCACACATTACCATACTCAATATTCATCTGAGCCGCACTGCTAAAGCAGGAGCACTGGACCAAATCACAGTGATTAAACCTCAGGTCACCAATGAATTGCCCAATAGAACTGATCAATTTCTGGCAGTAATCAATTTCCCAATACTGTTATGGCAGTAATCAATTTTCCAACACTGTTATGGGAGTAATACATTTCCCAATACTGTTATTAGACTGATCAATTTCCCAATTCTGTTATGGGACTAATCAATTAAAGTGATCTGCATGTGCTGAAACTATCTGTAGATCAAAGGGATAATTTGGTGCCATCCAAGGCAGTCCACAGGATGAGTTTAACGTTAGTGACCAAGAGTGTGTGTGTGTGTGTGTGTGTGTGTGTGTGTGTGTGTGTGTGTGTGTGTGTGTGAGTGAGTGTGTATGAGCATTGGTGTGTGTGTTTGTATGTGTGTTTAATGACCTGTCTGTCCTCTCAGGTGGTGGTCCTTCCAACCACACCACCATCCAGAGTATCGTCCAAGCCTGACGTGTGTATGTGTGTGTGTGTGTGTGTGTGTGTGTGTATTTCTCCTCTCAGATGGTGCGCCCTTCCAACCACGCCACCATCCAGAGCATAGTCCGAGCTGTGGGCATCATTCCTGGCGTTCCAGAACCCTGCTGTGTTCCTGATAAGATGAGCGCTCTTCCGGTTCTTTATCTGGATCCGCAACACAACCTGGTTCTCAAAGTTTATCCCGGCATGTCTGTGGACACCTGCACCTGCCGGTGAGCTGAGGAGAACCGGAGAGAACTGGACTAGAGAACCGCAGAACACTTACTTACAGCAGGACACAAAAAGGAACTTATAGTAGAACACACAATGGAACTCACAGAACACATGATGGAACTTACAGCAGAACACAAAACGGACCTTCAACTATCCACAAGGCTGCAGGACTTTCTCTGATCTCTCTTTCACACTCACACACACACACACACACACACACACACACACACACATACACACAGCCAGCCCAAGAGAGTTTGGCTGGACTGATGAAATAATCTGTGTGTTCTGTGCAGACTTGCCTCTCCTGGTTCATGTTCATATATGGTTTTGAAACTGTTAAATATTTTGCTGATAGAAAAGTATTTTTGTAAATAAACGAGCTGTATGTTACCTCAGGCTACGGTAGTTACTCTCACCTGAAGCTAACCCTGTGGACTGCATTCACTTGTCTGGGAGCAGTAGGAGCGCCCTCTGGTGGACACTGCTGGGAGCTCACAGCCTGGACACGGAGAGATGAGCTGGAGCTGCCACCTAGTGGACGAGATGTGAAGTGCCTGGGCAAGAGACTCAGTGCGGATGAAAAAGAGGTGCTGCCACCTAGTGGAGGAGATGTGAAGTGCCTGAAGAAGAGGCTCGGTGTGGATAAGATCCTTCAGTATCTCTCTCTCCTGTCTCCTCATGTCTGTCACTCCCAGGGGTGGGGAGGCGTGGTTTATTCAATCAGTTTTATGATTTCTACTCGAGACACAATGTTTGGACAAAACCTCCAGTATGGCAGCGTTGTGTTTTTGTGACATAACCATAACCTGTATGCATGTTTTAGTGTATCCATGTACAGTAGGATATAAATCATATTTGTTTGGCAGATTATTATTTTTTAATGAATTTGAATAAAAGTAGTTTGTGTGCCGTGCTGGCCCTGCATCAGGTCCCATCTGCAGGAGGGGGAGGAGTTACACTGGTCCGCAGATACTAAGATGAAAGATTAAAGGTGTAGTTGTGCATAATTCAGTCACAGCCCTCTAATATGAGTTTTCTGACTGCTATAGATATCTAAGGGAGCAAAATGATTTGGAGCCACTTGCAGCAGAATGAACACAAATGCAAACAAGCAGTTATCTTCAGTCAACGGCACCTCTAATCTTACTCTCAGATTCTAAAGGAATATTCCACCTCTTTATGAAGATTGGTTATTCGCTCTCTTACCTGGAGTTACATAATGTGGGTAAAAGCATTTTAGTATCAGTGCATGTGCCTACCTATTCTGGCAACCCCAATTTTACCTTTAGCTTAGCATAGGCAAAGTAGCCAAAGAGTTGCTATCTGGCAACTTTACATTCCAGCGCCTATGCTAAAATTGGGGCTGCTGGACAGGGAAAACGCATACACTGAGACCAAAATGCTTTCACCCACATTTGTAACTCCAGGCAAGAGAGTAAATAACCATTTTTCATAAAGAGGTGGAATATTCCTCTAAGGATTTTCTTTTTCGATGTAAGCTCCTCGTTCACATTTGCGTTGGCATTTGGTCTATTCCGTTCCAAACTCCTTCATTCTCCTTGTTATTTCCAGCAGTCAGAAAGCTTGTGCAGCAGGGCGATGATTGGATGATTGGAATGATCTAGAACTAGAACTGTAAGTCATTGGATGACTGAATGATCTAGAACTTTAGCTGACGGGATGACTGAATGATCTAGAACCAGAAATTCATGGGACGACCCCGGTGCAGGTGGATCGGAATATCTCTCCATTTCCACTCTTTTCCCTGCTGAAAGATGGACAGCAGTTTGGTAGTGAAGCAATGACACAATAAATGACTTACTAAAACACACTTTATCTTGTGTCTGAAAATAGGCATATGTGTGT
>JAODXP020000015.1:16816074-16821074 GCA_027497455.2 Sardinella longiceps | reverse complement strand
TGTCCTGGTTCTAAAGTGGAAATTCCTTTGAGAGAATAAATGAAAACGAATAACATTTGTTACCCATAAATAAACGCTAGAATGATGTGCATGTCTGTATTGCAAGGCAATTACTGTAAGTCTAATTTGCTATAGTTGTTAAATGTAAATGTTTAGCTTCCTGGTAGCAAGTGATTCTTTTGATGAACATGTTCTTTACACCTGTACTGACCTAGGCTCCTTACTAGCTTTATTTAATGAGGGTACTGTACTCTGTAGTGTGCTCTAGTACTAAATTATTCAACCTGGGGAACACTTAGTACACTCACCAGGGTAGAACACACAGTATACTCACCTGGGTTTCTTACCAGCTATATTTCATTAGGGTACTGTATGTATTATTACTGTAGGCTATAGTGTTCTTGGTAACACTTTATTTGAAGGTACCGTCATAAGACTGACATGTCACTGTCATTAACTATGACATGACGTTGTCAAGAATCTGTCATAAACTTTATAAACCTGTCATGACTTCTGACATACCTTAACCCTAACCCTAACCCTAACTCTAACCATAACAAATACTGGGTGACTACTTAATGACAGAAGTCATGACAGGTGTATAAAGTTTATGGCAGATTCTTGACAACATCATGTCATAGTTAATGACAGTGTCATGTTAGTCTTATGACGATACCTTCAAATAAAGTGTAACCGTGTTCTTGAGTACTAAATTATTCAACTTGAGGAGCATTCAGTATACTCACCTGGGTTTCTATGGGTAACTATATTTCAATAGAGCACTGTACTATAGTGTGCTCCAGTACTAAATGATCCTACCTGAGCACGCTAAATGCTAAATGCTAAATGCTAATTCTGCTCAAAGTGTTCATTTGGGCTGATGAGATGTTTTTGCTTGGCCTGATGATGATGGTTTGTTTTCGTTGGCATTACTAAAAATGGGTCTTCTTCATACAATTTGCTGATGATGTTGTTTATCTAAATGTGTGTGTGTGTGTGTGTGTGTGTGTGTGGTTTCAGATGTGACCCTGTCTGAGACTCACGGACACATCTCCAGGTACCGGCTGGTGTTTCAGGTGTTGGTCCCCACAGGTGAGGTCATCAACTCAGCTCAGCTCCGCCTTCACGTGCACTCCGGCCCCAGAACACACACCTGTCCATCAGAATCAATCTCCGTGGCAACCATACGAGTCTACCAGCCAGAGAACCCCACAGAACCACACAGAGATGAGGAGCACGGGAGAGAACAGGAGGAAGTCCCGCCCCTCCCAGAGAACCAGCTGAGGATGAGGAGGGGCCTTGGAGAGATGGACAGCCACACCGACCAATCAGCTTATCACTTCCTGGATGAGAAAGAGATAGAAGACCCAGACACCCAGACAGACCAATCAAATGATGACTTCCTGGATGAGAAAGAGATAGGAGAGACGGACAGCCACACAGACCAATCAGAAGATCACTTCCTGGATGAGAGGGCTGTTTCCTGGAGCAGGGCCTCATGGGAGATGTTTGATGTCACAGCAGCGGTGCACTCACAGGCGGGGTCGGGACGGGGCGAGGTTGAGTTGGAGGTGCGTGTGACACGGGCGACCTGCGGCTCATTTAAGGGTGGGGGCGGGGACACAGACAGGGCCAATGAGGGAGAGGGGGTGGGGCATGCAGATGTGTGCACCAGCCTGAAGGGCAACACTTCCGCCATCCTCATCGTGTTCTCGGACGACCAGCGCAGTCGACGCCTGGAGGCCCAGAGGGAGCTGCAGCACATGCTCAGTCTGGAGAACGAGGCCGTCTTCTCCGAAGCTCACGAACCACAAGACACCGAGGACAACGACCCCCGTGACCTTCAAACAGCTTACATCACACCGCCACCGTACACCGCTAGTGATCTTTATATGTCCCATGTCACTCCAATGTATGACCCCAGTGACTTTGGGGTCACGACCTCAAACCGGCCGTCAGTAGAACATCAGTCACTCCAGACGTCACCTAATAATTTGCGCTCATTCCAGAACTTTCTCCCAGAAGCAGATTGGAACCCCCACCCAACAGACGACACAATCAGACTCCGCCCACCTCCTGACCCCTCCCCCCGTCATCGGCGAATCAGACGGCAGGCAGATAGCGGCTACTGCCGGCGCACGTCGCTGCGCGTGAACTTCAAGGACATCGGCTGGCACAAGTGGATCGTGGCGCCTCCGGAGTACGAGGCGTACGAGTGCAAGGGCACGTGCCAGTTCCCGCTCTCACCCGACGTCACGCCCTCCAAGCACGCCATCATCCAGACGCTGGTCAACCTGCGGCACCCTGGGAAGGCCAACATGGCGTGCTGCGTCCCCACCCAGCTGGACCCAATCACCATCATGTACCAGGACAACGGCGTCATCACCGTCAGGCACCTCTACCAGGAGATGCGTGTCGCCGCCTGCGGATGCAGGTAATGTTGGCGCTGCCAGCCCGTGCCAACCCCAGAGACACTATTTCCCCATACCCATGCCAACCCCAGAGACACTATTTCCCCATACCCATGCCAACCCCATCTGCTGCCACCAGAGACACTCTACGCCCCCATGCCAACCCCAGAGACACTCTATGTCCCCATACCAACCCCAGAGACACTCTATGCCCCCATGCCAACCCCAGAGACACTCTACGCCCCCATGCCAACCCCAGAGACACTCTATGCCCAACCCAATCTGCTGCCACCACAGAAACTCTATGCCCCCATATCGATGCCAACTCCATCTGCTGCCATCACAGACACTCTACGACCCCATGCCAACCCCCCTGCCACCATACCAGAGACACTCTACGCCCCCCCTACCCATGCCAACCCCATCTGCTACCACCACAGAAACTCTACGCCCCCATACCGATGCCGACCCATCTCTATGCCCCCATGCCAAACCCATCTCTATGCCAACACCATCTGCTGCCACCACCCTGCGTCATTTGTATTAACTTTATAACAAGCAAAAAAAAAAGAGAAAAAATTCCAAACAATACAAAATCAAACAAGTAAAGTACCCTGCAGTGCCAATTAACTCCATGTGCCAATTAACTAACTAATTAACTCACTAGTTAACTAATTAACATATACAGTAGCTGTTGTATTATTCTAACACTTTGGAAAGGATGATCAATGGACTCACATTTTTATTTTATTATTTAAAGAAAATAAAGAACAATAAACATGTAAAACCTTGATCATTTTATTATTCAACACTGCCCTGCTGGAATTATGCTTTGGCCTCATTAAACATGCATTGTTCTACTGATCCTGATTTAGGTGGGGTCTTATTTTTTTTATTATTATTTCTGGGCAACTTTTCATCTGTGCCATAGTGCCCTCTACAGGCCGAGAGAGGACACCGCAGTCTTGGACAGGATTGAGGGTCTTACAGGAAAAGACACAAAGTTCACTGAACTATCCTCTTTGGTTCATTTACTAAGTGTGTGCACACTAAAAGTAGACTTCAGCTTCTTATGATATTTAGCATGGGACCAACTGTCTTTGTTTCACAAAGTAGGCAAAACTTATGTTATCAATTAATGTTATGTTATTAAACTTATCTTATCAATTCATCATTCTTATTAATTGCACAGAGCAGATATACAGTATACATGCACTGTATGCTTTTCTTACACGTGTATGTAATCAGCATTTAATGTTATGTAGTCTAGGCTTCTACTTTCCATGTTTCAGGTCCTAAATTCGTTTACCCAGTATAAAAATAAAAATACAGTCTCAGCTGGTATATATGGCACGTTAAAACCTTTCCACTATATCATTTCCTCTGCAGAGATTGTGGTCTATAAATTCCCATCTTTCGATCCCACAAATATCCAGGGCTGGGTTTAGCTCGTCTTATTACAGCACACACACACACACACACACACACACACACACACACACACACATTGGGTCCCGTCTCCCTCCGGTGACCAAAACACTCCGGTCCCGCCTGGCTGACGTAGAGCGCGCGGTGCGCAGCCCATTGGCTGTGGGGATCGCGAGACAGCCTTACATGAGGTCTGGCGGGTATTAGCAGGTGAACGAGATTACCGTTATATTGCTCAGATTAGCGCAGCCGCGGGTTGCATAATTTTTATCTTGTAAAAACGGCCAGGGTGTTGTCGCTCCCGCCCGGAGATTACTAGTCTGATTTACACAGCTAAACAAAGTCACGAGCGGACGGAGACAGAATCCAGATTCCCGCCAGGAAAGGAGGCTTATGTCTCCGATGTCTGCGGTTGCCAGCCAGAGTTGCCTTTAGCTTTAGCTGTTGTCTTCACTTGGGAATCAGGTGACCACCTGTCCCCTTTAAGTTCTTCTGTACAGCAAGTTTACGCGCAAACTGAATATTCTGTCCCACATTTTCATTGGACCATAATAAAGACACAGATTAATAAACTCACTCATGACTTATGACTTTTGCCTAATAGTTGAGAAAAGCTCAAATCTACAGGCTGACTCCAAGGCCTACATCAACCAAGCTGTTAACATTTAGTCAGGGGGCCTGCAGTGTCATTAGAGTGGGAGCCCATAGGATAGTAAAATCCATGTGTCTTTGCTAGTAAATAATATGATGTGTGTGTGTGTGTGTGTGTGTGTGTGTGTGTGTGTGTGTGTGTGTGTGTGTGTGTGTGTTTAAAGTCTGAAAGTGTGAGGACTGATGAGCACAGGATAAGACTGTCATTTCGGATTCAGTGATTCTAAGCCTCATAGCTTGATGGAAAAGCTGCTGTCGAGTCTGGTGGTTCTAGCTTTGAGACTGTGAAATCTCTTGCCAGATGGTTGTTGAGAATTAGACTAAGAACACACAAATGTGAGAGATGGCATAAGGCAACTAGTGTCAAGTATGAAGTGAAAAATCAGTTTTTAATCAATCTGATTGTAAGTTCTGATTCTAAATTCTGTGCTATAGCTCAGTAACATTAAAAAATAAGCATCATCGCACTGACCCTGTCTCCATGCCAACAGTCCAGTTAGGGCTTAAGTG
>JAODXP020000015.1:16811074-16813574 GCA_027497455.2 Sardinella longiceps | reverse complement strand
CGAGGAGCAATCCGAGAGGTTGTTTTATCGAAACGCGGAGCCATCACAAGGGTCGTTTATCATCAGAGAGGTCATTTTCTCATCACGAGGAGCCATCAGAGGGATCAGTCTATCATCCCAAGGAGGCATCAGATATGTCTGCGTCAGCGGTGTGTGTGGTGCAGCTGCTGGTGGTGGCGTGTGTGTGTGTGTGTCCGAGCGGTGCGGCCGAAGGCTCGTTCCAGCGCAGGCTGGTTCTGGACATGGCGAAGGTTCTGCTGGACCACTACTGCTTCCCTGAGAACCTGCTGGGCATGCAGGAGGCCATCCAACAGGCCATCAGCAGCGGCGAGATTCTACACATGTCCGACCGCAAGGCGCTGGCTAACGTGCTCTCCACCGGCGTGCAGGGCGCCCTCAACGACCCCCGGCTCACTGTGACCTTTGAACCGGGCTTCGTTCCCGTGGCGATGCCAGCGATAAGCCTGCTGTCGCGGGAGCAGCTGTTGCGTGTGGTGAGGAGCTCGTGTAAGCTGGAGGTGTTGGACAACGGCGTGGGCTACCTGAGGATCGACCGCATCATTGGCCGAGACACGGCGGCTAAGCTAGGTCACTTCCTGCAGGAGAGCGTGTGGAACCGCGTGGCTCGGACCCGAGCTCTGATCCTGGACCTTCGCTTCAGTGTGGGCGGCGACCTCTCCGGACTGCCCTTCCTCGTCTCCTTCTTCGGGGAGGCCGCGTCGCCCACGCTCATCGAGACCATCTACGACCGACCCAGCAACACCACCAGGGAGCTGTGGACGTTGCCACGGTTACCGGGTCCACGCTATGGCAGGCGCAAGGATCTGATGGTGCTGGTCAGCAAGCGCACCAATGGGGCGGCAGAGGCACTGGCCTACGCCCTCAAACACCTCAATCGAGCCATCGTTATCGGCGAGAGAACTTCTGGAGGGTCGGTGAAGATCGATAAGATCCAGATCGGAAGCTCCGGGTTCTACATCACTGTGCCCGTAGCCAGATCTGTGAGTCCGGTGACCGGGCAGAGCTGGGAGGTGAACGGTGTCTCTCCTGCGGTCTTGGTCCGGCCGAAGGAGGCGGTGGCGAAGGCCAAGGCTTTGCTGGCCGCTCGAGAGGCGATCCCGAAGGCCGTCCGCAGCGTGTCCGACCTCATCCAGAGGTACTACGCCTCTCGAGACAAAGCCAGCGCCCTGCTGAAACACCTGGAGAGCACCGACTTCTTCACGGTCATCTCCGAGGACGACCTCGTGGCCAAGCTCAACTATGAGATCCAGTCGGTGTGTGAGGACCCGCGGCTCATCATCAAGACGGACAAAACTGGGCCAGCAGCGCTGGAGGACCCAGCCGAGTCAACACCAGCCAGCTCGGAGTCGGACACACACACACTACTAGTGGACGACGTTTTCACTGTGGAGGTCCGGCCAGGGAGGAGCGGATATCTGCGTTTTGACCGGTTCCTGGACGCCACTAATCTCCGCAGACTGGAGGCCTCCATGGCACAGAAGATCTGGGAGCCAATCAGAGAGACGGATCATCTGATCATCGATCTACGCTCCAACACGGGCGGCCCCTCTGAGGGTCTTCCCCTGCTGCTGTCCTACCTGCACGACCCCGACACACCTGTGCTGTTCTACACACTCTACGACTCCGTCCAGAACACCACCACAGAGTTCCGCAGCTCCCCGGTCCAGGGCCTGCCATACGGTTCCGAGAGGAACGTCTACATTCTAACGGGGTACCACACGGCAGCGGCGGGGGAGGAGTTTGCTTACCTCATGCAGACGCTGCGACGCGGGACGGTCATCGGGGAGATCACCTCGGGCAACCTGCTCCACTCACGCTCCTTCCAGGCCGAGGGGACAGGGATCGTCGTCACGGTGCCCGTGCTCAACTTCGTGGATAATAACGGCGAGTGTTGGCTGGGGGGCGGGGTCGTGCCAGATGCCATCGTGTTGGCGGACGAGGCGGAGGAGGCGACGGCGGAGATCGTGGCATTCCACGGGGAGATGCGAGCGCTGGTGATGGGAACGGGCGAGCTGCTTGAGGAGCACTACGCTCTCCCACGGGTGGCCACTACAGTGCGCTCCGTTCTGCAGGACAAGTGGCAGGGCGGCTCGTACCGCTCGGCGGTGGACTATGAGTCACTGGCGTCGCAGTTGACCTCTGACCTTCAGGAGACGTCAGGTGACCACCGTTTGCACGTATTCTACTGCGACGTGGAGCCTGAGGCCGTGCAGGAGGCGCCCAGGATTCCGTCTAGCGACTCTGCCGCCTACATCGTCGACGCCCTTTTCAAAGTCGACTTGTTGCCAGGCAACGTGGGATACCTGCGAGCAGACACAATGCCAGACCTGGAGGTGCTGCAGGCCATTGAAGCTCAGCTGCTCAAGCAGGTGTGTGTGTGTGTGTGTGTGTGTGTGTGTGTGTGGGTGGGTGGGTGGCTGGGTGTGTGTGTGTGTGTGTGTGTGTGTGTGTGTGTGTGTGTGTGTGTGTGTGTGTGTGT
>JAODXP020000015.1:16806074-16808574 GCA_027497455.2 Sardinella longiceps | reverse complement strand
ATGGGACCTATAGTGTGCTCATATAGACATCTCTCCCTATGGGACCCCTATGCTATGGGACTGTATGGGACCCCTATGCTATGGGACTAGGGTTGCCACCTGTGTCTGACAAAAATCCTGTGAAGTTTGACCATCGAATCTACCTTTTTTGTTTGTAAGCAGCAACGCCCTTCGCACATCTAACCCAAGATAAAAAAATCACCCTTCTACGCTGCAATTGTATAGTTCTAATTAGCAGAAATATACAAGATATTTGTTTAGTTAATTGCTTTATTTAAAAGCAGGTTTTTTGTTTTTTTTTAATCCTGAAAAACAGGACTTTTTCAGGATTTTTTATTTTTTTATTTATTAAATTCCAAGACAGACCATGAAAATCCGGGACAATCAGGAAACCGGAGAAAGGTGGCAACACTATATGGAACTGTGTGGAAGCCCTACACTAGGCTATGGGCCTGTTTGTGTGCTCATATTATAGGCAGCATTCCCATAGTACAGTCGCTCATGAGAGTTGCGGGGAGTGGCATGGACTGATTAACCCCGGCCCCTAGCACTCAACCCCTGGCAGGCAGGAAGTGGATGAATTGACTGTTTAAAAGGCTCACTAAGCTGGTAAGAATGTATCATATGAACTGTATGACTGAAATAAAGTCTTTAAGCCACACTGTAGGCTGCTGGAATGTTCTGACAATATGAGTCGTCAGGCTCTGTGCTGTTGAAGATTCAAGATTCAAGAATTTTATTTGTTACATGCATAATTGTTAAAGTACAAAAAGCAGTGAAATGTAGATTGGGGCTGAACTCCCTGTGCAAGCAAGAATCATTAATAATAGTAATAAATAAGAAAAGAATAGTGTGTGTGAGGTCATGCATTGATAAACCGTATGGCTTGTGGAAAGTAGCTCTTCCTTAACCTCTCAGTTCTTGTTCTGGTGGAACGGAACCGCTTTCCAGAAGGCAGTCTTACAAAAACATTATGACTGGGGTGGTGAGAGTCTTTGATGATCCTGTTTGCCCTGGTCTGACATCGCCAGCAAATCACTTTGTGGAGGGTGGTTTTGTCTTGAGAGGTGCAGTTTCCATACCATGTTCCCAGTTGAAGGTAGGGGTGCTCCGAATTTATATTTAAAGCAATCATCCAATCAACACATAGCCCTGCTGTTTCACAGTTTAAAAAGTTTTATTTAACAGTACTCACTACCGAGGTTAAAAAAAAAGCCAAGTCAAAGCTTTCGTGCTGCCACTGCAGCTCTTGTTCACTGATGGAGAAAGTACCACATGACCACAGGTGTTTCTAATTTATTAGAAGTTTTGGGTAGGGTGCGCACATCCAAAAACACTTGTTGCAGGTGCCAGACAAAAGTGTCAGACAGTTGAAGAAGGTAGGTCTGCACACTGCCAATAAGCTCCAAAAATAAACTTTATTATTTAAAAAGAAACGTTTCGATCACCCTTCATCTTCATCAGGCCTGGATCTTCATCCAGATCTAATTCATTAGACCCAGAAGGCCCTTGGTGGCCATGTGGCAGAAGCCCTTACTGACCACATTCCGCGCCCAAGATAGCGAAAGAAACAGCAGCTAATGCTAACAAGGACACAAGGAGTTTTTATTTGTCACATGCATATGATTAGTACTGCTAAAACTCCAGTGAAATTTGTGTCTGGTGACAGTCTATTGTGCAAAGTACAGAAGTACCGTAGGAAAGTGGCCAGATATGCCAGCTTCTGTCACCGTTAGCTGCCGTTTTGCTATCTCGGTCTGCGTTGCTGCGTCATTGTGGTGACTATAAACAGCACATAGCTCTGTAAAACAGCAGGGCTACATGTTGATTCACTCCAGATAAATTCTTTAAGTACAGCTGAGGGGCATGGCCAGCATGGATGAGATATTACAGGAAGTACACCTGTGGAGGGGCGTGGCCTAGTACTGAGGGGGTTCTACACTACATATGGACACCATCTTTTATTTTGAACACTGTCTTCCATTCTCTCTCTCTCTCTCTCTCTCTCTCTCTCTCTCTCTCTCTCTCTCTCTCTCTCTCTCACACACACACACACGCTCTATCACTCACAAAACACACACAGACACACACTTACGCACGCACACACACACACACACACACACACAGACTCTCTATTCATCACTGTCTTTACATTGTCTTCATCTCTCTCACACACACATATGCTCTCTGTAATACACACATACACACTCTCTCCCACACGACACACTCACTTTCACATACACACACACTCTCTCTCTCTCTCTCTGACTCTCTCACATTCACTCTCTCTCTCTCTCTCTCTCTCTCTCTCTCTCTCTCTCTCTCACACACACACACACACACACACACACACACACACACACACCCACTCACTCACTCACACACTCTAGTGTTTTTCTTCCCCTCTTAATAGACATCTGACTGCAGTTATTGAGCATTTTTGATCTTTCTCAATAAAGTCTATTTTGGGTTGACCTGTTTTAGACAATCCTGTTGTCCG
>JAODXP020000015.1:16789321-16794321 GCA_027497455.2 Sardinella longiceps | reverse complement strand
TTCAAGCTGAAAAAGTTTGTAATGTACCTGCACGTATTGTACAATGTAGGTGAGTCATTAATCACTGAAATATGCTGCAATTCTATAGGCCATGGGCTATGGGGGCTTACTTACAGTGCACCTCTACCAATCGAACTAGCTTTTTCAGAGGTCTGGCTATGCTCTACATGAAATGGAATGTTAAAGGAATATACCGGAGTGAATTCAAACATAGCCCTGATGAAAGAGCTTGCTAAATGCGCTAGTTAGCAAGTGGAACAAATGATTTGGTACAGCACAGACCGAACGCTAACGCAGAGGGGAACAGGCACTTTACACTGAATCAATGGGACCTGACTGTTGGAAACCGAAAGTAAGATCTGAGGTTACATTGACTCAATGTTAAGTGTTTCACGTTCATGTTAGGTCTATGCTGTTCGAAATTCTTTCATTTCATGCGAAATATATTCCTGTTAGAAGGCTCGTGCAGCAGGGCTATGCTTAAACTTACCCCGGTATATTCCTTTAATATGGATTTTTGGGATGCACTAACCTCAATGCATTTCAGTACAATGCAAATTCTACATAAGGCAACAGATGGTGTGGAAGCACTGATGGAACTCATCGCATCTACGGTCTAAGCTTCTAGAAAATATATAGGCTATAAGCTGTTTAACTTGTTTACCCATTTGAGAGAAAATGAGAAAAAATTCACACACACAGAACATTTCTTTCTTTCTTTTTTTAATCGACAGCTTTAAAAACAAAGTTGAAAATCAAACCTGCTTATAAATGTCACACATCACTTGTAAAATAAGCTATATGTGTAGAAATTTTATGACTTTTTAAGTTTCAAAATGATGCAATATACAGATCTCTATACAACTGGATTTCGGTTTGATTTGCCTTCCGAGGCTGCAGCCACATTCTGGCAGGCCCCACAAGTCAGCGCAAAGGATTGTGGGAAAGGGCACACCCCCCCAGTCACAATGGTTGCATTTGAGATGGCGGACATAAGGCAATGCATGCTGGGAACTACTACCCATGATGCACTGGTGCACAGAATGCATTGTTTTAAAGGGGACACGGACTGGAAGAGCATCATTACCTTGGCTTTGGTGCGTTAGGAGAGGATGTGCGTGCGTTGGGGGCCAAGCGTGAACAGAGAGCAGAGGTGGGTCTGCTTCCTAAGAAAATATTGGACTCAGAAACAGCTACGCCGAAATGACTTTGCCAATTAGAACAAGCCCTGCACATCATATCAATCATCACAAAGCCAGTAATGTTCAGTTCTAGTACTTAGTCACAGAGGGCGCTGTTGTGCCCAAATGACCATTTACACAGTCAGCCTAAATAAACTCTTAACTGGGCTTCTCAAATTGGAGTTGAGCTTATGTTTGATCAATCAGAGCAGAATATGTTGCATTTTAAGAGCAGAAAAACAAGCAACATTACCGGTATTCCCCCCCTCTATGCCCACCTTTAAGCCTGGAGCTGAAGTTGGACACACCAACCCCTCCGGATGGAACCGGACCGGGCCGAGCCAAGCTCAGCAGAACCTACAGTACAGTATGGCTTTTCTTTCACTCCTCATTCCCTCAGCGGGCACACCTACACTCTCACCCTGGGCTTACACTGGGTACGTTACGGAAGCGTTAACACTGACTTACACTGGGTGCAGCGTTAACACTGACTGAAACTGTGTATGCCTAACTAAGTTAGCAGTTATGTTAGCTACAATGCAATTTTCCATTGACAAATAACTACGTTGCTAACTGGTTAGCAACTATGCTTTTGGGAAACAGGACCCTTGAGTAGGAGCTAATTGTTACAGATGCAGATTTGACTTTGATCTAAACGTGACTGTAACGCATTCAGTGTTGCCTCCCTGCAGCGCTTCCGTAACGCATTGGGCACAGCCTCTCCCTCAGATCACACACACACACTCACACTCCCTCTCTCCACACACACACACACACACAACCCCCTTTCCAGCCATACACACACTCAGAGTTAAACATTGGAAATGAGAATATAAAAATAAACAGCTAAAAATGACCCACCACCGTAATCACAGACACAGGAAGAAAAGGGAACACACACATTCACTTAGGTACAGCAACAAACACACACACACACATTTTTGTGTTACTTACTATCGGACAAGAGTTGGATATGAAATGAGGAGTCATGACATGACAGATTATAGGCCCGCCTGCAGTGTGTGTGTGTTTTGATAGGAAATGATGGTCATGATATGACTGACAGACCTGCATGTAGTGTGTGTGTGTGTGTGTGTGTGTGTGTGTACATGGGTGTGTGTTTTGATATGAAATGATGGTCATGATATGACTGATTGGCCTGTCTGCAGTGTATGCGCGTGTGTGTGAGTGTGTGTGGAGAGCTGAGCCACTGCAGAGCTACATGATCATGGGGTCAGAGTTGAAGGGTCAAAAGGTCAGGGGTCAGGGGTTAAGGCATACAGATGAGAGAGGATCTGCAGGTCGGCGGTGGAACTCGTATCCATCCTGGTTCTGCAGACTAAAGTGCTCAGGGTCGGGTCGGGTCCGGTCGGGTCAGAACCGCAGGCTGCGTTAGTCTTAGTGTTCAGATCAGCACTGCAGATGCAGACAGACCCGGGTCCAGTATCAGAGCCATGATAGCCAGGGGTCCATCCCGGTCCAGTCTCACACCTCTCGGCCTTCACACAGCCGTAGGGGTGTGTGTGTGTGTGTGTGTGTGGTCAAGAAGTCTCATTATCCATTTTTGTGCGTGTGTGTGTGTGTGTGTGAGAGAGAGGATGTCTTTCAGCATTTAATCTGAGAGCATAGTGCCTTTGTTCCATGGCTGATTTCCCATGAGAAAGACGAAAGAAGGTGTGTGTGTGTGTGTGTGTGTGTGAGAGCATAGTGCCTGTGTTAGGTTGCATGGCTGATTTCCCATAGAGTCTAAAGGGGGTTTATATTTGGACAGAGGCAGAGAGTCACTCATCTACATCTACGCACACACACACACACACACACACACACACACACACACACACACACACTTGCATGAGGATCAGTGAAATGGGTTTTTACATATACACAAAGAGACACAGATAAACATTTACATGAAAAGTGAAATGGTGTTTCAGACACGCACACACACACACACTTTGTCAGGTGATTGCTACTTCAACTATCTGGGGATTTAAAATATTTTCTTGAACCTAAGACCATGGACCTCTCACTGTCCATACACAGACAGACACACACACACACGCACACGCACACACGCTTTTAATAGGACTAGAAGAGCAACCTTTACCCTCGTCAGGTAAAATGCAATACATTGCTACTCAATATAACCTTTGAAATTTATTTAACACACACACACACACACACTTTTAAAGAGTCTCTCTTTTGAAGGCTGACAGTGTCCTATGATTGGCAAAATGACCCCTCTCACTCTCAACTCAATTTACACCTGAGTGTGTGTGTGTGTGTTTGTATGAGAGAGAGAGAGAGAGAGAGAGAGAGAGAGAGAGAGAGAGAGAGAGAGAGAGAGAGAGAGAGAGAGAGAGAGAGAGAGAGAGAGAGAGAGAGAGAGAGAGAGAGAGAGAGAGAGATGTTAGTGAGGATCATTAAGATTATGGCTCAGATTGTGTGTGTGTGTGTTAAACCTAGAGACCTGAAGCGCATTGAAGTGAGATTGAGTGAGGCTCTGATTTGATTTCCTTAAATGGTGTATTATGTGTCAACAGCCTTGAGCATCAGATCAGTCACACTAAGGTGTGTGTGTGTGTGTGTGTGTGTGTGTGTGTGTTTGCGCATCTATCCCTCTCTTCCTAACTGTTCTTAAAGAGAACCGTACAATCTGTGTGTGTGTGTGTGTGTGTGTGTGTGTGTGTCTCTCTCTCTCCGTCACACCGTTCTTAAAGAGAACTGTTCTGCATCTGGACCAGACATTCTATCCCCTTGAGACTTTCACTGTAAGTGTGTGTGTGTGTGTGTGTGTGTGTGTGTGTGTGTCTCTCAGACTGATTAGACATACAATGTACTCCAACAACATCCACACACACACACACACAAAGTTTAACAGAGTGTGTATGACAGCATCTCAAGAAGGCACACAAGTACCCAAGAGGTACGTTCAGACAAGAAAACAAACACACACACACACACACAAGCTCTCTCTGTCCATCATCAGTGAATGCAGGATGAGAATGTGTGTGTGTGAGAGTCTGGAGTATAATAGTGTGTTCTCTTGTGTGTGTTGCTATGGGTTACGCATTCTTTAATTCAGTCTTTGAGTGTGTGTGTGTGTGTGTGTGTGTGTGTGTGATGGCTATGGGTTATGCATTTTTAAATTCAGTCTTTGTGTGTGTGTGCATGTGTGTGTGTGTGTGTGTGTGTGTGTGTGTGTGTGTGTGTGTGTGTGTGTGTGTGTGTAAGGGCATCCAATGGATGAGTTCCACCCCTTAAAGAACTAGAGTCCATGTTTAATGCTCATAATGATCAAAGATAGGGTGTGGCACTGCTCAGTCGTCAGTGGGGGTGTGTGCAGGTGAGTGTGAGGGTGTGTGTGCAGGCGTGTGTGTGGGGGTGTGTGTGGGGGGAGAGGGTGCAGAGGCAGGCGAGGAGGCGGACGTCGTCGGGGGCTGGTTAACGATGACCTGGATGACGTAGTCCTTCTGGATCTTGGTGTCCTGCAGTCGTGTTTTATCGGTCAGGAGTTTCCCCGAGAAGAACCAGCGCTGGTGGGCCGCCTCGATGGCCTCCTGGGCCTGCAGCTGCTTCTTCAGCTGACCAATGGGGTCGGACATACTGGCGCTCAGACGCACGTCACGCCCCGTGGACAGACGCACCTGAGAGAGAGAGAGAGAGAGAAACAAACAAACACACACACACACACACACAGTTAGACCAATGTAGACAGCCGTGCTAGGACCCAGACGAATGTGTGTGTGTGTATGAGAGAGAGAGATACTAAGGCTAGGCAAGAAAAACAGTAATGATATGTATCGCGATAGACACATA
>JAODXP020000015.1:16776821-16784321 GCA_027497455.2 Sardinella longiceps | reverse complement strand
GCCTCGCCTCGTGTGTGTGTGTCTCTCTCTCTCTCTCTCTCTCCCTCTCTCTCTCTCTCCCTCTCTCTCACACACACACACACACACACACACACACGGCTAATAAGGAAGTGGCTGCAGTGTCCTGTGTGGGTTTGAGTAGGTTAGGCCTGGCCTCTCCACTCTTGACAGCCACATAACAAACAAACAAACAAACAAACAAACGTGTGTATATACACACACACACACACAAACACAAGAGACACCCAGAGGCAGCCTTATCACCACTGCACTACACACCCAGAGCCAGCCAGATAACACAGTCAGGTTCATACTTTAAACATTCCGCCGCCCGCCCCGCCCCCCCCCCCCCCCCCTCCTCTCTCTCTCTCTCTCTCTCTCTCTCTCTCTCTACACACACACACACACACACACCATGTTGTTACTTGTTAACCAACATTGCTTCATAACACAAAGTACTTGTTCTGCCAAACTAGGCCATAACATCAGAGTGCAGCATAAACTGCACGGGCCTGGACTTAATCAGGACCAAGACATTCAGAAGACGTTCTTTAGACATTCAGCAGACCTTCATCAGATGTTCCAAAAGCTCAATATGATGATGTCCACAGACAGCATACTGTAGCCTCAACTCTCCTTTAGAATGCCTTCCTAAGGAGGGTTGTCTGAGGGCTGTTTTTGCAACCACACACACACACACACACACACACACCAAACCCATCACCCAACAACTACAGACACACACACACCTAGGCTAATCCATCACCCAACCAACTAAAGACACACACACACACACACACACACACACACACACACCAAACCCATCACCCAACAACTACAGACACACACACACCTAGGCTAATCCATCACCCAACCAACTAAAGACACACACACACACACACACACACACACACACACACACACACACACCAAACCCATCACCAAACCAACTACAGACACACACACACCCCTAGGCTAATCCATCACCCAACCACCCATCCCATGTAACCCCTTTCCTACTGCACCTCTGTACTTCACACAAATTGGCACCAGACACACACAGTACACACAGCATTTTTTTTCACACCAGTAATCGTATACAAGTGACATATAGAGTTGTATCCTTGTATCCTTGCATAATTTATGCAGAGAAGTGGATGGTCTGGCCAATAGTTCACTACCTAGGGTAGTTGGGGGTGGAGCCTTCTTTCACAGTCAATGGTTACTATGGCAGATCAGTAGGCTATGACATTTGCTATTTGTTAGGTACACAGGCTCAGGCCCGGTTCTAGCCTTTTTGCTGCCCTAGGCCAGATTTGAGTTTTGCCCCCTTTTTTTCTAGAAATACAAGTGAAAAAGTAAAGAAAGTAATGTAATAAATATATTGTGATGCCCCCTGATATTTCGCCTAGTTTGCGAAATCGCCTAGTTTGTCTATGCCTAGAACCGGCCCTGCACAGACTACCCTGTACCTTATGGAAATGTCAGGCTAAGTTAAGTCCCGTCAAAGTACATTTAAACGCCTGATCCGCCTATTTTTTTTATGTTCGCTGTGCTGTCTGGTGTTGCCAGTTCTAAGGATCATAGTGGATGCTACAACTGATGTGTCTCTGTCTCTGACGCATTCATAACATCAGGCTAAATCTTTTGTCTAACTTAACACATCCTTAACATCAGGCTAAATCTTGTGTCTCAACTTAACATATCTATAACATCAGGCTAAATCTTGTGTCTAACTTAACACATCTATAACGCTAAATCTTGTGTCTAACTTAACGTATAAATAACACTAAATCTTGTACAGACAGTGTAGCACCAGTTATAAGCCAACCAGAGGAGTTGCCTGAGACTGAGAGCGTAGACTCAGAGGGGTAGGCCTAGTCTAGCCTAGTATATCTCACCTGTCTGTCCTTTAGATGCAGCCTAGCCTGCCCTTTAAATTGATGTAGCCTAGTCTAGGTCACCCATCTACCACTTAAAGGAATAGTCCACCTCTTTATGAAAATTGGTTGTTCACCCCCTTACCTGGAGTTACATATGTGGGTAAGAGCATTTTAGTCTCATTGCATGCGTTGTCCTACTCTGGCAACCCCAATTTTACCTTTAGCTTAGCATAGGCACTGGAAAGTAAAGTTGCCAAAGAGTTGCTATCTGGCAACTTTGCATTCCAGCACCTATGCGAAGCTAAAGCTAAAAATGGGGAAAATTGAGGATGCCATACTAGGAAAACTCAAGCACTGAGAAAAAAATGCTCTTACCCACATAACTCAGAGTAAGGAGGTGAATAACCAATTTTTATAAAGAGGTGGACTATTCCTTTAAAGCATGTAGTCTAGCCAAGCCCATCGATCTGCCCTTTAAACTACATGTAACCTAGCTAGGGATGGGTATTAATAAGATTTTATCAATATCAATGCCATTATCAATTCTGTCTATCAATCCAATTCCTTATCAATACTCTTATCGATTCCTGAGTAGCCTAGTTCATGCCAAAAAAAAGGCAGTCTTTATAGGCTTGAGAACAGCTACGGCGCTAATGCACCGTGACGTGCGGGCAGAGAAACTAAAGAATTGTTAAGAGAACTGATAACGTTTGGAGACGTAAGACATCGATGGAATTGATCATTTTGAACCGGTTCTGAATTGGAATTGGTTCTCGATACCCAACCCTAAACTTAGCTCAAGTATCTTCCCTTTTAAACTCCATACAACCTAACCTACCAGCCCTTTAAGTTGGATGTAGCCTAGCTCAATTATCTTAGCTTTTAAACTCCATACAACCTAGCCTACCTATCTGCCCATTAAACTATGTAGCTTAGGTTGCCTGCTGTCCAAACGGCATTTAGCCTAGCTTACCTATTTGCCCTTTGAACTACATGTAGCTTAGTCTAGCTCGCCTGTCTACCCGTTAAACTGCATGTGACCTAACTCCTCTATCTACTCTTTAAACTGCTTTTAGCCTAGCCTAGCTCGTTTATCTGCCCTTTAAACTCCATTTAGCCTAGCTCGCCTATCTGTCCTTTAAACTACACGTAGCCAAACTCACCTGTCTGCCCTTTAAACTGCATTGCATTAAACTCAGCAGGGTAAATGACTAAAAACAAGTTTTTATTGACCTTTTTAAAATTCTGACAGGCTATCACTAAACCAGATACAAGGGGCCATAGGTGTTAGTGTAGCACCTAACATAGCCTACTTTGACTTCTTTGTCGTCTACACCTGAAAACTGATCTTGTGTCTCACCTACTGCACCTAAAAGCCCTACTCTGCCTTTCAAGTCGCCAGCTTTTACAGTGATAACAGCCCTGTGTGTGTGTGTGTTTGCATGACTGGAAACGTAGGACCGAGGCCAGCGCGGACCTTCTCCCCTGTAAACACCTGAGCTGAGGGCGTGTCGGTGCGGTGGGAAAAGTCGTCCCCGGCTCGGCCGACCTTGAGTGAGGTGAGGTCGAGTCTGAGCGATGGGGGCAGTTTTGAGGGGAAGCGAGGCAAACGGCTAAAGTGACACAGCTGACTGAATGTTTACAGGCAGGTGCACGTTTCCGGGGGTCTTACCTCCACGCTTCCGTCCGGTCCTTCCACCGGCTCGAGAAGATCCCTGTCCCCGCGAGTCCCCTCGCTCTCTTCCCACACATCCTCCCATGGTGGTCAGATAGATCCGAGCCGCGCCATCACTGACAACCGGGATAATGTAACGTTACAAGCAGACTCTGCGCCAGCCTGGCACACGGACGTGGCAGCACTCTGGCAGATAGATAGCTACGGCTCAAACTTCAATGAGGAAGTTCCAAAGGCTGATCAGCATCAGGGTGTCTTCGCATGGGTGGCAGCTATGGGTTTTGTAGGCGCTAGGTTGGTCAGGAAGGCAACTTCAACGTTAGCAAACCGTCTGATGAAACTTTCCCCCAAAGCTAAAATGTCGGATTCGGGTCCATATGGCATAGACTCTATCGCCAAAGGAGAAATCTTCAGATAACGATGGATAGTTTTGGAAGGCAGCTCCACAGAAAAAAAAACATGGGTTACCTATAACTTAGCAATTGGCAGTTCGTTATCTAGCCATCTACACAAAAAGAGCACTTTGGGTAGCGGAGCTTGATGGTGGTCCGACTATTATTATTCAATATCTGGGAACATTCTAAGCAAAACGTCAACTCTCGTGCATTGCAATGCTATGATCCATAGGGCTAATCTGAAGTAGACTCACTGCAATCAAAACTGGCTGCCCGCGGCCTAAGTTAACAGTTTCATCTTGAGCAACTTCTCCTTTGATGGCTTGCTAACGTAGCTCCAACGCTATCTTAAGCACAAGATGCGTTTCTCATTTGATTACACACGTAGCCACACAAGCCAATATTAGCTTTGGGATAAATGCGTCTCCTGCGTTTAACTCATCCTGTAATTAACCAAATGTGATATCTAGCACGACGACTAGCTAACAAGAAGCAGTGAAGCTCCTAAAAAGCTATGATAACGTTGCCGTTAGCCGTTTAGCTAATGATACCAATAAGCAGGCAGACTAGCTTGGTAGCTAATGTATGATACACGTTCCTTGCTAGCTAGCTAAAAGCTATCAAAACACCATAACAAAGTTTTGACAGCAACTCTTTGCTGATGACAAGTTCGTTTCGTCCTTTAAGTACATTTACAGTAGATTCGAAATGTTGTCGATTCGTTAATTATCCGCTGTTCTTGTTCAGAAGAGTTTCAAAACTTCAAAGCTTTCATAGTTCCCCGGACCATGATAACATTCCTTTCCCTTCCTGATGTTGGAGCAGTCAGCCAGCCAGAAGCACACATTACGCCTGCGCATATCCATATGCAACTTTTGCACTGCGTCACACAAGGCAGCCAATTAAATGACTCCTGGAACACGCTTCTCCCTCTACAATATTTAATGTGCAAATCGTGACATTAAATACTCACACTGAATGACACATATGCTGTGTAGACATGCATCTCAAACAAAGCATTTCTGACTGTGATAAAATAAATGTGTTCATAGTCCATGGATCGCAGCAAATGTTCAAATACCCGCGCCACATACAGGTTAAATTATTAAGTCAACAATTTTGAGTATAGATGAGACTGTAGCTGGTCATTCGAAGCATTCACTTGAAGAAATACATCGTCCTCCAACATTAAACACTTTGCCAGATGTAGCCCCAACTTTCTGCGCATGCGCAGATAGGTAAGAGTGAATGCACTGTCGATCAGAATGGCTGCAGATAGCGCCCTGCTCCTCGGCTTAGTGGAGGAGTTTGTCTCCGGACAGCAGGACACGAAGGCTACAGAGACCGCGAAAGGTAATTTGCTGCCCTCAGCTAGCGGGCTGTTTGTTGCCGTCGGCAGAGGCTGTTTGCCCGAGAATCGGATGTGCCCAAATCACATGTGATGCCCGCGCCGCTTTGAGTGAGGCTAGCTAGTTAACGTTAGCTCATCAACTAAACAGTCACCACATCCTGTGTACAGAAATGAACACAGAGGTTAGGAAAGCGCTCAAGTAAGACAGTCAGATTGACATCTTTCATGGAACAATGTCCATTTATAGCTGCTTGTTTATATCAGGTTATAGGAGTCATGTTGTCGCTGGAAGCAGCAGCAGCAGCCGCAGCACATAGCTCGCTCGGTAGGCATTGTGAAAGGCTGTGGCAGAATGCCTGTTTGTGTGCATTAGTTTGTGCTAAAGGCGCTAGCGGGCTAGCACGCATCACAGGGAGGATCTATCTATCTGTCAGTCAGTGGACTCTGATCGCTCGGAAGCGTGATCGAGGCCCCTGAAGGGCTTCCGTTCCCCCTTACAACCTTGCTTATATCACAGTCCTCACATACATTAGATGATGTCCACTCTCTATCTGTCCCCATATTTGTCTATCACCCTTGTAAGTCTAACCTTGTTTACGTCAACATCAACATTAACGTTACAGTCCTCACATAGATGATGTCCACTCTCTATCTGTCCCCATATTTGTCTATCACCCTTGTAAGTCTAACCTTGTTTACATCATCAACATCAACATTAACGTTACAGTCCTCTCAAAGATGATGCTCTCTCTCTCTCTCTCTCTCTCTCTCTCTCTCACTTGCAGGAGTCAAGACTGGACAGTTCACTATTCTGCAACTGGTGGAAGCATTGGGGTAGGGAATGATTTTGTAAAGTATCACAGGGTCATTCCATGTCAAATCACCCAAAATTTTGTGAATTTTAAACCTGACCCTCTCAGAAACTGGTGAAAATTGGTGTAACCGATCATCACACCTGAACATTTAATATCTGAAGATTTGAGCTCAATCGGACCAGCAGTTTCTGAGATATGCCAGGTCAAATTTTCAGATTTTCGCCACAAATGGCCTGACCAGCCCACATTGACATTACCCTAATTTGCTTATTTCTGGGTCAAATTCAATAATCTTGGTGTCGTTTGAAAGCTAAGACCCCCAGGAAAATGATTATATGATTACTTTGTATGATTAGACCCATTTTGACTAAATGACCCTTTGACCTTTACTTTGGACCTGAATTTGACCTTGTGGATCATGTGACCTTCAAGCGACCCCTGGTCTAAAAGTTAGCTCAACATGTTTTGTAGACAATATCAAAAAATCAGAGGTATAATATCTTTTGTTTGTCAGCAATTTTAAAACAAAGTTTGGTTGAACGTGATAAAATGGTCTTTAAAGGAATATTCCATGCTATCTGGCTACATTACATTCCAGTGTCTATGCTAAGCTAGTTTGGGATTTGGGGTTGGCAGACTAGGAAAATGCATGCACTGAAACCAAAGTGCTTTTACCCACATATGCAACTCTAGATAAGAGAGTGAATAACCAATTTTGATTAAAAAAAGGTGGAATATTCCTTTAAAGACCATTTTATCACGTTGAACCAAATTTTGCTTAAGTGCACGCATTTTCCTAGTCTGCCAACCACAAACATAGCTTTATTTTAGGTTTAGCTTAGCATAGACACTGGAATGTAATGTAGCCAGATAGCATGGAATATTCCTTTGTCACATTCAACCAAACTTTGTTTTAAAATTGCTGACAAACGAAAAACATTATACCTCTGATTTTTTTATATTATCTACAAAACATGCTGAGGTAACTTTTAGACCAGGGGTCGCTTGAAGGTCACATGATCCACAAGGTCAAATTCAGGTCCAAAGTAAAGGTCAAAGGGTCACTTAGTCAAAATGGGTCTAATCATAGAAAGTAATCATATAATCAGATTCCTGGGGGTCTTAGCTTTCAAATGACACCAAGATTATCGGATTTGACCCAGAAATAAGCAAATTAGGGTAATGTCAATGTGGGTTGGTCAGCCCATTTTTGGCAAAAATCTGAAAATTGGACCCGGTGTCTCTTAGGAACCGTTGGTCCGATTGAGCTAAAATTTTCAGAAATTAAATGTTCAGGTGTGATGATCCTACACACCAAATTTCATCAATTTCTGAGGGGGTGGGGTTTAACCCATCGGGTGATTTGACATGGAATGACCCC
>JAODXP020000015.1:16756821-16761821 GCA_027497455.2 Sardinella longiceps | reverse complement strand
CTCTCTCTCTCTCTCTCTCTCTCTCTCACTCACACACACACACACACTCTCTCTCACTAACTCACACACACACAAGAGACTGTTGAGGAAACAGGCTATGCTCGCCAGAGGACAATGGTGAGACACACACACACACACACACACTCTCTCTCTCTCTCTCTCTCGCACACACACACACACATACACACACATAGAAGAGACTGCTGATGAAAGAGGCTGTGCTCGCTAGAGGACAATGGTGAGACACACACACACATCCTCCCTTCAGATGCGCTATGACTTGATTTCTGTGACATGACACTGAGATACTTTACTGTAGTAACATTGTGTGTGTGTGTGTGTGTTGCACTTGATTTTCAGGTTCCTGCTGGGAAACCCAGGAAGGTGAATTTGAAAAGAAGAGCAAAAATGAATGTATGAGTGTGTGTGTGTGTGTGTGCGCGTGTGCCTTTCTTACTGCTTTTGCCCCAAACACGCACAAGAGGCAAAAGATGCAGCCATGGCAACAGCTACCTGGACACCAACGCAAAAGCACTGAGATACAGGAAGTGAGCTCACATTACTGACCCTTGACCTCTGAGTGCTGTCTCTCTGGTCATTGTGGTCAGGGGGAGAGTCTAAGTGTCAAAACACACACACACGCACACACACACACACACACACACAGACAGGGGAGAGCCTGCCGCTCGCTGTGCTATAAGATGGACATTGAAATGAAAATGATTTTATGTTGTTTATGTGAACTCACCTGCTGACTGATAATTGTCTCAGATAAATGTCCTTAGTGCAGTCAAAGTGTTGACACACACACACACACACACACACACACACAGAAAGAAAGAATTCCAAGAGCCGTCTCTGTTTTGACACACACACATTCATGTTCCATCAGGACAAATACACGCATTGTAACACACACTCGTAACACACACAGCAAATAGAAAGCAGAAACGGACCATATTTATACTTAAAATCACAGCTCATTAAAACCTTTTGTAAGAGGAACATTGTGTGTCCGTCTGTGTGTGTGAGTGTGCTTGTGTGTAAGTGTGTGTGAATGTCAGTCTTTTTGCTGTCAGTTTAGCTTAAGATGTTGCAGACACATTAGTAAAAAAACAAACAAAACAAATAAACATTTATAAAAAAAAGTTTTAAATTTAGTGGGGGCGGAGCACAGCTCTTATTGGTGGCGTTGTCATGGAGACTTCCATCTACTCTTGGCTACAGCAGTCACAACTACAACTATTGGCCTTTGGACCTACAGTGGGGCGAGAGTGTGTGTCTCGCTCACACACACACACACACACACACATGCTGAGTTCATGAGGTCCTTTTGCATTCCCCACACCACTGTCCTTTTGTGCAGTGTAAAACACACACACAAATTTACATTGTCCTTTTGTGCAGTGTAAAAAAACACACACATTTACATTGTTCTTTTGAGCAGTGTACAAACACACACACATTAACACTGTCCTTTTGAGCAGTCTGAAAACACACATTTACATTGTCCTTTTGTGGAGTGTAAAAACACACACACACACACACATTTATAGCACGGCCATAGAACTACAAAAAAATGATACACTCAGAGTGAAACCAACACTTCTGCTGGATCACTGGGCTCTGGTGCTGGGTCAATGGTTGCTGGGTTGCTGTTTGTACTAATTAGTGTTGCTGCATAATTGATTTTTAATGAGGTGGAAACTAAGAACAGTGAGTGAACCAGAGCCAAGGATACTCTTACAGTCTGACCCTCCTCAACCAGGACACACACACACACACACAAGGGGTTGTCAGATGGGCACTGTCATGATTATGGCCACCTGGTTAGATTTGATAGTCCTACTACAGGCTGGGGATCCTTGATTGCGTAGATACAGACGGCAAGTCTGGTTAACGCCTCCCAAATGTGATGGTGGGATCAGTGTGGGGACTTAGGGTAGAATTCTCCCATGTGCTTAAGTCCAAAAAAGTGCGTAGAGCAGGCTGAATAGCATTGAACTAAGCACTATTAAAGCTATATTCGGCAACTCTTTTGAAGTCACATTTCGTGGAATTGTCACATTATTCTGGAAGTAGTACATGAATAAGGCTATTTCAGAAAAAAAAACGAATTCTCTAGCTCCATCCAAACCCTGTAATCGTCGTTGCAATTGTCTTAATCTTTTTACACTGAAAATTCAGGCTCCCTGTAGCTTTCCACCAATCAGGTTCCGAGGGAGGGCTAACTGCCTGTTGATCACAGCCGTGAGCAAGCCGCTGACAACGTGCTGCAGTGAGGGAGGGGTTTGAGAGGCCGTTGGGGTTGGGGAGCGTAGTAGAGACGGGGAGGGACCAACAAGTTGCACGATTTTGATTTTTTTTTGCCTAAGTCTCAGAATTACGTAGACTTGCCGAATACAGCTTTGACAACAATTGATCACTAAGTGAAACTGAATAAAACACATATTAGATGATTTGTCTGATTATGACCTGCTTGCTATAGTTTACAACTACAATTCATTTCCCATGATTTGCATACTCCAGTAACACTGACCGAAATGTCATGAGTCGTCTCTACTCTAGTTTCATTTCATTAAGTAGAATAACTTTCAATGACAGGTCTGATTAGCACAGCTTAGCGAGCTAAATTTAGCTACATTTACAGTGGTGATGAATGAAGATAGCTTTGTTAGCTTGCTAACGAAGCTAACAGCTATCAACATAAATTGTCCTCAATATTGTATTTGGAGATGTACGAAGTAAACAACATAATTAGCTGGAAGTAACCCAATGAGTCTCTACAAGTGCAATTACTAGCAGAGCGCCTGATTAGCCTGTAGCCAAAGTGAATTTCTGTTTTCCACCAAGGTGGAAATTTTTTTGTGGGCGTAACCAGACTTCGGTATGGATGTGTGAGCAGAGCAGAAATACACATACACGCACACACTCCATCCATCTTGGCTCAGTCCTTACGTGTGTGTGTGTGTGTGTGTGTGTGTGTGTGTGTGTGTGTGTGTGTGTGTGTGTGTGTGTGTGTGTGTGTAACCATCTTTGACCCCGGTGACAACACACTGGCGCACACGGCTCTGCCATCTTGATTCCAACGGCTGTGGTTCAGGTGAACTGAAGCTAGGAAAGCACCTTTGGCACCTACAGTAGCATAAAAACACACACACACCACCCATAGTCTATGTGACACACACACACACTAAACAGCTAAAGACTGTCCATTAATATAAAGCAGAAATGTGTGTGTGATGCCCCTCTGATGGGGGTTGTGTGTGTCTCCAGAGAGATTCCACTGAGTTCTGTGCAGAACAGGAAACACTCGGGGTCGATGTTCTGTTCTCTTCTCTCCTCTCTCCTGCAGAACCTTTTAGCTCCACTAGTGGGCGATGTTCTCTCCTCAAGGACCTGCAGAACCCTTCAGCTCCTCTAGGAGGCGATGCTGGTGTTCATGAAGGGGGAAGGGGTTGATTGGCCTGGGTTGTCGCCATAGAGTGAGTGTGTGTGTGTGTGTGTGTGTGTGTGTGTGTGTGTGTGTGTGTGTGTGTGTGTGTGTGTGTGTGTGTGTGTGTGTGTGTGTGTGTTCAGATGGCCATAGGGTCAGTTTTCTGAAGGGGCGAGTCCCAGATGAGGCCGTCCCCATAGGGAGGGTGGGAGGAGGGCAGTAGAACCCGCGTCACCCAGTGTCTGAGGAGAGAGAGAGAGAGAGAGAGACAATGGTTGGTCTCACACACACACACACACACGCTCAATGGTGTTTTTTGCCCGCAACGGCATCTTCCAGGCAGCACAGCCTAAAAGGCACTACCCTTACCTTATTCCTAACCCCCTCAACCCTTACCCTAAACTGAGTGGAGTAGTGCCTCGAAGGCAGTGCTGCCTGGAAGGCACCATTGAGGGCAAAAAATACCAAAGACCCACACACACACACTTCTACAATCAGGGGTTAAAGTGGGTGGGAACCCATCGAAACAGATAAAATAGTTTCATAGAAGGCACAACACTGTTAATCTTTTGAGAGTGACGGATGTCACCCATTCTTCTCTGTTAAATAACTTACTAAGTTTCCTTCACATAATCATCATGTGAAACTGCACAACCTTGTTTCTGTGATGAACATTTCACAAGATAATTGAACTTGAACTGTCACGAATACAGCTCTGAGTGCCAGTCATACCCATTCTTCTCTGTTAATTACTTAACTCCCTTATGGCAAAGCGCATGTGAAAATAAACACAAGATCCTCCTGATTGCAATGGAGTATTAGCCAGGCAAGCGCCCCCTGCTGGCTGCGCTCATTTCATTCCGTTCCTCCAGACAGTCAGTGTTAGTACGATTGAGTTTCGTTTTCACCAACACAGATCCGTGCGGGCCAAATTCAGCGAACAGAGTGAGAAACTGAAGCCACGATATTGTGCCTGGACATCACTAACCTCGAGTTAAGATAGCAAAACATTTTTTATATGCGTTTTAAACGAACTCTAGCAAAATGTTTTAAAACGTTGCATAGCGCCCTCTTGAGAGGAAACGATTGGCAATGGAGATGTTTCAGGCGCTTTGCACAAAGTTGTGAAAGCGGATGATTTTGAGCGGATGATTTTGATTTCGTATTTTTTGAAAGCGGGTGATCAAATCAAGCTAATGAAGTAAAGCATCCCATCGTAAATCCCCCCCCCCAATTTCTCCCCCAGACTTGTCTTTGCTGCGGCAACATAAAATATGCGAGTTCCCTTTCCTGCCAAAGCCCACTTTAACCACTTTATACAATTACATTATATTCATTCATCTCAAATACACACAATTAAACACCGTACATCTGACATTTAATTTCTCTCTCTCTCTCTCATACACACACACACACGTATACAGTGTACTGTACATTCATTCATCTAAAGTATTCTCACAGACATCTAACACACAAAAACACACACACACCCACACACACACACACACACACACACACACTGCTATTTTCCACTCCAAACAGGATTTTAAAGTTGTTCACTCGG
>JAODXP020000015.1:16746821-16751821 GCA_027497455.2 Sardinella longiceps | reverse complement strand
CGGAGTCCACAAGAAACAGCTTGCGCAGCAGCTGCAGAGGTTAAAGCAATTAGGAGAAAACAATTTCGAAAACCTGCGCAGCAAGCCCATAGAAATTGCTCGCTTTACTAACAAGTTTGTTGTGTATATGAAAGTTTCGACCATTCAGATTGAAGTTAATAATAGGCCTGCCGTTTGCTTTAAACTGCGCTTTTCTTTCAGCAGTCGTTGCCGATTTAAAAGTAGCCTAACAATACCGATGACCTAGCTCAAATGTGGCTGATTAAAACGGCAATTTAACTGTACAGCGACGTTCACAAAGCCACCGTCTATCATAATAGCATCAAAACGATGTGTTTCCGTCTTTGTTTCTCTCTTAAAATAGCGCTAAATTGTGTCATTTCGCTATGTTTTGATGGCAGCACTGAGAATGAAAAGTTAGATGATTCCATGGCTGCTGGCGCGTTGTTACCGGTGCGCCTGTCTGCCTCCAGACTGGACCAATGCGGTGGAAAAAAGACACGCTCCCTGTCATATTGATTATGATGGTGTCTATGCTCCTCGCTCATTCTACAGCGATAGTCCATAGACAGTCCATAGTTGGTTGATTGACTGCTTGCTTGGTTGGTTGGTTGGTCCCCCCCCCCCCCCCCTTAAAAAAAAAAAAACTCTTCGGATTTACACAATTCACGTAAATGACCTTTTTTGAGTTCAAAACGGCGAATTTCGCCGAAAGGTGACAAGTTTGCAGGTATGTATGTGAGAGAGACTGTCTCTGTGTGAGGTTTCCTGCCTTAGACCTCACTGTTTCCTGTTTGGGTTTCTGATCTATCTGTACTAGAAGTGTGTGTGTGTGTGTGTGTGTGTGTGTGTGTGTGTGTGTGTGTGTGTGTGTGTGTGTGTGTGTGCACTCACCACTCCAAACCAGCGTGTGAGGTGGTCCACTAGCCAGTAGATGGGGTGTGTGTGTGTGTGTGTGTGTGTGTGTGTGTGTGTGTGTGTGTGTGTGTGTGTGTGTGTGTGTGTGTGTATTACTCACCACTCCAAACCAGCGTGTGAGGTGGTCCACTAGCCAGTAAATGGTGTGTGTGTGTGTGTGTGTGTGTGTGTGTGTGTGTGTGTGTGTGTGTGTGTGTATTACTCACCACTCCAAACCAGCGTGTGAGGTGGTCCACTAGCCAGTAAATGGGTGTGTGTGTGTGTGTGTGTGTGTGTGTGTGTGTGTGTGTGTGTGTGTGTGTGTGTGTGTGTGCACTCACCACTCCAAACCAGCGTGTGAGGTGGTCCACTATCCAGTAGATGGGCTCAAAGACGGCGTCCAGCGCCGTGTCGGAGTTGCACAGTGAGTTAAAGTAGAGTGACCTCAGCAGCAGCCGCCAATAGCGCCACAGGAGGCGGAGTCTGTGGCATGCATGACCCCGCCCACCACCGCTTCCGCAGCAGCGCCGTCTCCATGACAACAGCACACGCATCACCCTAGCAACCAGCCACCGCCAGCTCCGTGTCACGCCTCCTGTCACACACACACACAGGACACACACACACACACCTTAGGCTGGAGTATATCTGTTGGCAGTGTGTATCCACATATATCCCATGGCGCTTTCTAACACACTCCTGCAGACCATTCAACCATCCACACATCCACACACACACACACACAGCAAACTCACAGACACACCCACACATACACTCACACGCACACACACACATGCAGACCACTCACCAACACACACACACACACACACACACACACACACAGCCTCTTGAGTTGTAAACAGAAGCATTATTGACCTTGACCCAGCAGTGACAAAGATCTACACTGTCTCATAGTGCAGAAAGACACGTATGCACACACACACACACACACACACACACACACACACACACACACACACACACACACACACACACACACACAAAACCTAAAGGCTACCTACACACACACGAAAAGTATAAGGCTGCATGCATATACGCATACACATACACATACACGTACACGTGTACACACACACACACAAAGTATTACTGCATGCACACATACACTTATGAGACTAACAATACTGTATACAAATAGCACACACAAAACTGACAAGGCTGAATAAAAACACACACTCACACAAACATATACTCACAAACACACTGCACACACACTTTAGTTTGACAGTGATACAGTCATGAAATAGGTAACAATACATCTTTCATTGCCATTCTGTAAGGAAAAAACACAAAAGAGCACAAACACACACACACACACACAATGACGAACAACACAGTTCTACATAGAGCACAATCTTTCATTAGTGATACAAATATAGTAAAACACAGCTTCACTTCTTGAGCTATAGTTCAAACATACACACACACTCAAAATGAATAGCGTACACTCATCATCCAAACACAACCACTAAACAGAAACATTATGTTTCTACTCCAAATCCTGTACACGCACGCACACACACAAACGCACACACACAAAATGAATACACTCATTATCCAAACACCACCTCTGAAAAGAGAAACATAATATTTCTAATCCAAATCTCTCTCTCTCTCACACACACACACACACACACACACACACACAGGTCACTCACTGCGTCTGGTCATTTTCAGTGTAGAGTAAACTCCTCAAATTGACTGTTGCATCTCTCCCAATAACCAACAGCTGTTAACTAACCACTCACACTCACACACACACACACACACACAGAGAGACAATCTCACCGATACATAAAGGATGGATGTGTGTGTGTGTGTGTGTGTGTGTGTGTGTGTGTGTGTGTGTGTGTGTGTGTGTGTGTGAGTGTGAGAGTGTGTGTGCATGAATGTTTGATGAGAAATACTCTTTCCGCTGAGCTCCAGGCTTGGGAGGAGGAGGGAGTCAGTGGCCGTATGCGACCCAGGCCAGGGCTTCCTCTGCTGGGCTACAGGAGGCCACCTGATCCCCTGATCAAAGCTCATGGAAGTGGGGCTCGGTTTCAGCGATAGCGGGGAACCTCCATTGGCAGGCCATGAATCATTAACCACACCCCCAAAAACCCACCGGGTCACGGCCATGGCCAATCAGATGCTTCACGCATCACCACATCGCAGATGGAATATCCAACCGCAATCTAATAACATCAACAAGCTGGCCTTCAAGGAGCAACGTGACCCCCCCCCCCCACACACCACCACACACACACACACACACACACACACACACACACACACACAGAGGCCTCGAAGAACAAAACAACATCGAGGAACAGCAAGAGCATCTGGTGTCTGTAGCACTATAACATGATAGGACACACACACACACACACACACACACACACACACACACACACACACACACACACACACACACACACACACACACACACACCACTTCTGTAAAGTATAACATGTAAGAGATGCCCACTGAGGTATCTTAACTGATCACCCAGGATTGCGTTTGGTTCAGATCTGGCTCAGTTCCGGCATGGTGCCGGCTGGTATCCATGGTTACACCCCACATCTGATAACCATTGGGCAGTGGGATGGTATCCAGGTTACCATGGTAACGTCTGATAAACACCCGCGAGCATCAGGCTGGGCAGGAGCGACCAGACACCAGACACCATCTCACTTTTACTTATGACATCAATCTCTCTTACTCACACACACACACACACACACACACACATACACAGGTCTCACTTTCACTTGTGACTTTGTGGGCCTGGCAGCAGGAGGAGGGGTCTCCACTCTTTACCAAAACAATTAAAACAACAACAATTCTTCAAACATGTGTAGTGTAAAGACAAATGGGGTTGTGTTTGTCCAATCTGAAAATTGGACAATGGATGCCAGTCATTAAGAGGAGATGTATTGCAGTAGTGTGTAGTCTGTGTATGTCAGTAGGCCACTGTACCATTAAGGCTGACACACCTCCTCTCTCAGTCATAACGTTACATTCAGGCTCAAGGATAACGAGAATGAAGATGTCCCATCAGCGTAACCGAGTCTGAAGAGCATTTGAAGTGACAAGGCCGTGTGTGTGTGTGTGTGTGTGTGTGTGGTTGCAGGCAAAGTGGTTACAGAGGGCTTTGAATTATAACTTGGCGTCGCGTGCCAGCCTCTGAGCTCAGCTAACTTTAACCGGTTAGTTAGTTAGTTAGATGCTGAGGGCTAACATAGATTAATGGCTGTGTCCCCATTCAGCAAAACTCACTCACTGTCTGTCTGTCTTGCTTACTTACTCGGTGGAAGCGGAATGATTTTTTTTTAACGTCTGGGTTAACCTAAGTGAAGGTGCCATCACCGAGAGGCTAGTAATCAGCTAATGCGTGAGCTATTCTCAGAGTTAGTGAGGGGGAGTGTGGGGAGACTAACGTTACTAACCTATCTCTCTCTCTGTCTCTCGGTTACACACACACACACACACTGCTCTCGGTGGTCTTCTGTCAGACCAGGCCGGGTTAACATTAATCACAAATGTTAGCGGTTCAGGCTGGTGGGATGAATGAAGTGGGTAAGGTAAGGTGTGTGTAGTGGTGGTTGCTACAACCATGAGAAGTTAACGTTAGCAAGTCGGTCCGGAGAGGCTGCTCTCTCTCACTCACGGCGGCCCGCCTCACGATCACTCACTCACCCATGTGCAACCGGCGATATCTCCAGTTCCCGTTACAGTTGTCTAAGACATTGTTCTGGGCTGTTGAGGCTTCAGGAGGAGAAGAATTGTGTGACTTGTCTCCTGCTCACCGCTGCACACACACAGACCTCATCTCCTGTGGTTGTGAGCCACCCTAACATCCTGTTCAAGCTGGTGTTGCATGTTGGGATATGTAGTTTTCAACATCCAAATAAAACTCACGGAAGAGGAAGCCGTCATATGACTGAAAAATGGCTGCAGTTCAGTGGTAAGAGCTTGCATTCTTTCAAATGTTTATAATACTTTTTGTCATTAACTCAAGCGACCACACTCTACTAAAATATTTGGCTCCAAGAGCCTCATCAAAAACAACCAATTGGGTCGTGTAGTCTGTTTTGGT
>JAODXP020000015.1:16731821-16736821 GCA_027497455.2 Sardinella longiceps | reverse complement strand
CAAAAGCCACGTTTTTGGGACTCTTTTTTGGGACATTTATCACTCGCGGCCTAAAGTCCAGTAAAGTCCAGACTGACCTGCTCCCTCTCTGTAGCATTATATCAACTGTGTGTGTGTGTGTGTGTGTGTGTGTGTGTGTGTGTGTTTGTTTGTTTGTTTGTGTGTGTTTGTTTGTGTGTGCTGCCTCTGTGTTTCATCAGGATTACATCAATTGTGCTGAGATCTGGGTGGAGTTCACCTGCCGACACTTCACAGTGAGTTAGCACAACTGTGTGTGTGTGTGTGAGAGAGAGAGAGAGAGTGAGTGAGTGAGTGAGTGTGTTTGTGTGTGTGTGTGTGTGTATGTGTGTGTGTGTGTGTGTGTGTTTGTGTTTGTGTTTGTGTTTGTGTTTGTGTTGTGTGTGTGTGTGTGTGTGTGTGTGTGTGTGTGTGTGTGTGTGTGCATGCTTATATTTCACCTGTGTGTGTGTGTGTGTGTGTGTGTGTGTGTGTGTGTGTGTGTGTGTAAGTGTTTATGCTCACATTCTGCCTCTGTGTATAGAAACGTGAGGTCAACGCTGTGCTCGCTGACATCATCAAACACATGACTCCAGACCGCGCCTTTGAGGACGCATACTCACAGGTACAGCACTTCGCAGGTCAAAGGTCAAACTGCTAGAATGATAGTAGTGATGGTGGTGGTGGTGGTGATGATGATGATGATGATGATAATTGAGTGTTTTTTTTTTGTTCCCTCAGCTCCAGTCTGTGATCAGAAAGATTCTGACGTACTTCCATGACTTCTCCGTTCTCTTCTCCATGGTAAGACCATTGACTGTACTATACTGTGTGTGTGTGTGTGTGTGTGTGTGTGTGTGTGTGTGTGTGTGTGTGTGTGTGTGTGTGTGTGTGTGTGTGTGTGTCCATGGTAACACCACTGACTGTATATATGAGGGTAGTTGAGGAAAGTGAAATGGTGTTAAATGCTGTTAGAAATCAAGTTTTGATTCTTTTCATCATGTTTGGTTTTATGCCGTGGATTTATTGGTCTGAGACTGAAACTCCCAGCATCACAACACATTCTACTTTCAAATGAACATTTTGCTTTCGGATAGGAAGTCAGGAGGTCAGTAAGGATGAGGGTAGGGGTCGAGAGGTCAGGTAGGGGTCAGGAGGTCAGTAAGGATGGTCAAGAGGTCGCCTTCTAACCAGTCTGACCTTTGACCTCTTCCTAGGAACGCTTCCTGCCTTTCCTGGACATGTTCCAGAAGGACAGCGTCAGAGTGGAGGTGTGCCGCTCCATCATGGAGGTCTTCATCAGGTAAGACTGTGTGTGTGTGTGTGTGTGTGTGTGTGTGTGTGTGTGTGTGTGTGTGTGGTTCCATCATAAGTAAGAGTGTGTGTGTGTCAATCAGGTCTTCATCAAGTATGTATGTGTGTGTGCGCATCAGGGTGGAGGTGACGCACACACACTCCATCATGGAGGTTAAGTAATGTAAGAGTGTGTGTCTGTGTGTGTGTGCACTGCTCCATCATGGAGGTCCTCATCAAGTGTGTGTTTCTATCTAGATATCAACATGAGCCGACCCGTGACCCAGTGATTCTAAATGCCCTACTGCACGTGTGCAAGACCATGCACGACTCCGTCAAGTAAGACTGACTCAGAGCACTCCAGCACAGAAACACATAAAGTGTGTGTGTGTGTGTGGGGGTGTGTGTGTGTGTGTGTGTGTGTGTGTGCGCGCGCAAGTCCAAGTCCAAGTCCAAGTAAGACTGGCTCCTCCTATCCATGAATGTAAAACATTAAGTGTGTGTGTGTGTGTGTGTGTGTGTGTGTGTGTGTGTGTGTGTGTGTGTGTGTGTGTGTGTGTGTGTGTGTGTGTGTGTGTGTGTGTGTGTGTGTGTGTCCACAGTTCTCTGACATTGGAGGATGAGAAGAGATCACTGGCCCTCCTCATCAATGGCTTCATACGCTTGGTGAGTTTGTGTGTGTGTGTGTGTGTGTGTGTGTGTGTGTGTGTGTGTGTGTGTGTGTGTGTGTGTGTGTGTTGATTTGCCTTCTACAGTTTAAGATGGGGCCCAAGCCATTTCTTATTAGAGATGACAGATATATTTAGAATGTTGATGGCCTCCACTGACAATAACATCTGTGTGTGTGTGTGTGTGTTTGTGTGTGTGTGTATAGGTGTCATTTGGGCGTGACTTTGAGCAGCAGTTGAGTTTCTGTGTGGAGGCGAGAGCAACCTTCTGCAACCTGGAGCCAGTTATCATCCAACTCATACACGTAATACTCACTTCACACACACACACACACACACACACACACACACACACACACACACACCTCTTGTAAAGGGTGCTAATAAGTCTACCGTTTGACCTGGCTAAATGTTTAAGAATGTGTCATTTCATTCCTGTTTATTGATATTGCCATGTTGATAAGTCATTACCAATCACCAATGTATGAGACGGGTTACTGAGATAGGATGTCTTTAAATGTACGTGTCTGTGGGGCGGCAGCGGTTTACGTTTTGGCGAGTTCACCAGAGGAGGAAGCCAGCAGGTGAACGGTGGCGTCTGAGAATTTCCAGACTTGGATAGCGTGTCTGTTCTCGTGGGAATTATTTCATTTCTTATCTACGAGCCTTTCGGATTACGGCAAGTATTGGTATATATTTCTCTGGGGGCATCATCTGGTGAGATTGCGCTTTCTCCTTTTAATAATTGGAAGCAGCTTCTCGTCAGATCTTAAACTCATCCCTCCATTGTGCGCGTGTTTTCCTTTTTGTTTAGAATCTTAATAACGATCAGACTGGATTATCCTGAACTTTGAATTTGCCATTAATAGAGAATCAAACTTTTGGGACTTTTTAGTTTGTTATTGTGTGGGTTTCATGTTGTTTAAAAGCGGCAGCTTTCTCCACTACTTTCATGTTTAAAAGCTTTTGAATTGTAACTTCACAAAGTCTACTTCTTGCCTCCAGTATAATTTCTCCTTAAGATATTAACTTTCTTTGATTTGATTTATCAAGTGGTGAAGCTGGGGCATTAATGTTGAACATAGAACATAGTTGAACATTGTAGATCCGCCTGGGACTTAAATAGCGGGTACCTTATTTACCTGGATTAAACAGTGAATTGATACACACTTACCTGACACACTCACACACACTCACCCTCCCTCACACACACTCTATCTCTGCAGACGGTGAACCAGTTGGCCATGGAGACTCACACACACACACACACACACACATACACACACACACACACACTCATACTCACACACACTCACCCTCCCTCACACACTCTTATCTCTGCAGTCGGTGAACCAGTTGGCCATGGAGACTCGGCGGGTGATGAAGGGGAATCACTCACGCAAAACTGCAGCCTTCGTGCGAGTAAGCATCACACACACACACACTCTATCTCACACACACACACACACACACACACACACACACACACACACACACACACACACACACACACACACACACACACACACACACACACACACACAGACACACACACACAGTGTTTCTATCCCACTCCATGGGTGTGCAGCCTACAGCTTCATCAACATCCCCTCCCTGACCAGCACACACACACACACACACACACACACTGTTTCTATCTTCTTTTTATCTAAAGGACAGTGAGCTGACAACTGTAACCAAAGCTAAATACTTAGGTCACATTCTTAGGAGTGACCTATGTGATGATGATGATATTCAGCGCCAGTGTTGCAAACTTTATGCTCAGGCAAATATGCTGGCACGGAAATTCTATATGTGTACTAAGGAAGTAAAAATATCTCTGTTCAGGACTGTACACCACTGTACACAGCTCACCTTTGGTGTAGCTACAGTAGAGCAAAAATAAATAAGATTAAGGTGGCGTACAATGATGCTCTTAGAATCTTGCTTAAGGCTCCTAGGTGGGAAAGTGCAAGCACTCTGTTTGTCTCTGTAAATGTGCCCACATTTCAGGCTATTCTTAGGAATCTCATGTATAAATTTATGTGTAGATTGACTTCATCAAGAAATGGTATTATACTGTGTTTGTCCAATGTAAAGGAAAGTGATACCCAATACAATTCAGACATATGGAAACATTGGAAAAGTCAATTGTACATGGGCCTATAGCCAGTCTGAGTCTTCTTAAAGTAATGATTGTGTGTGTGTGTGTGTGTGTGTGTGTGTATGTGTGTGTGTGTGTGTGGGGGGGGGGGGGGGGGTGGTATTTGTATGGTATATAATGTTTTGTATGTCTTTTATAATGTATTGTATTGTATTTGGACCTTGAGTCTGTGAATAAAGTTTATTTATTTATTTATCCCCCCCAGGCGTGTGCTGCCTACAGTTTCATCACCATCCCCTCCCTGACCAGCATCTTCAGCCGCCTCAACCTCTACCTGCTCTCTGGACAGGTGGCGCTGGCCAACCAGTGTCTTTCCCAGGGTGAGTCTATTTATACTGGCCAACCAGTGTCTTTCCCAGGGTGAGTCTATTAATACTGGCCAACCAGTGTCTTTCCCAGGGTGAGTCTATTTATACTGGCCAACCAGTGTCTTTCCCAGGGTGAGTCTATATACTGGCCAACCAGTGTCTTTCCCAGGGTGAGTTTAATATTACTGGCCAACCAGTGTCTTTCCCAGGGTGAGTTTAATATTACTGGCCAATCAGTGTCTTTCCCAGGATGAGTATATATACTGGCCAACCAGTGTCTTTCCCAGTGTTACTCTAATCTATCTGGCCAACCAGTTTCTTTCCCTTTGATTTCATGTTCTCTTTGTCTCCCTCTCCACCTCTCCTCTTACACACACACACACATACACACACACACACACACACACACACACACACACACACACACACACACACACACACACACCCTGAGCAGCAGATGCATTCTTAAAGGCAGCAGTGAGTGTGTTACCGGAGGTTCCTCGCAGCATCAGTGTAGAAGGCAAACTCCGATCTTCAGAGGGTCTGCTGCTTGACTTCATCAACAACTTC
>JAODXP020000015.1:16716821-16721821 GCA_027497455.2 Sardinella longiceps | reverse complement strand
AATAGAGTCATAGTTTGGTTTTAGAACCAATCGTTAACGTTAACCAAACAACATCAACCACTAGTATCAGCCAGTTAGCCAACCGTGGACCTTCCCTGTGCACCGATAGAGTATCGACAATGCTGTATGTCGGTCTAGTGACAGATGCATTAACGTTAGCCAGCAAACTCGCCAACAGAAAGCATTTAACACATACGACACTGGAGATACATATTTTGTCAAATAACAAATCGTTATAAAAACCTGTTCCGCGGAATGTGCCCGAAGTGTGTAACATTAAAGACTTTAGGTCTGGGTTGACACTTGGGCCACGTAAAGCCTTCACGCCTAGCTAACGCTCACTAGCCGGTTACCCATCTGCTGGGTGCAGCACCTAGCAAGCTAGCTGGGCAGATGTGACGATAGAAAATTATATGTACTCTGAACAGCTATTACACAAAACCACTGACAGCTAATTAACCAAAATTCAAATTCCCGCTATCCCTCGGGAATAAATGGCTTCATTGCTGATTTACTGGCTTATGTAGCATAACTCAACATTACTAGCTTAACGTTAGCTGGTTGGCGTTATTAGCCATCTGTAAACTGTTTTACAGACACTGACAATTTAGATGACAGAATTGATCAATAGGGTTAAGTGTTAGCTCTTGAAATATACAAATGAGCTGTATGTGTTGAACAAAAGATTAGTGGACTGTATGAACAAATTCAGTGTTCTGAAATGAATTACATTACTTGGCTAGTACACCGCACCTAGCATAGGTAACGCTGGTTTGTGTGGAAGCTTTCACTGATTGACATACCGAATACCCACACAGAGAGCGCAGTTGTCAAAAGAGGCGGAACTAATAGAGCCGGCCTCCAATCATAACTGAAAGAGCTAAGTTTGGTGGAAGAGTAGAAGGATCTGGAAAGGAAGGCCTAAACAGCAATTGAACACAAATCAATAGTCATCGACAATGACTCTTACCTAAAAAATAACGTTCGATACATTTGGTGGGCTTCATAATAGTCCCCTCTCTCAACGCTAGCGCGAAGTTTTCCCTCGACTCTCTGTACTCCTCCACGGTTTCTCGCACTGGAGCACTTCAGAGCCTCCTGCTCCGACATCATTGTTGTCCCAGGCTAACTAGCTTCTCAATTCAGCCGGAGGGTCTTGCAGGGGAAAAGAAATGCGCAACATGAACCTTCCAACTTGCCGTAGCAACTGAGCTGTGCACAGCAAAGCTGCACAATCTTTGGGGTTTTGCTGTCAAATAGTGCCGTGCACTTCAAAATTTTAATGAAAGGTAGAATCTACAGCCAAACGTAAAAGGCAATTAAGAGTTTTATAAGAGCTGTAAAGCATGTTACCGTAGATTGTCTTCATATGCAGTGTGTGTCTCACGACTGTATCTCCATAAAATTATATTCAGACATGTTTAAAAGACACAAATTATATATAAAAAAAAGATATATTTTGACTTGTCAACTATGCCAACAAATGCTTTAATAAAAAGTACCTTTTACAATGACCATCTTCAGAAGCCTGAGGTCAAGTTGGTGGATGGATGCTGCTGTAGTCCCCAAAGGACACAGCAGGGGGCAGTGCTGGGCAGAGACGAGCTCGAGTAGCCTACCTCCTTAGACCTATGTAATAAATATAAACCGAGCACAAAAATTAAGGAAACTTAACTTTGGCTCATTATCTGTCCCCTTTAGTACTACCAATGAGTAAAGTGTTTTATATTATTTTCATTGTTAATTTTTGACCTTTACAATAAAGTAGGCCTACAGCTTGTAAGCATTGGGCAATCATGGAATGAGCAATACAGCCCAACATGTGAGTAGTAGAGCCAACCAAAAATGTGCCAAAATGGTAATAATAGTAATAGTGTTCTGCTGCTAGTCATCTTGTTTTGGGCCTCATGTTCTGCCAGGTGAGTGCCAGTCAATGGAGTGCCTAAATTTGCAACTTGTTGGGTTAGTGGTTTCCCCAAGCTGCAACACTGTGGGAAAAATATCATGTTTGTTGATGGGTAAGTGGTTTCTCAAAGCAGCAACACTGTTGGAAAGATGCCACGTTTGTTCGTTCAGGATAGGACCAAGTTCCATGAGACTGAGGAAGTCAAAGCAGACCGAAGTGGCTCTCAGAAGACACCTCAAGAAGCCGGTTCTCACTTTTGCTGAACCCTGCCAGAGACTTACAAGATTGCTCAACTGCACTAAAACCGAATCTCACTTTAGACCTTGAGGAACATAATGGATCTTCCACACGTTATTGAGGGCCTGACACTGAGTGTAAGGTGTATTGCCAACATGTTTTTTTTGTTGGAGAGTGCAATCCTCTATTCTCCAAGCAACAAAGGCTATTCCAACTTTGGCTGTGTTGCTCATTCCATGATAGCCCGATGCTTACAAGCTATACCTCATTGTGAAGGTGACAAATCAACGATGAAAATGATATAAAACACTTTACAGAATGCTTTTACTAAAGGGGAGATCAAGTCAAGTTTCATTACTTTTTGTACTCGGTTTATTACTATATTCATCCGTTAACTTGTTGGCCCCGCATTATAGGCCTAAACTATAGGCCTATTCATCACCTCCCATTTTTAATTATTTATCTTAAAAAAAAAATACAAATTTATAGTTATGTTTTACTTATTTTGTCATCATAAGATAAGAAAAAGGACATATCTTGATATATCATGCTGTCAGATACAGAGGTTTTTTAATATCTGATGCAACCCAGGTTTTTATGTCTGACGCATAGTGTTGATTAGGCTCATTAAATGCATATTTCAAGAACGCTGAGAGGTGACATCCGGTGTGATGTATGAAGAGCAGGGCCGGACTGGGACCAAAAAATTGCCCGGGCATTTTTGGCTATAGCAGCCCACGATGATTTTTATTCAATAATAACTTCATAGCAAGCTAAAATAACACTGAAAGTTGGACACATTGCATGAACATTAGAGATGTAAATGGATTAGCCCAATAAAGAAAATTATGACTAAATTATGACAGCCCAGGCACAAAAATGGCCATCGGCCCACCGAGCATTGCCCTATGGCCGATCCATGCCTGATGAAGAGGTTGTGGGCACTGATTTCTAGCCCCTAGCGGAGAGGGCTGCAGTGGAGTATCACAGATCTCTGTTTCGGGCTGCAGACCTGTACTTCCAGTTCCACAGCATGAGATTTCAGTCTTACTTTAAAACTGGATTGCCAAGTCTGTCACTTTTCAACAGCTGAAAAATTACAGACCTTTATTTGATTATGTGGAAAGTGTTGGGCAAACTACTCAAAAATATTCTTTTAAATTTGTCATGAAATTCTATTTGTCAACAAATTGAGAATACATTTGAAAAATATAAGATGTCATGTTTGTTGTTGGGTAAGTGGTTTCTCCAAGCAGCAACACTGTTGGAAAGATGTCACATTTGTTCTTTCAGGATAGGACCAAGTTCCATGAGACTGAGGAAGTCAAAGACAGACCTTTATTTGATTATGTGGAAAGTGTTGGGCAAACTACTCAAAAATATTCTTTTAAATTTGTCATGAAATTCTATTTGTCAACAAATTGAGAATACATTTGAAAAATATAAGATGTCATGTTTGTTGTTGGGTAAGCCTATATCCATGGTGGTTCTCATGCAGCCTCACCACTCAAAAATGTACTGTTGACTATGTTGATAAGTTCTTCTAATTTGCCATCATCTACCTGCTGCACATTACAGTTTTGTTGCACAATCTGACTGACCTGGCAACCTGCGTTGGGTAGGCTAAACCACGCCCCGTCTCACCTGCCGCGCACCTTGGCGACACAAAGCCCTTCTGATGGCCAGACTGGGAGCAGGACATGGCCGCGCGCACACACCTGTACGTGTTTATCACACTATGTGCGCTTGGAACGCAAATTAACGGTACGTTAATGGAGTGTGTTTTTTGTTTTGCTTTTATGTGAAGTGAGTTATGCTCTAATAACACCTAGACGCTATAGACGAGCTATGGAAGTTTCTGAAATTGCAATTTTCATAAGGAACCCGGATGCGGTGGGTGATCGGGCTAATGAACCTTGTCCTGTCTAATTAGACACTCTCACCAGCCTTTTTGGTCAAATTCAAACACTCGAAAAATAGTTATTTGGAAATGACTCCAGAATGGTAGAGTTAACGTTAGCGTTTGTACCCAAATGATGTCGCTAACGTTAACTTAAGTTAGCTGTTGAGCTTGTATGGCGAGCTGTTCCAGTCCAGCTTGTCCGAGCCTCCCCAAATGCTTCTGACGGCCAAGGGTCGGCCTAGTCTTTCTCTTTTGGCTGTGTAACGTTAAGTCAGGTTTCTGGAGGGTAAAATGTTTTGTTGGTATGAAATTAATGCAAGCGTTCTAACGTTATCTTAAATTAGTTCCACATTGCGATAATCATGGCAACACATGTTGCTATTGTCTGCTAACGTTAGAAAAATGTTGTCCTTTGGATACACACATAGTACTTTCTTGGAATGTGGCTTTGGCATTTGAGAAGTATCGATTTACTTTCTGAGTCACAGGCCTGTTGGAAACGCAAGCATCTGTGTCTCAGGAACGCACCGTAGTCTTCCCTAAACGTCTCCATGAGCGACCTAGGAGACAGGCCAGCGGGAAGCCATCTGCCCAGGTGAGATATCATGGCACACCTGGAGCAAAATAACCTCTAGGGCCTGTGTGTGTGTGTGTGTGTGTGTGTGTGTGTGTGTGTGTGTGTGTGTGTGTGTGTGTGTGTGTGTGTGTGTTGGATGCAAGTTGCTCTAGAGATGCAGGTGTTCCAAGTGTGTGAATGCAGGTGTGTGAATACAGGTGTGTGTTGGATGAGAGTGCATGTGTGTGTTGGTCCAGGTGTGTGAATGCAGGTGTGTGTTGGATGAGAGTCTCGCTGGAGATGCTCTAGGTCTGTGAATATAGCTGTTGTGTGTGTGTGTGTGTTGGATGAGAGTCACTCTAGAGATGCAGATGCTCCAGGTGTGTGAATGCACGTGT
>JAODXP020000015.1:16700883-16702357 GCA_027497455.2 Sardinella longiceps | reverse complement strand
ATGGTTTAACTAGATTACCTGTCTGGACATACCTAGCCACAGCACCTCTTGTAACTTTGATGTGGCTCATATAAGGCTACTAGATTTACAGTGTGTTTATCTGTTGTGTGGTGTGTGTGTGTGTGTGTGTGTGTGCGTGTGTGTCCAGGTGATGGAGTCTAAGTCTCGGCGTGGGACTCGTAGAGGAAGTACCTCCTCCACCACTTCCTCCTCCTCGTCCAGCTCTGCTGCAGCCGACCCGCTCAGCTCCATGCTGGACGGAACCGACCCGCTCTCCCTTTTTGCAGCCGCCAGTGATACACCTACGCTCACACACAGCGCTTCTGCTGGGGTAACACACACACACACACACACACACACACACACACACACACACACACACACACACACACACACACACACACACACACACACAATCACCCGTTTTCCCTTTTTGCAGCCGCCAGTGATACACCCACGCTCACACACAGCGCTTCTGCTGGGGTAACACACACACACACACACACACACACACACACACACACACACACACACACAATCACCCGCTTTCCCTCTTTGCAGCCGCCAGTGATACACCCACGCTCACACACAGCGCTTCTGCTGGGGTAACACACACACACACACACACACACACACACACACACACACACACACACACACACACATCACCCACTTTCCCTTTTTGCAGCCGCCAGTGATACACCTACGCTCACACACAGCGCTTCTGCTGGGGTAACACACACACACACACACACACACACACACACACACACACACACACACACACAATCACCCGCTTTCCCTTTTTGCAGCCGCCAGTGATACACCTACGCTCACACACAGCGCTTCTGCTGGGGTAACACACACACACACACACACACACACACACACACACCTCACACACACACACACACACACACACACACACACACAATCACCCGCTTTCCCTTTTTGCAGCCGCCAGTGATACACCTACGCTCACACACAGCGCTTCTGCTGGGGTAACACACACACACACACACACACACACACACACACACACACACACACACACACACACACACACACACACACACACACACACACAATCACCCGCTTTCCCTTTTTGCAGCCGCCAGTGATACACCTACGCTCACACACAGCGCTTCTGCTGGGGTAACACACACACACACACACACACACACACACACACACACACACACACACACACACAATGACCCGCTTTCCCTTTTTGCAGCCGCCAGTGATACACCTACGCTCACACACAGCGCTTCTGCTGGGGTAACACACACACACACACACACACACACACACACACACACACACACACACACACACACACACACACACACACACAATCACCCGCTTTCCCTTTTGCAGCCGCCAGTGATACACCTACGCTCACACACAGCGCTTCTGCTGGGGTAACACACACACACACACACACACACACACACACACACACACACACACA
>JAODXP020000015.1:16690883-16693383 GCA_027497455.2 Sardinella longiceps | reverse complement strand
GTGTGTGTGTGTGTGTGTGTGTGTGTGTGTGTGTGTGTGTGTGTGTAGGTGGGCATGGAGGTGGCCCCACACCTGAAGGACTGTCTGAATAAGAACTTCTTTGACCTGCTGGCGTCGTTCCGTCAGATCCATGGCGACAGCGTTCAGAACCAACTCCTCCCACAGCGAGTCGAGATCCCCGTCTACCTGACTCTCTATTCACCTGCTATCCACTGGATCCTACAGTGTGTGTCCTACAGGGCCCCAGAGGTGTGTGTGTGTGTGTGTGTGTGTGTGTGTGTGTGTGTGTGTGTGTGTGTGTGTGTGTGTGTGTTTGTGTGAGTGTATGTGAGAGAGTGTGTGTGTGAGTATGGGTAGATTATATTCGACCTTATGAACTTATGACCTTTCCCCTCTGACCCTCCCAGGCCCTGCTGACAGAGATGATGGAGAGATGCAAGAAACTGGGCAACAAGTGAGTTCCCCTCTTTCACCAGCTGAGGGCGCTCTAGTCAAACGCAATCAATGAATGATTCATTATACTGGACAACTGCATTACTTCTCTTTCTCTCTCTCTCTCTCTGTGTGTGTGTGTGTGTGTGTGTGTGTGTGTGTGTGTGTGTGTGTGTGTGTGTGTGTGTGTGTGTGTGTGTGTGTGTGTGTGTGCAGTGCTCTGCTGTTAAACTCTGTGATGTGGGCGTTCCGGGCTGAGTTTATAGCCACCAGGGCCACAGACTTCATCACCATGATCAAGGCATGTGATGAGGCAGGATTCCCCAAGGTAAGAGAGACCTGTGTGTGTGTGTGTGTGTGTGTGTGTGTGTGTGTGTGTGTGTGTGTGTGTGTGGACATGGTCTGGCCATAAGGCATACAGGGCAATGCCTGGTTGGCCGACGGACATTTTTGGGCTGGGGCTGTCACAATTTTTTTCTTCAAGGATATACAGTACATGTAGGGCAAATCCTATTAATCTCTCATGTTCATACAATGAGTCCAACTTACAGTTATGTACAGTTATTTTAACTTGCCATGAAGTTATTATTGAATAAAATGCAGGGCCACTTTTCAGTCCCAGTCCAGCCCTGTGTGTGTGTGTGTGTGTGTGTGTGTGTGTGTGTGTGTGTGTGTGTGTGTGTGTGTGTGTGTGTGTGTGTGACTGACTAGAATTGTGTTGATTTTTCTTCTCTCTCCCTCCTTCTGTCTCTCTCCCTCTGTCTCTCTCTCTCTCTCTCTCTCTCTCTCAGCATCTGTTGTTCGGGTCTTTGGGGCGGAGCCTAGCGTCTGCAGATCCTCCGGAGGCGGAGCGTCTGTCCATCCTGAACGACGCCTGGAAGGTCATCACCAAGATCCGCAGCCCGCAGGTCAGAACTCACCTGTAACTTAGCCATAACTCAGCCACAACTCAGTCACGACTTAGACGTAACTCAGCCATAACTCAGCCGTAACTCACCTGTAACTCAGCCATAACTCAGCTGTAACTCCACTGTAACTGACCCATAACTCACCCATAACTCACCCATAACTAAGCCACAACTCAGTCACGACTCAACCGTAACTTAGCTGTAAATGAATGTAAATGTTGCATCTCAAGGGTCTACCCTTTAAATAAAGAATGAAGTCTACTACCTAACTCTGAACTTAGAACTCAGTCAGTAACTCAGCTGTGACTCAGCCAGTGATGGATCCAGACAGACTTAATGTACATTTAGACTGAAGGCCATACAGGCATCAAAAGCCACGTTTTTGGGACTCTTCTGCAACCCTTCGATATTTATCACTCACCGCCTAAAGTCCAGTAAGCCAGACTGACCTGTTCCTTCTCTGCAGGATTATATCAACTCTGTTTGTGTGTGTGTGTGTGTGCTGCCTCTGTGTTTCATCAGGATTACATCAATTGTGCCGAGATCTGGGTGGAATTCACCTGCCGACACTTCACAGTGAGTTACGACAACTCTGTGTGTGTGTGTGTGTGTGTGTGTGTGTGTGTGTGTGTGTGTGTGTGTGTGTGTGTGTGTGTGTGTGTTTTTATGCTCACATTCTGCCTCTGTGTACAGAAACGTGAGGTCAACGCCGTGCTCGCTGACATCATCAAACACATGACTCCAGACCGTGCCTTTGAGGACGCATACTCACAGGTACAGCACTCCGCAGGTCAAAGGTCAAACTGCTAGAATGATAGTGGTGATGATGATGATGATGATGATGATGATGAGGGTAATTGAGTGTTTTTTTTTGTTCCCTCAGCTCCAGTCTGTGATCAGAAAGATTCTGACGTACTTCCATGACTTCTCCGTTCTCTTCTCCATGGTAAGACCATTGACTGTATATACTGTGTGTGTGTGTGTGTGTGTGTGTGGTGTGTGTGTGTGTGTGTGTGTGTGTGTGTGTGTGTGTGTGTGTGTGTGTGTGTGTGTGTGTGTGTGTGTGTGTGTGTGTGTGTCCATGGTAAGACCACTGACTGTATGGGTAGTTGAGGAAAGTGAAATGGTGTTAAATGCTGTTAGAAATCAAGTTTTGATTC
>JAODXP020000015.1:16647177-16679677 GCA_027497455.2 Sardinella longiceps | reverse complement strand
TCATTCAAGCGTTGTGTGTGTGTGTGGTCTGCCTCGCCTAAAGACTGCATAAGTGTGTGTGCAAGTGTGTTGAAGTGTGTGTGTGTGTGTGTGTGTGTGTGTGTGTGTGTGTGTGTGGTCTGTGTATAAGTATATGTTGATGTGATAGTTTGGAGTCATTCAAGCATTGCCCTGTAGTTGCATGAGGCTGCTCTCAGTCCTACTGTAGATAGCGAGTGAAATGAAAGAATTTTGAAAAACACAGACTGAGTGTGAACGCAAATAACGGTTTACATTGATTACGTTGGTAGTACTGTACAACGGCAGCACTGTCTAAACTGCTTGTTTGCATTTGAGTTCACGGTCAGTCGATTGTGTTGTTCCAAATTCTGTCGTTCTAGTCTTGTTATTTTAACTTCAACTCTGGGGATAACGCCAGTTTTAACTGTAGGGACAGGGGTGTGTGTAATAAGTCCATTGTTAACTGTGTGTTCACGAAGGTCTGTGTGTGTGGGGTAACTTATTCTTGAGGCAGGTGTGTTTTTAAGCCGTTGTATGCTGTGAAATTCTGTCAGCAACCTGATCGTCCGGTGTGTTTTATTTATGAAGGGTGTGTGCAGGGGTACAGTGTGCCATATACGTGTTGTGTGTGTGTGTGTGTGTGTGTGTGTGTGTGTGTGTGTGCGTGTGTGTGTGTGCGTGTGTGTTTTATTTATGAATGGTTTGTGTTCAGAGCTGCTGTGACTACTCTCACAGCCAGGGGATAAACATGCACACACACACACACACACACACACACACACACACACACATACACATGCAAATAGAAAAGCATTCCAAAGAAGAAGGATCTGTGGCAAAAGTAGCAAACCACCCACTGCATTATGCAATTGCTACAGCAGGCAGTAGGGTTGGGACTGTCCAGGAATTCTCATATTTTAATATTCATTTCTGAACAATTATCAATTATACATTACTGAACAATTTAATCAATGACATTAAGGATGTCATGCTATTGCCTCCAGTCAAATCAGTACATTTCCCAAGTGATCTACTGGAGGAGTCATTATGCTACGTTAGCCGTCCACTCATGGGGTTGTGATAGTAGGTAAATACAATGTCACAGTGTTTTTGATGAGATGGTTTCACACTGGCCTTCTCCCAGCCTGGTTAATCTGTGCTGGTTAAATATGCAAGGACGTGAGAGTAGAACCAGTATAGTATTTATTAGGCTTTGAGTTTTATTCAGATAAATTATTAGCGCAGTTAATCGATTGGCAATTATTCATTACCAACCCTGCCTGCAGGAATGATACATGAACAGCATAGATGTTCTCTCTCTCTCTCTCTCTCTCTCTCTCCATTTCTCTCTCTCCATCCATAGTTCAGTGGGACGAGTGTGCCTGGGTTCTCCACGGTTCTGGCCCATGAGCTGGGACACAATCTCGGAATGGGCCACGACTCCACTGGCTGCACGTGTGACGGGAAGACCAGCTGCATCATGGCTCCCACTGCAGGGTACACACACACACACACACGCACGCACACACGCACACACACACAGGCGACACACACACACACGGTCGCACACACACACAAATGTATGCATGTGCATCATGGCTCCCACTGCAGGGTACAAGTACACACACACACATACACCAGTGAGTAATAGTGTACCGTAATTTCCCGACTATTACCCGCAGCTTATACATTGATTTTGCAAAGTTTCTTCCACTATGAGGTTAAAACAGGGGGGCAGTTAATATGGTTTTGTGTTTTTTTACTTGCAAAAAACACTGTCCTGCGGCTTATACACAATGCGGCTTATATGCGGGAAATTACTGTATGTATTTGTGTGTGTGTGTGTGTGTGTGTGTGTGTGTGTCAGTGTCAGTGTCAGTGTCAACAATAAGGGCTGGCCTTGTCTCTCAGCACACTGCTTTAGTTGTTAAACACACACTAACACACACACACACGTCTGTACAAAATAACCAGTGTGTGTATGCGTGTGTGTTGTTGGTTACTCCACAGGGTAGCACTGTTGAGTGATTGCAGCGGTAAAGATTTAACTAACCTGTGTGTGTGTGTGTGTGTGTGTGTGTGTGTGTGTGTGTGTGTGTGTGTGTTGGTCCCTTCACAGGGGGGCACTGATGTTCAGTGACTGCAGCGGTAAAGATTTAACTAACCAGTGTGTGTGTGTGTGTGTGTGTGTGTGTGTGTGTGTGTGTGTGTGTGTGTGTGTGTGTGTGTGTGTGTGTGTGTTGCAGGGGGGCAGCGATATTCAGTGACTGCAGCGGTAAGGATTTTGAGCGTCTGGTGTTGGGCGGTGGGGGGGCGTGTCTAATGAACCAGCCCCCGCCCTCTGATGTCGTCACGGTAGCGGTGTGTGGCAACGGCGTCCTGGAGAAAGGAGAACAGTGTGACTGCGGAACTCCAGAGGTGTGTGTGTGTGTGTGTGTGTGTGTGTGTGGGCTTGTAAAGCATGAAACACACAATGATGCCTTCATTGATTTAGACTGGAGTCCAAGCAGAGAGATAGTAGATGTACTCTTTTCCAAATCAAGTCACTGCAGATTTTATTCATTTTTCCAGGATGGTCTATATGAATTATACTCAATACCACTTTTAATCCTAAAAAATCCTAAAAGTATTTCACTAATATGCTGCATTGGAACAGGAGTGTAAGAGCTGGTGTAAGAGTGTGTGTGTGTGTGTGTGTGTGTGTGTGTGTGTGTGTGTTGGAACAGGAGTGTAACAGCCGCTGTTGTGATGCGGCCACCTGCCGTCTGACATCTGGTTCTGCCTGCGCTGAAGGGGAGTGCTGCCAGGACTGCCAGGTGAGTGTGTGTATGTGTGTGTGTGTGTGTGTGTGGTAATTAGGTGAGATGTGTGTGTGTGTGTGGAAAGGTGGAAATGAGTTGATATTGTACATGCAATAGCTCATCATGACACTGTTGTAACATGCTTGTGTGTGTGTGTGTGTGTGTGTGTGTGTGTGTGTGTGTGTGTGTGTGTGTGTGTGTGTGTGTGTGTGTGTATCAGTTTCGAGTGGCCGGATCCCAGTGCAGGAGTTCTCAGAACCAGTGTGACCTGCCAGAGTTCTGTAACGGTTCTTATGCGTTCTGCCCCGGAGATTTCTACATGATGGACGGCCTCTCCTGTGCTGGCGGTCAAGCCTTCTGCTACGAGGGACGCTGCCAGACATACGACTACCAGTGCAAACATCTCTTTGGGCCCAGTATGTGTGTATGACACACACACACACACACACGCACGCACACACACTTACGTCTACCAGTGCAAACATCTCTTTGGGCCGAGTATGTGTGTATGACACACACACACACACCCCTACGACTACCAGTGCAAACACCTCTTTGGGCCCAGTATGTGTGTATAACACACACACTCTCACACACAATCCTGCGGCAGTGGTCAGGCTTTCTGCTCTGAGGGCTCCTGCCAGACATACGACTATCAGTGCAAACACCTCTTTGGGCCCAGTATGTGTGTATAACACACACACACGCGCACACACACACACACACACACCCCTACGACTACCAGTGCAAGCACCTCTTGGCCAAAGTGTGTGTGTGTTTGTGTGTGTGTACATGCGTGTGTGTGTGTGTGTGTGTAAGTGATGCTGATGTCTATTCCCCCAGCTGCCACTAAAGCTGATGATCGCTGCTTCAGTCATGTCAACACCAAAGGAAATGAGTTTGGCAACTGTGGCTACAGCGGCTCCACTGCCATCCCATGTGCAACAGAGTGAGTTTGACACACACACAAACACACACACACACTCACACACACACCATACCCTGTGAGTTTCACACAAACACACACACACACACACACACACACACACACACACACACACACACACACACACCAATCCCTGTGCTACAGAGTACACACACACACACACACACACACACACACTCTCACGCTCTCTCTCTCTCTCTCCATCCCCTGTGCTGTAGAGTGAGTTACTAGTGTGTGTACACAAACACACACACACACACACACACATTCACTTCATCCCCTGTGCTGTAGAGTTAATAGTCTGCTGACTGTCATGTGTGACTATTGTGTGTGTGTGTGTGTGTGTGTGTGTCATCATAGAAACGTGATGTGTGGGAAGATCCAGTGTACCAACTTTGACACGAATGACCCTCCCCAAGGCGTGACCATCAGCATTGAGAACATAGGGGGCGCCGTCTGCAAGAACGCCCATTATAACCTGGGGCCCGATGTACTGGACCCTGCATATGTAAACCAGGGCAGTGTGTGTGCATCTGGAAAGGTCTGTGTGTGTGTGTGTGTGTGTGTGTGTGTGTGTGTGTGTGTGTGTGTGTGTGTTTATGTGTATGTCTGCAAGATAACCTGGGACCTGATGTCCTTGACCCTGCATATGTCAACCAGGACGGGGTGTGTGCTTTTGGAAAGAGGTGTGTGTGTGTGTGTGTGTGTGTGTGTGTGTGTGTGTGTGTGTGTGCGTGTGTTTGTGTGTGTGTGTGTCTGTGTGTACATGTATGTGTGTCTCAGATATGACTAAGCTTGCATCAATCAGGACAATGTGTGTGCTTCTGGAAAGAGGTGTGTGTGTGTGTGTGTGTTTGTGTCTAATATATCTAAACTTAGATCAAGCAGGGGCTGGATTGAAAACTTGCAGAAAAAAACAAACATTCTTAACTGTTGTCTACCCCTTTGACATTTGTCTTCAGGCCAAACTTATGGCTTCCATTATTTGGCTTCTTTTCCCTCTGAATTTGCTCTATTACTGTACGTTCACATTAACAGCTACTAAAGCTACAAAATCGCTTTTGTAGCTCAAAAAAGCAGCTGCTAAATTTTCTGTGTTCGCCCAAATCGCTCTATCGCTCATGACGTGTCTATTGTCATTCCCATTAACATCACACCATTTCGATTTTACAGCTGAAACGCGTCATAGCTAATATGAATAAAGTTAACTATTTTTTAGCTTCTTTTTAGTCGCCTAAAGCGACTTTACAGCTGGTAGCTTTTGTCGCTCTTATCGCTCTTGCCCATAGAAAGTGAATGGCTTCCAGCGATTTTAAGCGTAAGACGTTTGGGTCACAATTTATTTGAAGGTACCATCATAAGACTGACATGACACTGTCATTCATTATGACATAACTTTATACACCTGTCATGACTTCTGTCATTAAGTGTCACCCGGTATTTGTCATGGTTAGGGTTAGGCTATGTCAGAAGTCATGACAGGTTTATAAAGTTTATGACAGATTCTTGACAACGTCATGTGTCATGTCAGTCTTATGATGGTACCTTCAAATAAAGTGTTGCTTAGATTTGTTTCAGAAGACTGGATGTCATTAAAAATCTTGCATATAATTGGACAAACCACTTGTCTGTCTCTTCAACCACTTACATCGAAACTTAACCGTTGCATCTTGTGATCCAACGTGATTTGTAGTTTTTCGACTGTTGTGTGTGTGTCCACAGGCCTGCCTGAACTTTAAGTGTGTTAACGACTCGGCCCTGATTGAGGACACCAGCTGCACTGCCAAGGAGACGTGCCATGGCAACGGGGTATGACATCACTCATCATCACATACACAAATGACAAATGTTTTTAATACTGTGTGTGTGTGTGTGTGTAATAATGAGGGGAACTGCCACTGTGATGACGGGTGTGTGTCTGTCTGTGTGTGTGTGTGTGTGTGTGTGTGTGTGTGTGTGTGTGTGTGTGTGTGTGTGTGTGTGTGTGTGTGTGTAGGTGTGTAATAACGAGGGGAACTGCCACTGTAATAACGGCTGGGCTCCACCCCGTTGTGACCGCGGTGGAAGAGGAGGCAGTGTGGACAGTGGCCCCGCCCAGATTGGTATGGACACGCCCACATATTGCATTCTATTCTGAGGGAGGTGTTTAAAGGGATACACCCCCTTTGTATGAAATTGGGTTATTTACCCTCCTTATCTTTGGCGAATTTAACGCAACAGTTCCCATTCATCCCTATGGGTGACGTATGAAACGTTTTGTAACGTTATGTCATTATGAAAACGCCACTGGAGTTGCATATCGTTAGCCTCATAGCATAATTGCCTAAGTCATTTTTTGGCCTAATTGAGATATTTGCATAACTTCACTCTCTTACCACTGGTAACCTCAATTGTAGCTTTAGCTTAGCATTGGCGCTGGAATTCAAAGGTGACTTCCAAAAGTCACCTGTGCATTCATAATCAATACAAATGCAAATTAAATAGTTTTTCCACTAGCGTATTGTTCCTCCTGCCTGTAAAACCTTGTGTTAATATTATTTATTCTTTTATTTTGTTTTGCTCAAATTATCACTTTTGCGAATGACTGGCTATTTGACTACACAGTATTCCAGCACCCATGCTAAGTTAAGATAAGATAAGGTAAGGGTTGGGCTGCTAAACTAGGAAAATGCACTGAAACCAAATTGCTTTTGCTGACATAAGAGATTTCACTGGTTGAAAGATGCAAAAATGCTGCAAACAGACAGACAGAGAAAATCATATATTTGTGTGTGTGTTCTCAGATCACTCTCTGCGTAACGGGCTGCTGATCTTCTTCCTGCTGGTGGTTCCACTGCTGGTTCTACTGATTCTAGTACTGCTCTACGTCTACAAACCACACACTCTAGAACCCTGCCTGAGGAGAAGCAAACCTCACAGGTACACACACACACACACACACACACTAGTCCTGCTCTACGTCTACAAACCACACCCTCTAGAACCCTGCCTGAGGAGAAGCAAACCTCACAGGTACACACACACACACACACACACACACACACACACTCTAGAACCAGATGGCAATGCAACATTTTATTTGCATGTTTTATTGTCAACAAAGGTGGACAGGCGTCTGGATGTCTCTGGAACCCTTAGTTGTTTGTTTGTTTGTTTGTTTGTTTTGTTTACTCCTCATGTTTACCTCCACACAGGTCACGTAACACAACTACTCAGGCTAATGGGAACCCACAGAGGAGTACCTCACCTCAACCCCCTCAACAGCTGCCCCCTACCAACCCACAGGTACACACACACACACACACACACACACACCTCCCCTCAACCCACCAAACAGTTACCCCCCACCAACCCACAGGTACACACACAAACACACACACACACACACACACACACACTCCCCTCAACCCACCAAACAGTTACCCCCCACCAACCCACAGGTACACACACAAACACACACACACACAAACACGCCTCCCCTCAACCCATAAAACAGCTGCCCTCCACCAACCCACAGGTACACACACACACACACATTCACACACCACTCCCCTTAAGCCACCAAAAGTTGCCTGTGTATTCCTAATCAGTACAAATGCAAATTAAATAGCTTTAATTTGCAAACAGCTGCCAAAACACACACACACACACACACACACATGGTTGTTGAAGAAAGGGTTGGAAGCATGTGTGTGTGTGTGTGTGTGTGTGTGTGTGTGTGTGTGTGTGTTTCAAGAAAAGTGATGTTTGTCTTTCTCTCCTTCAGCCTTTCCATCCAAACCTGTCAGAAGCTGCAGTCAGGTAAGACTCATAAAACACACTCCTGTGCCCTCTCTCTCTCTCACACACACACACGCATACACACACACACACAGTCACGCATGCACGCGCACACTCAAACAGCTCTGTGTTATTAGCGGGCCAATATGAATATACATATCAGTTCAGGTTTACACACTACAGCACCTGTATGTGTACTTTATTTGTCTGAGAATTGCATCAACATATGTGTGTGTGTGTGTGTGTGTGTGTGTGTGTGTGTGTGTGTGTGTTCCAGTTATGACCCGTGGCAGAGCAGTGATGAGAAGACTGAAAGTGCTGCTGCCGCATATCCTCCTCCAAGACAGGGACCAGGAGCGCCCCGCCCAATTCCCCCAAAACACACCTAGGGTTATTCCGCCTCATTCCCCCAAAACACACCTAGGGTTATTCCGCCTCATTCCCCCAAAACACACCCACTGACCTGGGGTGACATGCCCAATTCCCCCCAAAACACACCCACTGACAGGAAGTGACACACCCCATTCCCCCCAAGACACACCCACTGTCCAGGAGTGATATACCCTATTCCCACAGGACACACCCACTGACCAGGAGTGACACGCCCCATTCCCCCAAAACACACCCACTGACCAAGAGTGACACGCCCCATTCCCACATGACACACCCACTGACCAGGAGTGCCTTCTGCATCCCCAAGACACACCCACTGCACACACCCATTCCCCCACCCACACCGTCCAAATCTTAATACCTTAAAATGATCTGACCCACCCCTAGTTTGATTGACAGCTGACATTGTGCTGATATTTATGTATTTATGTACCTTCCTACCCATCAGACTTTTGAAATGCTGTAATATGGCCAATACTGATATGGGGTTTACTCTCAATGCTTTTCAGCATGTGTGTGTGTGTGTGTGTGCGTGTGTGTGAGCGAGAGAGCCAAAGTGTGTGTGTGTGTGTGTGTGTGTGTGTGTGTGTGTGTGTGTGTGTGTGTGTGTGTGTGTGTGTGTGTCTGTCTGTCTGTGAAAAACCTCAGTCTTTGGCGTTGAAGTACTCCGGTTCCAAAATGGTATGTGGAATATGATGGTTGTTTATTTACAAATTATTTTAATCACAGTTTTATGGTTCCTGATATTATTTTTCTGTCTGCATGTACAAAAAGTTGCTTACATAATGGAATAATGTTGTTGGAAAAGATTTTTTGTTTACTTGTGATCTCTGTATCTTTATGTTGAAGGAATATCACCAAAGTATTAAAATGTTATTTTGTAAGTAAGCTGGTGTGTGTGTGTGTGTGTGTGTGTGTGTGTGTGTGTGTGTGTGTGTGTGACTGACTGACTGACTGTAGAAATGGTCCTAAGATGGAGCTCTAATGCCCCCTGGTGTTTAAAAGAGGAAGTGCATGTTCACAGCGTTCATGTCAAATTAAGGGGCAGGGTGGGACTGGAAGATGTTTAAAGAAAGAATTTGTGTTTTGATTGAGTGTCACTCTGATGAGCTGAGGATATGGTTGACAAGATGTAAAAAAGCTATTAGTCTTATATTCATTTGAGGATAAAAGCAGTGTGGTGATCTGTAAATATTGTTCACCCAGATTGAGAGACTCAATCAGTTAATAATAATGCATTTTATACAAAGCACTTTACAGTGGAAGGGGGACCTCACTAACTACCACCCATGTATCCAGGCATCACCAAGGCATCACCGAATCACCAAGGCATCACCGAACGCTCACCAAACGCCAGGGGTCTTGGATGTTAGGGTGCATTACGTAAAATCTAACATAAACGATTTCGGGCAGCTGAACATACTGTTGTGTCACGTCAGTGCAGCAAAAATGGAGGCCGGGAGGACCATTCTGCTCACAGAGTTAGTCAAACAAATAGCTGAAATGGACAACCTCAGCAGTTTAAATATTATTGCGAGGAATACTACAAAAAATAATATAGGCAATGTTTTTACATTTACATTTATGCATTTAGCATTTGATTTTATCCAAAGCGACTTACACAAGAGGATTAACAATCAAGCTACATAGGAGTGCTAGAAAGAAATGATCACATGGGTCTTTAGAGTGAGGTACTGCTAGGACAAGAGGTGTTCTCTGAAGAGCTGGGTCTTCAAGAGTTTCTTGAATACACAGAGGGAGGCCCCTGCTCTGATTGTGCTCAGTAGGTCATTCCACCAGCGTGGAACGACACAAGAAAAGAGTCTGGATTGTCTTGTGCGAGGTGCTGGGACAGCCAGAAGGCGTTCCCACTTTTGCTGTCACCAAAGGGCAATCCAACACAACATGAATTTGTTATAATAAGCACTAGCGCTTTAAATCTCAGAGGGTCCAATACACTTTACATGCGGTTTGGTGAACACCTCTGACACACCCAAACGAGAGTGAACTACATCAGAAGCATTTTCGACCTCACATGTTTTTGTCACTCACAATTCCAGAACACTCACGTTTTACAAGCAGAAAAGCGCGTTCAGTGTGAACGGCCGCTATCGAGTAAACTCATCATTCAATTAGGCTAACGTTTCGCACCGGTGCAAAAACGTTATGCTGTTGAATAGACCCCAGCTTGGGGTGTAGAGTGAAGGAATGGACGAATGAGCCAATTACAGTGGGAGGATGATTAGGGGGCCAGGACAGTAAAGGATCAGTAAAAACTTACTTTTCCTCCCAAAACCCTGTTTAAGACTTTCATAACAATGGGTTTTTTCAAACCTGTGCGCTGTAAAATATTAGAACAGATAATAAAATTCTCTCTCTCTCTCTGTCTCTCAAAGCTTGCCGCATAACTGCATAACAGCTTGCACCTTCATATATATATTTTTTTAACTTTAGTATCAATGACTGGTTCCAACCTTACAAAAATGTAACAGACTCAGTAGGAGTTATGTACTTGGCTGTCATGAATCTACCTCAGGAGGGAAAGATGTATAAAGAAAGAATGTCATTTTGGCTAGCATCATACCAGGACCTAGAGAACCTAAAAGACACATAAATGGGTTCTTGGAGCCATTGGTGCAGGATTGCAGGATGTGAAGCAGTTGTGGGTTGGGGTCAGGGTGGGTTGGGGTCAGAGTTCTTTGTGCTTGTTGCCTTGTTGTGTTTGTCGTGTGATATCCCTGCAATAAGAAAGACTGGAGGTTTTGTTGGGCATATGGGCACAAAGGGATGCAGCATGTCTAAAACACCTTTTGTCAGATTGACAATAAGGTTGATTACACAGGATTGGATTAGACTTGGGAACCATGAATGCACAAGGACCACTGCAGACATGCAAAAGCGCATTTATGCATGCAGCAGATAAGACCAAAGAATCAAAGATTGAACAGATGTATGGGGCTAGATACAGTGCTCTGCATGATCTGCCTTGATGGAAGGGACTGCTAAAAAAGTTATGCAAGTCTGGAAAGAAGGAGTCATATCAAACGCTATGGCATCCCCTCCAACATTGAAGCTGCCTTTGAAGGCTTTACAGCAGCGCAGTGGATTATGGGTAAGTGTTTACTCAACTTTTGCCCTGAAGGGAGCACTTCCTGATGAGGATTACACTATGTAGAGAGCTTTTGTCTCAGCAGCCCAGTTGTCGTCTTGCAATTGAGGATGCACGTAATAACTTATGTAATACCCACAAACGTAATAACTTTCCACAAATGTAATAAAGCACAAACGTAATAAAAATATCCACTTTGACTTCTACAGATCACACAATTGAGCAAAGTCTGGGGGGCAAACGTGAGGGACTGCTGTACCAAGGCTTTGCAAAGGTATATTGAGATGATTTCTCCCCTTTCATTTATTGGAGCCTACTGGATGCTCTTCATATGGTAGGCTATTCCCTTGTAATTGTGAATCTCACACTGCCATGTCCACAGAACATTTCTCTCCTGTAGAGACAATAAAAGTTATAATAAAAGCTATTTCAATTTAATCTAGTGTAATTTGCATCACTATACTCACAAATTAGTCCGAACAATCCAGTGAAAAACTGTAATCTCATTCTTATCTCATTTTGATTTTCAGATTGATGACCAATGGTGCCATGGCGCATTTTAATATGAAGGGCCATGGAGGGAAAACGGCATTCAAGCCCATGGTGCTGTATGCTGTTGTAATTGGTATGTATGACGCCATCACAAAACTTTTTTTAATATTAAATCAAAAAGGTGGTGGTGGTTACAGAAAATAAAGTGTGTGTGTTTTATAAGCTATAGTCAGTCTTTTTTGTTTGTTTGTTTGGTCGTGTTAGACCCAGCACTATGCTAACATCTCTCTCTCTCTCTCTCTCTCTTTGTAACATTTATTGTATAAAAGTGTTACAATCAGCGCAAGGAGCTAGACTATTACTAATTAAAACACGGGTCTGAGATTGACTGCTAGCTAGAATGATATGTTTTGGTATTCAATGAGAATAACAGTCTGGAAAAATGACAATGACTTTTCACAAAATATGTATATTGTAACAGGTTTCACACATGCAAAGCAACACTTTCATTCATTCATTCATTCATTCATTCACCCACGGTGCTCAACAAACAATTATTGTCCCAGGCGTAAACGCCATGTAATTGGCCTGCGCTTTCCCTACGCAGCCAGCCGAATGCGCACTCACAGCGCACGCTCGCTTTTGACCCCAAGTCTCTCCAAACAGAAAAAAGAATCCACCGACAAAAGAGTGTTGAAGTCCAATGAAAATAATAATACAATCCAGCAGGGATCCTCCCGGAAAAAAGGTATATTTCCCACACGGCTACGGAGCTCCTCAATGAAAAACAGGATAGCCTTACCGGCCTTGGATAACGTTAGTCCCGACAGCGGAGAGATCTTATTGCCCGAGTTCGGGTTTATATCCCGGTAAACAGTGGTCTGTAGATCCACCAGAGGCTTCCAAAGTGCACTGTTTTGGCGACACACGTCAGGTCTCCAGCGGTCTCCCTGAATCTTTTGCGCCCGTATCCCTCTACTTCCACGCTTTTAAAGACTTTCAAAAGTCAGCGCTGCAATCAGCTGACAGGCACTTCAGCTGTCACGGACCATTCAGACGGGGCGGCAGGCCGACGGCAACGCTCGGCGTTAACGCTCACATCAGCCAGTCACAAGCGTGAATCTTTTGACGCTGTGTTTTGATAGGACAACGCTGGCTACAGAGCGTTGAAACTTTTGCCGGATGACGTGCCAGCGGCAGCGAGCGTTGTCCTATCAAAACAGGGCGTCAAAAGATTCATGATTTTGACTGGCTGATGTGAGCGTTAACGCCAAGCGTTGCCGTCGGCCTGCTGCCCGTCTGAATGATCCGTATGTCAATGTAATCAGCTGACGTCTTTGACAGTTGCGGACAGCCAGGCTCCCCCAAAGCATAAACAAACACTAAACAGCCATTCACACACATATACACATACAGGGAAACAGGTACATAAAGCAGGGTGGGAAACATAAATGGAAACACTTAATTGGGCTACTGGTAGACCCTAAAAAAATAACCAGTTTTAACAAGTGAATCCTAAATTATGTGGAGGTGCCACAAAAGTGACGCCTTATCTTTGATTAATTTTCTTCTGGTAAGAGTTTCTCTTCAGTTTTGTAGACTGCTTATGTTAACTTGGTAAATAGCATGCTAACTGCTAATTAGCATGCTAAATATGCTAATGTAATATCAATAAATCAAAATGATCTGTATTAAACTTAAAATGACCTTTTTGCTTCAAAGTATGACAGTTACCTAACCTAGTTAGCCTGGCAGGCCATCCTATATCAAGATAAACCGAACTCAATCGTGGGCTGAACAACGCTGCGATCTTTCAAACTACTCCTGGACGCACCAGGATAGCCTATGGCCAATTGTAGGAACGAACAAGATCGGCGAAGCCGCCCTAAACGCATACAGCGTTGTAATTAGATGTCGCCAACGGCGTCACCCAATAAAATTCCCTATGGCTTGTTACTAGACGTACAGGCTGAGCTGATTAATTTGCTGCCACTAGGGCGTCTAGATTTCGGGGTCAGCTCTATGTTCCCACAACTCTATGTTCCCACAGCTGTATGTTCCCACAGCCCTATGTTCCCACAGCTGTATGTGTTCCCACATTTGTTAGGAATTTTTGTTTTTCACAGAATTTTAGGAAATTAGGCCCTATGTTCCCACATTTCTTCGTTCCCACAGCCCCATGCTCTCACATTAAAAAAAAAAACTAGACCCTATTTTCCCACAGCAATATGTTCCGATAAGGGCATGTTCACTAGCCTGGCGATGCCATCCTACGTACCTCCGCTAAACATTTTATCTCCGCACGTAGTCTGGAATAAACCCCCTTGCCGCCTTTCCCTCTGTTACTCTACGGTTTAGCCAATCAGCACACAGTTTAGTGATGTCTCAAAATTTTGTAGTCCTACAGGACAGGGCGCGTTTGTTCTCTCCCCCACTTTCGAATTACATTCACAAAAGTGGTACATGACATTAGCTTCCATGATCTTGAGGATTTATTGCCACTACGATGTTAAAATAGATCAGAACTTGCGAGAGATCTGTTAATACTGAAAGCGAAAGTTGTAGGCGTGAGAGCCAGGCGAGGGAATACGTCATATCCAAACGGAAACCTATTTCAATTGCGTTGGGCCAGACTGTATGACATAGTCAACAGTCGCTTTTGCCCAGGCTACATGTTCACACCAACAAAGGTAATATTTACCCAGTTAGCCCTTCTGTTCACATTACAATGAAGGATTCTGAAACTGAAAACGATTCCGAAAAATGATTGCTGAGGTCGATTTCAAAAATGATCGCTGAGGTGGATGAATATAATTTGGAATGTGGATGCAAAACGTTCAGATCGTTTTCATTGCAATTATAAATCTAGGCAGCACAGCATAAAATAACCTTTACCCTTACCCTAAACCCCACTACCTGGAAGGCACCATTGAGGGCAAATAATACCAAAGATCGAATCTTGCTTGAACTTACATAGGGGGTCTACCAGGCAGGGGTAGAAATGTGGGACTATAGTACCTGACTTTGAAGAAAGAAAGAAAAAAAACTCTTAGAAATGTGAGAACATAGGGCTATGGGAACATAGGCTCCCAGAAAGACACCAGAAGCCCACACAGGCTGAACAGTCTTTTCATATTATTGACACTAAGAATATCTGAATTTCGGTGAATATGAATGAACCAGACCAGACACGCATGGCTAGCCGACATGAACTTCTGAAGTGTGAACCTGTTCATGTTTCTAAGATGTAATTTCTAGCCAACTTACAGCATGCTAGCTGCGTGTTGCAACGCATAACATAGCATCACACAGTTAAAAGGGGGAACTATGCAACATTTATATTTCAATTTACCTTTATTTGGCAGGTTAAGAGTCACTGTGATTGTACAACAGTTTTTAGGTCGATTGATAACTTTTGAATCGCTGCAGCTCTTCTCGGCGGAGAAATTGAATATGCAATATTGGTGCCGCGGACCACGGCACAGTTTTTGGGAGCTGTAGGGGGAGCTCTTATCGGTAGAAATGCAAACTCAAGCCGAGGAAACGAAGGCGCATAACGGCCGGTCCTTGGGTCTTTTCCCCAAACGCATATGTGCTAATTTGGTTGGTATTGTGCCATTGTATTGAAAATAACAAGTTGTTAACTGGTTAGCAATGCTTTTCCGAAGCTTTTGGGGAAAGGATGCCTGCAAGGAGGAGCTCTGTGGTGATAAACCTAGCGCAAACCGAAAGTAAAAATCGGTCTTGCATAGTTCATCTTTAATTGAATCAATGTTGATGCCATATGAACCCGTAGCATTGTTATGATCACAGGCAATCCTTTCGTTCTGCCGTAGCTAGTTGAAAGTTTACGTTGTGTGGTTAAGACAGCGTGGGTAATAATCGATTTGTAATAATCGAAATGTGAGCCTAAACCTAGTGCAAACCGAAAGTAAAAATCGGCCCTGCATACCGGTAGTTCCACTTTAATAGACAAATCAATTAATACAGGTAATGCATGGGCATGTAACATGTTTGCCAATTGACCTGGATCAAGTTCGCTAGCATAGTCTTCCTTTTTGCACTCAAAATTGACGAACATAGTTCTTGCTCTACTTGTTTCCAGAGATGAATCTGACCTAGCGTAGGACTTTGGTGCACTACCTTGTGGCCAGAGGGGAGATTTTACATAGTTAAGGTTTCTCAGGTAGAAAAAGCTGATTGATCAGTGGGTACAATGAAAAGAAATCCATTAAATAAGCCGCTCCCGAATATTAACCTCAGAGCTGCTTTTATTTTGCAAAATGCAACCACGGTTTATGAACGGGAAATTACAGTAGTCCTCCTACACAAAGCAATAGACTGAGCAAGCGAGTTTTGACCTGGTTCGGTGAGTGAAAACGCTAGTCGTTCTTGCCATTGAGAAATCGATTATTACCCATGCTGTCTTTTACCTCACCCACGTCAGATGATGCGCTACGTAACTTTAAGGCACTTCCGCGCAGCGATCTGATGTTAAAGCGATTCAGAGCGATTTCAAGCCCAATATTCTCTAACCGAACCAATCAGGACTGCTGGCTGCTGTAGAGGGTGTGACGTAGTGAAGAAGCAACTGTTTTGAATCCAACCAATCCAACAAACGTAACCAGCATCATTGGTTGGTTTCGATGTGATTGGCTGAAGTGTACGTCAATTAAATTGATGGACAAGCCGTTTGTCCAGTTAGATTCAAGGATTTCTGGCTCCTGAAATAACTCATCTATCGTTGATCATCAGATGTTCGCGCGGCTTAGCACTACATCTGACGTGAACGTAAACTTTCAACTAGCTACGGCAGAACGAAAGGATTGCCTGTGATCATAACAATGCTACGGGTTCATATGGCATCAACATTGATTCAATTAAAGATGAACTATGCAAGACCGATTTTTACTTTCGGTTTGCGCTAGGATTATGCTCACATTGCGCTAGGTTCATCACCACAGAGCTCCTCCTTGCAGGCGTCCTTTTCCCAAAAGCTTCAGAAAGTCATTGCTAACTAATCCTTGACGGCGTAGTGTGCTACTGATGGTTTCCTGAGACTGTTGTCCCAGCTCTATTCAGGTCATTGACCAGGTCCTGCCGTGTAGTTCTGGGCTCATTCCTCACCTTCCTCATGATCACTGATGCCCCACGAGGTGAGATCTTGCATGGTGCCCCAGACCAAGGGAGATTGACAGTTGTCTTAAATTTCTTCCATTTTCTAATAATTGCACCAACAGTTGTTGCCTTCTCACCAAGCTGCTTGGCTATTGTCCTATAGCCCATCCCAGCCTTGTGCAGGTCTACAATTTTATCCCTGATGTCCTTACTCAGCTCTCTGGTCTTGGGCATTGTGGAGAGGTTGGAGTCTGATTGATTGTGTGGACAGGTGTCTTTTATACAGGTTAACGAGTTCAAACAGGTGCAGTTAATACAGGTAATAAGTGGAGAACAGGAGGGCTTCTTAAAGAAGAACTAACATGTTTGTGAGAGCCAAATATCTTACTGGTTGATAGTAATACTTGTATCCAGCAATAACATGCAAAATAATTATTTAAAAATCATCTACTGTGATTTTCTGGATTTTTGTTTTAGATTTCATCACTTACAGTTGTAGAGTACCTGTGATAGAAGTTACAACCTTCTACATGCTTTGCAAGTGGGAAAACCTAAGAAATCAGCAGTGTATCAAATACTTGTTCTCCCCACTGTATTTATGATCAACTACAACTACAAGTTATTAACCCCCGTTAATAACTTGTAGTATCATAATTACATTGCCTGGTCTAATATTAAGTTAATCTGCAACAAAAACGAACAGTAACAACTTACTCCTTAGGCTTGAAATGATGACAACCAGTTGGGGAATATCAGGGATACATCCAAAAACCTCTCAATAACTCCATAAAACGATAGCGACTCAGTTTATTAGTACCATTCCACACATTTTGAATTTGCTTCAGCGTAACAAAAAGACGGAGATCTCTGCAACTCTCTTTCGTCACTTGTCCCTTACCCCTCAGGACGATTCGATTGGTCTGATACAAGTTAGATCTGGAGGCCCAATTCTCTGCCGAGCCTGGCTAGACTCCTGTAGTGGCCAAATGAATGTGCTGCCACTAAGGGGTATAGATTACTAGGAGGGTTGTTTTTCCAGCCTTCTGTAACAAATGCATTGAGATATTGTAGTATAAAATGCACAGTTTACCCATGGGGCAAAGGGGATTTAACAGACATGGGCTGCTGTAAAAGGTTGTTCTTTTGAATACCAGAATGCAATATATTAATTTCTTGCTTACACATAGCCTTACAGACCGTTTAGGCAGAAAGCAGACCATGATGGACAATGCCAGGATGGCTACTGGAAACAGGGCACTGGGGTGCCTGATTCTCTAGTCAGGATGCAGAGAGAAAGATAGTCAGTGGCCATTTCCGAAAATGCCTACTACTTGACTACTACATACTGCTTGTATACTGATCTCTGCAGACAGCAGCGTGTAGTATGCAGTACATGACAAATATAACAGGAGTAGTGTGGGGCTCAATTAACCTTGAGTCAGGAAGAGCACCTGTAGTCCATTAATTCATGAGGTTCTGGTCATGTGGCCAGTAGGCCTCTTCTGCTGCTTGCATACCATGCTGCATACTGGGGAGCAGCACAGGTATATGTACTGTATGGCTCAGCCAGTCAAATAGAGCAGCGCCTGCAGCTAATTAATTAATTCATTCATTGTGGGAAGCAGTAGTGTGTGCTGAACTGTGTGCTGGGGCACAAGCAGCATGTACCACATGTAGCACAGTAGTAGGCCACTCCAGCCAGAGAGCCGTTATTATCAGTAACCAAGCGACCCAAGTGCTAGAGGATTGCGGGGGCGGGGTCGCCTGCCAGTGACGGTAAAGTTCACAGAGGCTGGATGGAAGGGCGCCAGTAGGTCAAAAAGACCCCTAGTGTCCTGCCTCATGCTTGCCCTGTCTCACTGTAGCCACACGCGCGTCAGCAGCCTCCACCCAAATAACTTTCAATAATCCCGGTGAGGCGGACGCAATGAACTTGGACCATGGAGAATCTGACGGGGGATTCGACCCACACCTTGCCCTTGGACGCTGGCCAGCAATCAGAAGATGCTGTCACGTAAAACTCACCAAACGTTTATTCCTTGTAGCCTACTTCGCAAGCATTGCCCATGCATTAAAGTGCCCCTGGTCCGCCTGGCGATCATAAATAACGGGAAATATTATCTTCCTTTATAAACTTTTAGTGGATGTATGTTAGGCTACGTGATGATGAAAGGAAGAGTTTGTGTGAGATTTTGTGAGAGAGAGGATGAGGGGGAGGAGAGGGCGGGAAACAGCAAGTGCACGTAGCCCAGCAGCGCATCCCGGAGCGCACGTAAGCTCCTCACCCGCATGCTCAGGTGAGTCATCATTTATAGAAGGGCTTTAAGCGCGAGCGAGGCGACCGCGCGGGCTCCTAGGCGGGGAGAGCGCGTGAGCGTTGACTATGGTCCAGACGCACGAGCCACAGAGGAGCTGACATCCACTCATCAATCAGGTAGGAGACCCGGTGATTACCGGAATATTCAGCGCGAAGCGGTGCAATTAAAAATGCAGCTCTAGTTTTGATGTTTAAATTACTGAAATAAATTTCATTAGAAAAATCAGTTTTGGCAAGTTAGTGTCGGTGTTATCTTTGATGGTTGGCAGTGAGATGTGTCGTTTCTGAACGTGTTCATTGAAGAAAACTAGACACAGGCTATTCAAACTGCATGCGTTCTTGGCAAAGTTTAATGAAAGAAAATTTGGAGAAGGTCAGTGTGCGTCCTTGAACCCATATCAGATTCTTTAACATTCCACAATAACTCAAAAGTTATTTTTCTGTCTTGGGCTTTGGCTGTTTCTAGCACCCTAGCTTCAATAGGATACACTCCCGCACTGATACGCAGTTCCTGCATGTCATCAGCCCAGTTCAGTTGATCTTGCCGGTCGTGTGCATGTGTGTAGGTTTGTAGGTTTTGGGTTCCGTAACTTTCTTTGGAAACGTCTGCAGGTGAAAGGTCTAAACCGGTAAGGTATCGCAGTCGATCACTCACGCGCTAGTCCCGGGCCGCGCATGCACTGAATACTGGTCTTCTTTCTCTTCGTATTTCACTCTTGTTTTCGAGGAATGTTTGTATTTGTATATCACATGTTCGGTCCTATACTTCAGACATAGCTCTATACGTGACCCAAAGACATCGGTCACGTTCAGCACGTAGGCAACCAACCGGGTCGTCTTGGCGCGAGAGCAGAGCATATCCCAATCATCACGGATAGATCAGGACAGGCAGGCGCACGCGCCTTATCCAACCCTCACCATCTGCCGCGCGCCAGACCGCTGAGTGGGCTTACTGGGAGAAAAGAATGAGCATCATCAAACACACAACTCAGTTCCACGGCAGGGATGCATGTCTCTCCCACCTTACACACACACACACACACACACACACACACACACACACACACACATTTGGCCCAACTGAGGTGCAGGAGCTATTGTCTATGCCTACTGTACCTGTACACACACACACACACACACACACACACACACACACACACACACACACACACACACACACACAACCAGACTGCTGTGCATGTGGAGTGATAGGGAGGGGTCGTGGGCAGCTTAGCTGTGTGTGTGTGTGTGTGTGTGTGAGGCAGGGCTGATCTCTTCAGGGCAGTAAACACTGGAAGAACAGGGCAGTCCTGACCACAGTCACACGCATGGAGTGCAGCCAGTATCAGAGACAGTGAGAGTGATATTTAGTTTCCTGAAGAGACAGAGTGTGTGTGTGTGTGTGTGTGTGTGTGTGTGTGTGTGTGTGTGTGTGTGTGTGTGTGTGTGTGTGTGATTAAATGATGGTGTTGGGTTTCTCAAAGAGAGAGTGATACTTGGTCTCTTTAAAGAGAGAGTGATATTTATTTCTTTAAAGAGAGATATTTGGTTTCTGAAAGAGAGAGAGAGAGAGAGAGAGATTTGGTTCCGAAAAGAGAGCTAAATTGTGATGAGAGAGAGAGAGAGCAATAGTGATGAGAAGAGTCTCAAAGAAAGAAAGAGAGAGATAGATAGATGAAGAGAGATAGTGATAGAGAGATAATTTGATTAGAGAGTGAAGAGAATAGATAGATACTGTAGAGTGATGAGAGAGAAAGATGGAGTGATGAGAGAACAATAAAGAGAGTGTTAGGGTTATGAGAGAGATGAAATGATGTAGTGTCAGAGAGAGCAGTTATGAAGAGAGAGAAAGATGGAGTGATGAGAGAACAATAAAGAGAGAGTGTTAGGGTTATGAGAGATATGGAATGATGTAGAGTCTTAAAGAGAGAGCGACAGTTATGAAGAGAGAAAGATGGAGTGATGAACAGTCTTAAAGCAATATACTGGGGTAAGTTTAAGCATAGCCCTGCTGCACGAGCCTTCTGACAACAATATATTTCGCATAAAATGAAAGAATTTCGAACAGCATAGACCTAACGCGAAGGCGAAACATTTCACATTGAGTCAATGTAACCTCAGATCTTACATTTTCGGTTTCCAACAGTCAAGTCCCATTGATTCAGTGTAAAATGCCTGTTAGCTTCTGCGCTCACGTTCGGTCTGTGCTGTACCAAATAATTTTGTTCCACTCGCTAACTAGCGCATTTAGCAAGCTCTTTCAACAGGGCTATGCTTGAATTCACTCCAGTATTTTCCTTTAAAGAGAGAGAGTGATAGAGTGTGTTGTGTGTTGGGGATTGCAGAGTTGAGAGAGTGATGACGTGTCTGTGTGTGTGTGTGTGTGTGTGTGTGTGTGTGTGTGTGTGTGTGTGTTGGGGATTGCAGGGGGTTGGAACAGTAGTTATATAGATAGAGTGATGTAGAGAGTCTTAGAGAGAGAGAGTGATGACGTGTCTTTGTGTGTGTGTGTGGGTGTATGACTGTGTGTGTGTGTGTGTGTGTGTGTGTGTGTGTTGGGGATTGCAGGGGGTTGGAACAGCAGCCACAGTAAACTGGGTCAGTGGCAAAGACATGGATGTGATCTTAATCCTTACCACCTCCCATAGGTTACAGTGTGTGTGTGTGTGTGTGTATGTGTGTGTGTGTGTGTGTGTAAGAGAGAGGGAGAGGGGAAGAGCGTCTGGTTGTAAATGTCTTCACCTTGGTGAACTTGAGCCATGCCCAAATTTGCTGCTTAGAGCTCAGCTGCCCAGGGCCAGTACATACTGTACTGTAAGGGCAGCTAAGGGTGGAGCAGAGTAGAGTTGGGTAGAGATGAGTAGAGGAGAGGAGAGGGCTGGTAAGAGTGGAGTGGAGATGAGTAGAGGAGAGGAGAGGGCTGGTAAGAGTGCAGTTGGGTAGAGAAGAGTGGAGTATGGATGGATGGATGGATATCTTATGTATCTACTCCTCTGGTAGATCATGTAGGATTGTTGGTTTTCACCTGTTCCTTTCTGTAATGTATGTTACATGTCCTGTCCATGTAAAATATGTGTGTAAGGGATAACGGCTTTCGGCTGCGCCGTTGGGCTGTTCTTCGCCTTCGCCTCGTCCATTATTATTCTTATATCGGGACACCTCGAAGGCCATTATCCCGCTTATCATCCGGTTGCAACTAAAACGTATAGACGGTAAACAAGAGTTTAAAACATAAAAGAAACATGTGGCTTCGTTTAGAAAGTTCGGTTGGGGTACTATTTTCATATGAAAGAAGATCCGCAAGGCTGCATTCTAATGAGCATCGATATGGAACGCTGGTTAAAGTTTTTTACCAAACAATGCCTCAGGTGTCCTATTATCAAGAATTAACGCACACCCTGACAGCCAATTAGAAAACAGTATTCCATTCCACTGGGTGCTAATTTATTATGATGTCCTATGCTGTGGGGGACGCTAAAGCTAATTCCAGACGTTTGATCGTACTGGCAAAAAAGTATCTTGATCCTGATCTTGACCCTAGTAGAAATTATTAGGTAGAGCAGGGGTGGGCAATTATTTTGGCCAAGGGGCAACATTGGCTTTCAGATTTTGACTAACAGGCCGGGTGTTAACAGTTAACGAACTGATGTTGATAAATTGGCAAGTCTCAAGCCAGTAGCCTCACTTTCTTCAGAGGACATGTTAATATGCAGGTTTAAAAGGGTGGAATTTGCTTTTCATGATCATACAACACATTTGATAACACATCTGGCCCCCGGGCCTTAGTTTGCCCAGGTATGGAATAGAGTAAAGGGTCGCTAAAGCTGTCTGCACACCGGCTCCAATAGCATTGTGGAGCACTAATGCAGAGAGCTAATATTGGCAGACTGTCTGTAATAGAGATTGCCAAGATACGTCACCGAATGGTCATAAATGTCATCAACGGCGCCATCTTGACCCGGAGATAGCGGTTAGTTCACAGAATTCTGTGGGTTAGTTAAGCTAGGTTCCGGGGCAAACCCAGAATGCATTGCGGCTATCCATGGAGATGACAACACGTCAGCAATCTCTATGGTAATCAGCATTTTAATGCCCCCCCCCCCCCCCCCCAGGTCTGCATCAGCTGATCAGCAGCACAAAGCATCATGGGAGGTGTGGCTCCGGACTCCGGGACTGGGGGGGTGAAGGCCCCAGACGGGGGGTGGGGGTGGGTGGTTCTGTTCGGCTGCTTCGTCATCACCGGCTTCTCCTACGCCTTCCCCAAAGCCGTCAGCGTCTTCTTCAAGGAGCTCATCAAGGAGTTCCACGTGGGCTACAGCGACACGGCCTGGATCTCGTCCATCATACTCGCCATGCTCTACGGCACAGGTAGGGGGCGCCATCATACTCCGTGTGCGTGTGTGTGTGTGTGTGGAGTAGCTCTTGGCCGTGTTTATTTTGTCTAAGTAGCTCTCAGAGGAAAAAAGGTTGGAGACCCCTGCTATACACACATACACACACACACGCGTATACTGTATGTTGTCTGCCACAGGTTCTCTATGCACTATCCTATACACGGACATACACACACACAAACACACACACACACACACACAGTGCATGTTGTCTGCCCCAGGTCCTCTGTGCAGTATACTGACACACACACACACACACACACACACACACACGTCCTCTGCCCCAGGTCCTCTATGCAGTATCCTATACACAGACACGCACACACGTATATGCACACACACACACACACTAATATATGTCCTCTGCCCCAGGTCCTCTATGCAGTATCCTATACACAGACACGCACACACGTATATGCACACACACACACACACACACTAATATATGTCCTCTGCCCCAGGTCCTCTATGCAGTATCCTATACACAGACACACACACACACACACGTATATGCGCACACACACACACTAATATATGTCCTCTGCCCCAGGTCCTCTATGCAGTATCCTATACACAGACACACGCACACACACACACACACACACACACACTAATACATGTCCTCTGCCGCAGGTCCTCTCTGCAGTATCCTGGTGAACCGCTATGGCTGCCGGCCTGTGATGATGGTGGGTGGGATCTTCGCTGCCCTCGGAATGATCATGGCCTCCTTCGCCACCAGCATCTTCCATATCTACCTCACCACTGGCGTCATCACAGGTGTGTGTGTGTGTGTGTGTGTGTGTGTGTGTGTGTGTGTGCATCTTCCATATCTACCTCACCACTGGTGTCATCACAGGTGTGTGTGTGTGTGTGTGTGTGTGTGTGTGTGTGTGTGTGTGTGTGTGTGTGTGTGTGTGTGTGCATCTTCCATATCTACCTCACCACTGGTGTCATCACAGGTGTGTGTGTGTGTGTGTGTGTGTGTGCATCTTCCATATTTACCTCACCACTGGCGTCATCATAGGTGTGTGTGTGTGTGTGTGTGTGTGTGTGTGTGTGTGTGTGTGTGTGTGTGTGTGCGCACGCATCTTGCATATCTACCTCACCCCTGTCATCATCACGGTGTGTGTTTGTGTGTGGCAGGCATCTACATGTTCATGTCTAGACAGGTATACAGCTGGAAAGTCCAGTGTGTGTGTGTGTTTCCAGTTATAAATCATGTGTAATCTGTGTCTCTGATCATGCTGAACCGCTACTTTAACGAGAAGTGTGTGTAATCTGTGTGTGTGTGTGTGTGTGTGTGTGTGTGTGTGTGTGTGTGCTCTCAGGTCTGGGCCTGGCTATGAACTTCCAGCCAGCTCTGATCATGCTGAACCGCGACTGTAACGAGAAGTGTGTGTAACCTGTGTGTGTGTGTGTGTGTGTGTGCTCTCTCAGGTCTGGGCCTGGCTATGAACTTCCAGCCAGCTCTGTTCATGCTGAACCGCTACTTTAACGAAAAGTGTGTGTAACCTGTGTGTGTGTGTGTGTGTGTGTGTGTGTGTGTGTGCACGCGTGTGTGTGTGTGCTCTCTCAGGTCTGGGCCTGGCTATGAACTTCCAGCCAGCTCTGATCATGCTGAACCGCTACTTTAACGAAAAGCGTCCGCTGGCCAACGGTCTGGCGGCGGCGGGGAGTCCGGTGGCGTTGTGCTGTCTGTCGCCCCTCGGCCAGCAGCTCAGCTACATGTACGGCTGGAGGGGGGGGTTTCTTATCCTGGGGGGGCTACTGCTCAACTGCTGCGCCTGTGGAGCTCTCATGAGACCACTCAACCCCCCCAAGAGGAAGGGACAGGATCAGGTGAGTGTGTGTGTGTGTGTGTGTGTGTGTGTGTGTGGAGGGGGGGGGGTTCTTATCCTGGGGGGGATACTGCTCAACTGCTGTGCATGTGGGGCTCTCATGAGACCACTCAACCCCCCCAAGAGGAAGGGACAGGATCAGGTGAGTGTGTGTGTGTGTGTGTGTGTGTGTGTGTGTTGGACCAACCCCCCCGAGAAGAAGGGCCAGGGCCAAGTGAGCTCTGTGTGTGAAAGTGAGTTAATGCAAGGCAAAGCAGTCAGTAGACTAACAGGGAGGCCACACTGGATGCCAAAGACTTATCTTATCTTCCGTTATAAACAATGGAAGTGGCTACACCAGACATGGCAGCATAGCCAACATTCTAAATTCTTTTCACCATTCATGTCAATATCATTTCGATGGAACTTGACTTAACGCATCCAGTGTAGCCCTAGGGTAAGAGTTTGTGCTGTGTGTGTGTCTGTGTGTGTTTGTGTGTGTGTGTCATCTTGTCCTGACTTTTCCCTCCCCCGTAGGAGGCATCTGCGTCTGGTTCGGGGTCGGAGGAGAAGAAGTCGTCTGCCCCGGCGCCCAAAGCGAAGCTGCTGGACTTCAGTGTGTGTAAGGACCGCGGCTTCATCATCTACACGGCGGCGGCAGCCATCATGGTGCTGGGGCTGTTCGTGCCGCCAGTCTTCGTCGTTAGCTACGCCAAGCACATGGGGACGGAGGACACTAAAGCCGCTCTGCTGCTCACCATCCTCGGCTTCATCGACATCTTCGCCCGGCCCACCTGCGGCATCATCGCCGGCCTGCGCTGGGTTCGCCCACGCTGCGTCTACTTCTTCAGCTTCGCCATGATCTTTAACGGCACGGCTGACATCCTGGGCTCCTTCGCCAAGGACTACAACGAGCTCATCGTGTTCTGCATATTCTTCGGCGTCTCGTACGGGATGGTGGGAGCGCTGCAGTTCGAGGTGCTCATGACCATCGTGGGGACGGAGAAGTTCTCCAGCGCCATCGGACTCGTGCTGCTCGTGGAGGCCTGTGCTGTGCTCGTGGGACCGCCGTCCGCAGGTAAGAACACACACACACACACACACACACACACACACACACACACACTTTACACATACTCCTAATAGTGCACATGCACGCACGCACGCGCACACACACACACATGCACGCATGTACGTGCACACACACTGATGCACGTGCGCGCGCGCATACACACACACACACACACACACACTTTACACATACTCCTAATAGTGCACACACACAGACACACACATACAGACACACACACACATCCTCCTAATTGACCTTTGGCTGAATCCCCAAGAAGCCCCACCCTCCTTGGCCATCGCAACCGACTGCACGACACACACATTTATGTAACTCACAGGCACCACCACCCCACCACAGGTGTGTGTGTGTGTGTGTGTGTGTGTGTGTGTGTGTGTGTGTGTGGTTCATTAAGATTATAGTGTCAGGGGCTGTTATGTAATGAGCTCATAATCTCCCACAGCATTATGGTACTGAGTATATGCTCAGGGGGACAAGACAGTGGTCAAGACACACACACGCATGCACACACACACACACACATCTAATCCACTGAACCTGTGTGTGTGTGTGTGTGTGTGTGAATGTGCCCTGTGCTACCATTTGCTTGGCGCTTTACTCTCACCTAAAAGGTGCAGTCAGCGATCATATGTGATTTATAAACACTTATCACACGGTGGAATGGAATACTGTTTTGGCTGTTGATTTGATTGGCTGTTAAGGTGTCCCTTATTTTTAGATAACATGGACACCTGTGACGTTTGTTAGGTAAAAAAAAGTTTCACCAGCGTTCCTTATCAGTTCTCGATATAAGGTAATAAATTGACTTGGCAGAGGCAAGTCGCCGGGCTGTTCTTCACCGCCACCTCGTCCATTATTACCTTATATCGGGACACGTCGATGGCCATTGTCCCTTACATAACACTTTTTTATAACATAAAGGAAATATCTCCTCGTGACTTAATAACTCTTCATTATCTTTATCACTGTAAAAAATCCAGTTTTCTGTAACATACACACATACTTTAGAACTGTCTCTGGTGTAAACAAAATTTGTTAGTTAGACTAGATGGTATACGTTTATCGTACATTCTCACAGAATCTTGTGTGTACAGTTACAGTTACAAAACCGAATAAAAACAAAAGTAGATGGGGGGTTTCGGGGGGTTGCCCCCCAATTTAAATATTAATTTTTAAAGTTTGAAAAATGTTTTAGATCGTTTATAGGTACAGTAATTTCCTGCATATAAGCCGCATTGTGTATAAGCCGCAGGACAGTGTTTTATGCAAGTTAAAAAACACTAAAACATATTAACACCATATGCCCCCCTATTTTAACCTCATAGTGGAAGAAATTTTGCAAAATCAATGTATAAGCCGCGGCTAATAGTCAGGAAATTACGGTATATATTAGTAGGTTGTTTGGCACTGTTACTAGGCAACAGATATAACGGCGAGATTTTAACGTAATTTCCGGTCGTCAGCATTTACCCTCATTTACCCTGTGTACTGTGCGTTCAGACCAGGGGGTCAGGATTTGGCTAGCTTTGGCAGGATTTGGTTAGCTTCGCCAATTAGCATCGCACTTCCTCGTCGCCATTTTCCAGAAATGACATCATATCCGACTCCATTTGACATGTGCTGATTGGTTAATGCTACACTTTCAACTCATGCTAACGAGCTCCCTGTGCACATCAGGTGTGTGCCACCAGAGCCGCCCTCATCTCTATTAGTAACATGGGCCCTCATTGGCCTAATGAAATGGAGTCGGAAGTGAGCTCCATGAAACGCCATCTTGACAACTGAAAATTTTGTTCAATTTTGGATGAATTTCCCTAGCCTAGCATTCCACATTGGAATGAATGGGAGGCGGGACTTGGTATGTTTCTCCAGGTTTATTAATACATCCATGGTTCAGACCGAGACCGATTCAGGCGTCATGGGCGACGGTAGTTATTGACTTTGTATTGGGACCGGCTATTTGGGCGACAAAAGTGGCAGGCGACTTGGGCGACAAAATCAAGTTAAACTTCGGTTAACTTTATGTAATGAGCTATGATGCGGTTGGGCGAAATCATCAATCAGAATGTCGCTTTACTGGGGAGATGCCTGTAGAGAAGCAGGATCGAACGTTTGAAAGCTAACGTCATGGGCAAATTTGCCGTTTTGGTTGCTGTGCTCAAGCGATGTTTCTTGGGAGTCTTCGGCGACTCTTGGCAATTTATTGCTTGCGGTGTGAACGTACAGTTAGTCTTCAGCTGCACCTGCAAACTAAAGATTTTTTTTTCCTCTAGAGTCTTTCTTTGCAGTAAACAATAGCAAAGAGGCCTGCCCCAAACAATAAAAGTTAGAATTACTGACTGCACCTTTAACTAAACATTCCATTTTTTAACCTTTGTGTGTGTGTGTGTGTTGCAGGGCGCCTGCTGGACTACACCCATAACTACCAGTACGTGTTCCTGCTGGCGGGCTCGGAGGTGGTGCTGTCTGCGGTGGTGCTGTTTGTGTGTAACGTGCTCTTCATCAAGAAGAAGGATCCGGAACTACCAGCGCTGCCCCCGGCTAAAGAGCGCTCCCCAGAGGAGATGCAGGAGATCAGCGCCGCCCTGAAGGAGGAGCATGAGGAGGAAGGGGCGGGCACTAGTGGATCCTCCTCTTCCTCCTCAGCCACAGGCACCGCCTCCCAGAGCACCTCTGGTTCCAGTGGTTCCACTTCCCCGGCAACAAGCCCCGCCCCCGTCGCTGAGGCGACTACAAGCCCTGCCCCCGTTGCCGAGGCAACCACCACTAAGGTAGAGGTAGAGAAGACCCCGCCTCCAGAGGAGAAGAAACCAACAGAGGGGGGCGAGGCCAACGGTCCACAGGTGGAACCGGAGTCCTCGCTCTGAGGAAGCGGGGAAAAAAGCATCTTGTTTCCTTGGAAACGGAACACTCAAGAACTCTCCCCTTTAAAAGGGCCGGAGGAAGATTGTGGAATGTGATGAAAAGGACTCCAGAACTATCCGTCTGATCACAGAGTGTTCTTTCCTGGGAACTATCTCTTGCACTTAAAGCCATAGTCCATCTGGCACCCAATGCCCAAAACTCAGCTGGGCTGGACTGGGACCAAAAAATGGCCATGGTGGCCCACCATGACTTTATTCAATAATAACTTCAAGGCAAGCTAAAATAACACTTTGAGTTGGACACATTGCATGAACATGAGATATTTAATTGGAGTCTGATATCCCTCAAGTAAATTATGATTTAACTATGACAGCCCCAGCCCAAAAATCTATCCTATCCTATCCCATGGGCAGTTCATGGCTGGGTACCGGGAAACTAAACTGAAACTTGCGTCTTGTGTGTAGGGTTCAAAGGTCATTGGAACACTGCTATAGGGCCCAAAGGTCACCGGAACACTGCTGTTGGGTTCAGAGGTCATTGGAACACTGCTGTAGGGCTCAAAGGTCATTGGAACACTACTAGGGACAGCACCAGAACTCTGGAACAGTTCAACTATTCTGAACCCATGAGCTCAGTTTGACATGGATGTGTGCTTATGTTTACATAGAACCTACTGTCGTACAGCACAACTATTTATCTAGTCTGTTTACTGTTTTTTTGTGTTTTTATTTATTTATTTATTGATCTATTTATTTGTTCATATGTCTATTTATTTGTTATAGATATGAGGATACTGTTGATAACTGTACTGTATATTTATTGTCTATGACTATGACATTTCCATCTTATTCCAATTGAGGGTTTGCTTTATTTGCTAGCAGCTATCTCTGCTGCCAACCGACTAGTCCAGTGGACTAAGCACAGGTCAGTCTATTGTACTGGACTCAATGGACTAATTATAAGGACAGATCTATGTACTGAACTAAATGGACTAATTATAAGGACAGGTCTATGTACTGGTCTATGTACTGGACTAAATAGACTACCGGTAATTATAAGGACAGGTTAGTCTATTGTGCCAGTGGACTAAGGATAGGTTAGTCTTTCCTACTGGTCCAGTGGACTAGCCTGGGCGAAAGCGACTGTTGACTATGTCTTACAGTCTGGCCCAACGCAATTGAAATAGGTTTCCGTTTGGATATGACGTATTCTCTCGCCTGGCTCTCACGCCTACAACTTTCGCTTTCAGTATTAACAGATCTCTGGCAAGTTCTGATCTATTTTGACATTGTAGTGGCAATAAATCCTCAAGATCATGGATGCTAATGTCATGTACCAATTTTGTGAATGCAATTCGAAAGTGGGGGGGAGAATAACAAACGCGTTCCTATCCTGTAGGACTACAAAAATTTGAGACATTGCTCTAAACTGTGTGCTGATTGGCTAAACCATAGAGTAACCGAGGGAAAGGCAGCTAGGGGGGCTTGGTCCAGACTACTAACGGAGATAAAATGTTTAGCGGAGGTACATAGGATGCCATCGCCAGGCTACCAGTGGACTCAATCACTGGACTATGGACAGGTTAGTCTACCTCAGAAGTTGGTTTATTTAGACTCTACAGGGTCTTTAGTAGGGCAACACATCAGGGTGACTCTTGAGTGATGATGTGCTCTAGTAGCCTGACATAGCCCGCCCATAATACGAATGTTCATACGTATCATGGTCTGGGCACGGTCCTCTGGGGCGTGTTTACATCGGTAGGGTGTCTACCGGCCAATAAGCGAAGCTGATTAGACGAGCTGTCCAATCGTTTCAAACCAGAAGTGAATGCCCCCCCCCCCCCCCGTCAGGTTAAAGAACCTCCAGACCATGAATACGGATGAACAGCAGTTATAGCAGGTCGGGCTATGTCAGGCTAGTGGTCTAGTACTCCCAACACTTACTATTTGGAGTAGATGACATGGTAGATATCTGGATTTATGCAAGTTTCCATACACACAAACACACTGAACACACACACACAAATACTATTTGGAGTAGATGACATGGTAGATATCTAGTCTGGAGACCTACCTATTGCATCTCTCGTAGCGGAGGCATCGTTTACTATTGTCTAGAGCCGTTTATTGGGCGCTACGAATGTCTTATCATTGCGTCTGTACATACAGTAGCTCAGAAACAATACCAGAGCCACCACATGACGTAAAATGCAATCGAGGGCCGTACTAGCCCCTTTTTGTTCTATGATTGGATACTGAAAGCAGGCGAGAAAATCGGCCATGGTCACCATGCTGTTTTGCAGAGTGAAATGAAATAAGCAGGCAAAGGAGCATGGAAACTCCCAGGCTATCTAGCTACCTTTGCGCGCTTTGTACGATTTGTACGGCCCTCGATTGCATTTTACGTCACGTGGTGGCTCTGGCATTGGCTCCGAGGTATGTACAGACGCTCTGATAGACATTCATAGTGCCCAATAAACGGCTCTGCGCACGATGCTTCCGCTACGAGAAATGCAATAGGTAGGTCCCCAGACGAAATATCACTTGTGATTTTAGTTTGGCATTCGCCAGGCTAGTAGATATCTGGATTTATGCAAGTTTCCACACACACACACAGAGACACACACACACATACACACACACACACACACACACACACACAGTGTGGTCAGTTCTCTGATACTGTCATTTGGATGTGCCTTACCTCAGGAGGTTACACTGATACATATTGAGACTGTAGAACTCTAAATAAAGGGATTCTTTAACTTAGCCTTGTGTTTGTGTGTGTTTGTGTTTGTTTGTTTGTTTGTTTGTTTGGGTTGTTTTCTGGCAACTAGAAGCGAGACAGGTGAGTCTACTGAGAGGGGACAAGAGAGCCAGCCACAGTGCTCCCCCCGGTCTTCAACTGTCCCATTTGAAACAGGCCTGTGTGTGTGTGTGTGTTTGAGAGACCACTGTGCTGTGTGTGAGTGTGTTAGACAGACCACTTCGTTCTGCTTGTGTGAGTTTGTGTCACTAAGCTCCTTAGCTCACGATAACTGTGAAGATATATTGTATTTACACTAATCTCTCCCTCTAGCCTCCCCCACAACTCTGCTAGCATCGCCTAGCCTAGTCTAGCGTGTGAAGCTAAGATCCACTCTGAGGACAGCTAATAGGATCAGGTGATGCTAGTTAGCCTCCACTAGCGTCGCCTAGACTAGCCTAGCCTAGTGTGTGAAGCTAAAAGACCCACTCTGAGGACAGCTAATAGGATCAGGTGATGCTAGTGCAAGTTAGCCTCTGCTAGCAGCCCTATCAGTTGGCAGCATTGAGTTGTTGTGATGCTATCAGACATGTCCAGGGGTCAAGGGTCAGGTGTGTGTGTGTGTGGGACTTA
>JAODXP020000015.1:16643072-16647077 GCA_027497455.2 Sardinella longiceps | reverse complement strand
TGTGTGTGTGTGTGTCAGTGTCAGTGTCAGTGTCAGTGTCAACAATAAGGGCTGGCCTTTGTCTCTCAGCACACTGCTTTAGTTGTTAAACACACACTAACACACACACACACGTCTGTACAAAATAACCAGTGTGTGTATGCGTGTGTGTTGTTGGTTACTCCACAGGGTAGCACTGTTGAGTGATTGCAGCGGTAAAGATTTAACTAACCTGTGTGTGTGTGTGTGTGTGTGTTCTGTGTGTGTGTGTGTGTGTGTGTGTGTGTGTGTGTGTGTGTGTGTGTGTGTGTGTGTGTGTGTGTGTGTGTTGGTCCCTTCACAGGGGGGCACTGATGTTCAGTGACTGCAGCGGTAAAGATTTAACTAACCAGTGTGTGTGTGTGTGTGTGTTTTTTCTATGCCTGTGTGTGTGTGTTGCAGGGGGGCAGCGATATTCAGTGACTGCAGCGGTAAGGATTTTGAGCGTCTGGTGTTGGGCGGTGGGGGGGCGTGTCTAATGAACCAGCCCCCGCCCTCTGATGTCGTCACGGTAGCGGTGTGTGTGCAACGAGCGTCCTGGAGAAAGGAGAACAGTGTGACTGCGGAACTCCAGAGGTGTGTGTGTGTGTGTGTGTGTGTGTGTGTGTGTGTGGGCTTGTAAAGCATGAAACACACAATGATGCCTTCATTGATTTAGACTGGAGTCCAAGCAGAGAAATAGTAGATGTACACTCTTTCCCAAATCAAATCACTCTGCAGATTTTATTCATTTTTCCAGGATGGTCTATATGAATTATACTCAACACCACCAGGGCTGATAGTGAAAAAAAATCCTGAGCCTGAACTTTTCCCCATGTCAGGGAGGTGTGCATGGGTGGCAGTGTTTTCATGTTTGCAACACACTTTTAAAACTCTTGGAACATTATTGTTTGGGGTTATTTATCAATCCCCATGAGTTCCATACAATTTTTATAACATTGAAATTTTAGTTGACATATCTGGGAACTTTTTTCCACAGTCATGCTAGTAGGCTACGCCTGAAATCAGACATGGCGCCTGAACACTAACAGCCCTGCACCACTTTTAATCCTAAAAAAGTTATTTAATAATATTCTGCATTGGAACAGGAGTGTAAGAGCTGGTGTAAGAGTGTGTGTGTGTGTGTGTGTGTGTGTGTGTGTGTGTGTGTGTGTGTGTGTGTGTGTGTGTGTGTGTGTTTGGAACAGGAGTGTAACAGCCGCTGTTGTGATGCGGCCACCTGCCGTCTGACATCTGGTTCTGTCTGCGCTGAAGGGGAGTGCTGCCAGGACTGCCAGGTGAGTGTGTGTGTGTGTGTGTGTGTGTGTGTGTGTGTGTGTGTGTGTGTGTGTGTGTGTGTAATTAGGTGAGATGTGTGTGTGTGGAAAGGTGGAAATGAGTTGATATTGTACATGCAATAGCTCATCATGACACTGTTGTAACATGCTTGTGTGTGTGTGTGTGTGTGTGTGTGTGTGTGTGTGTGTGTGTTTGTGTATCAGTTTCGAGTGGCCGGATCCCAGTGCAGGAGTTCTCAGAACCAGTGTGACCTGCCAGAGTTCTGTAACGGTTCTTATGCGTTCTGCCCCGGAGATTTCTACATGATGGACGGCCTCTCCTGTGCTGGCGGTCAAGCCTTCTGCTACGAGGGACGCTGCCAGACATACGACTACCAGTGCAAACATCTCTTTGGGCCGAGTATGTGTGTATGACACACACACACACACACACACACACACTCACACTTATGTCTACCAGTGCAAACACCTCTTTGGGCTGAGTATGTGTATGACACACACAACACACCCCTACGACTATCAGTGCAAACACCTCTTTGGGCCCAGTATGTGTGTATAACACACACACACTCACTACACACACACACACACACACACACACACACACACCCTTACACACCCTTACAACTACCAGTGTAAGCACCTCTTGGTTCAAGTGTGTGTGTGTGTGTGTGTGTGTTTAAGTGATGCTGATGTCTATTCCCCCAGCTGCCACTAAAGCTGATGATCGCTGCTTCAGTCATGTCAACACCAAAGGAAATGAGTTTGGCAACTGTGGCTACAGCGGCTCCACTGCCATCCCATGTGCAACAGAGTGAGTTTTATATGTACACACACACACACACACACACACACACATTCCCTGTGAGTCTCACACACACACACACACACACACACACACACGCGCGCACGCACACACACTCACACACACATCCCCTGTGCTACAGAGTGGGTTTTACACACACACACACACACACACACACACACACACACACACACACACACACACACACACATTCCCTGTGAGTTTCACACACACACACACACACACACCAATCCCTGTGCTACAGAGTACACACACACACACTCTCACTCTCTCTCTCTCTCTCCATCCCTTGTGCTGTAGAGTGAGTTACTAGTGTGTGTACACAAACACACACACACACACACACATTCACTTCATCCCCTGTGCTGTAGAGTTAATAGTCTGCTCACTGTCATGTGTGACTATTGTGTGTGTGTGTGTGTGTGTGTGTGTGTGTGTGTGTGTGTGTGTGTGTGTGTGTGTGTGTATCTGTGTCATCATAGAAACGTGATGTGTGGGAAGATCCAGTGTACCAACTTTGACACGAATGACCCTCCCCAAGGCGTGACCATCAGCATTGAGAACATAGGGGGCGCCGTCTGCAAGAACGCCCATTATAACCTGGGGCCCGATGTACTGGACCCTGCATATGTCAACCAGGGCAGTGTGTGTGCATCTGGAAAGGTCAGTGTGTGTGTGTGTGTGTGTGTGTGTGTGTGTGTGTGTGTGTGTGTGTGTTTATGTGTATGTCTGCAAGATAACCTGGGACCTGATGTCCTTGACCCTGCATATGTCAACCAGGACGGGGTGTGTGCTTTTGGAAAGAGGTGTGTGTGTGTGCGTGTCTGTGTGTATGTGTGTCTCAGATATGACTAAGCTAGCTTGCATCAACCAGGACAATGTGTGTGCTTCTGGAAAGAGGTGTGTGTGTGTGTGTGTTTGTGTCTGATATATCTAAACTTAGATCAACCAGGGTCTGGATTCAAAACTTAAAGAAAAAAACAAACATTCTTAACTGGTGTCTATCCTTTGACATTTGTCTTCAGGCCAAACTTATGGCTTCCATTATTTGGCTTCTACCCCCTTTCTCCTTTTCACTCGCGTCAGATGATCATAGCTGGAAGCAGGCTACTCCGTCTGATACTCCGTCTGAATTTGCGCCATTACTGTACGTTCACACCAACAACTACTAAAGCTACAAAATCACTTTTGTAGCTCGAAAAAGCAGCTGCTAAATTTTCTGTGTTCACCCAAATCGCTCTATCGCTCATGACGTGCCTGTTGTCATTCCCATTAACATCACAGCGTTTAGATTTTACAGCTGAAACGCGTCATAGCTAATTTGCATAAAATTCACAATTTTTTAGCTTTTTTTTTTTTGTCGCTCAAATCGCTGAACTTTTAGAGCTGGTAGCTTTTGTCGCTCTTATCGCTTTTGTTGCTCTTGCCCATAGAAAGTGAATGGCTTCCAGCGATTTTAAACGTAAGACGTTTGGGTCACAATTTATTTGAAGGTACCATCATAAGACTGACATTACACTATCATTAACTATGACATAACTTTATACACCTGTCATGACTTCTGTCATTAAGTGTCACCCGGTATTTGTCATGGTTAGGGTTAGGGTATGTCAGAAGTCATGACTGGTTTATAAAGTTTACAACAGATTATTAACAACGTCATGTCATAGTTAATGACGGTGTCATGTCAGTCTTATGATGGCACCTTCAAATAAAGTGTTACCGAGCTTTGTTTCAGAAGACTGGACGTCATTAAAAAATCTTGCATATAATTGGACAAACCACTTGTCTGTCATTTCCCTTCAACCACTTACATCGAAACTTAACCGTTGCATCATGTGATCCAACGTGATTTGTAGTTTTTCACCTGTTGTGTGTGTGTGT
>JAODXP020000015.1:16613072-16638072 GCA_027497455.2 Sardinella longiceps | reverse complement strand
GTGAAGCAGTTGTGGGTTGGGGTCAGGGTGAAAGATACTGGATCAGAGTTCTTTGTGCTTGTTGCCTTGTTGTGTTTGTCGTGTGATATCCCTGCAATAAGAAAGACTGGAGGTTTTGTTGGGCATATGGGCACAAAGGGATGCAGCATGTCTAAAACACCTTTTGTCGGATTGACAATAAGGTTGATTACACAGGATTTGATTAGACTTGGGAACCATGAACGCACAAGGACCATTGCAGACATGCAAAAGCGCATTTATGCATGCAGCAGATAAGACCAAAGAATCAAAGATTGAACAGATGTATGGGGCTAGATACAGTGCTCTGCATGATCTGCCTTGATGGAAGGGACTGCTAAAAACGTTATGCAAGTCTGGAAAAAAGGAGTCATATCAAACGCTGTTGCATCCCTCCAATATTGAAGCTGCCTTTGAAGGCTTTACAGCAGCACAGTGGATTATGGGTAAGTGTTTACTCAACTTTTGCCCTGAAGGGAGTACTTCCTGATGAGGATTACACTATGTGGAGAGCTTTTGTCTCAGAAGCCCATTTGTTGTCTTGCAATTGAAGATGCACATATGTAATACCCATAAACGTAATAACTTTCCACAAATGTAATAAACCACAAACGTAATAAAAATATCCATGTAATAAAAAATATCCATATCCAATATCCCTTATCACCGTTACTTTTCATACTTTCTTTAGAACCACTTGCCTGACAGATTCGTTCAAATAATACAATTCAGGGAATCCCATTTAAAGAATCCTCAATAAAAGCATTTTTATATGTTGATGATATCTTATTAACATTACAGAATCCAGCCTCCTCACTTGTTCACTTACTTAAAAAATTATAAAACAATTTAGTTATTTATCTGGCTATAAAATAAATTGTGGAGAATCTGTGGCACTTAATACATTCTGCCATAAGCAATCTCTTGATAAATTACCATTCAAATGGTCATCGGAGGGTATGAAATATTTGGGTAGTACTTTAAACTCTGATCTTGAAATTCTAGTTTCAAAGAATATGGCTGAGAAGGTTAAAGAGGACTTGGAAACATATGCCAATCTCTCTTTGGGGTAAAACTGAAACTATAAAAAAATATCCACTTTGACTTCTACAGATCACACAATTGAGCAAAGTCCGGGGCAAACGTGAGGGACTGCTGTACCAAGGCTTTGCAAAGGTATATTCAGATCATTTCTCCCCTTTCATTTATTGGAGCCTACTGGATGCTCTTCATATGGTATTCCCTTGTAATTGTCAATCTCACACTGCCATGTCCACAGAACATTTCTCTCCTGTAGAGACAATAAATGTTATAATAAAAGCTATTTCAATTTAATCTAGTGTAATTTGCATCACTATACTCACAAATTAATCCGAACAATCCGGTGGAAAACTGTAATCTCATTCTTATCTCATTTTGATTTTCAGATTGATGACCAATGGTGCCATGGCACATTTCAATATGAAGGGCCATGGAGGGAAAACGGCATTCAAGCCCATTGTGCTGTATGCTGTTGTTATTGGTATGTGTGACGCCATCACAAAACTTTATTCCCCCTTTTTTTATGAAATCAAAAAGGTGGTGGTGGTTACAGAAAATAAAGTGTGTGTGTGTGTGTGTTATAAACTATAGTCAGTCTTTTTTGTTTGTTTGGTCGTGTTAGACCCAGCACTATGCTAACATCTCTCTCTCTCTCAGAAAATAAGATAATTCTCTTTTTTGTAACATTTATTGTATAAAAGTGACGCCTAATCTTTAATTAATTTTCTTCTGGTAAGAGTTTCTCTTCAGTTTTGTAGACTGCTTATGTTAACTTGGTAAATAGCATGCTAACTTCTAATTAACATGCTAAATATGCTAATGTAATATCAATAAATCAAAATGATCTGTATTAAACTTAAAATGACCTTTTTGCTTCAAAGTATGACCGTTACCTAACCTAGTTAGCCTGGCAGGCCATCCTATTTCAAGATAAACCGAACTCAATCGTGGGCTGAACAACGCTGCGATCTTTCAAACTACTCCTGGACGCAACAGGATAGCCTATGGCCAATTGTAGGAACGAACAAGATCGGCGAAGCCCGTCCTAAACACATACAGCGTTGTAATTAGGATGTCGCCAACGGCGTCACCCAATAAAATTCCCTATGGCTTGTTACTAGACGTACAGGCTGAGCTGATTAATTTGCTGCCACTAGGGCGTCTAGATTTCGGGGTCAGCTCTATGTTCCCACAGCTGTATGTGTTCCCACATTTGTTAGGAAATTTTGTTTTTCACAGAATTTTAGGAAATTAGGCCCTATGTTCCCACATTTCTTCGTTCCCACAGCCCCATGCTCTCACATTAAAAAAAAAAATTAGACCCTATTTTCCCACAGCAATATGTTCCGATAAGGGCATGTTCACTAGCCTGGCGATGCCATCCTACGTACCTCCACTAAACATTTTATCTCCGCACGTAGTCTGGAATAAACCCCCCTTGCCGCCTTTCCCTCTGTTACTCTACGGTTTAGCCAATCAGCACACAGTTTAGTGATATCTCAAAATTTTGTAGTCCTACAGGATAGGGCGCGTTTGTTCTCTCCCCCACTTTCGAATTACATTCACAAAAGTGGTACATGACATTAGCATCCATGATCTTGAGGATTTATTGCCACTACGATGTTAAAATAGATCAGAACTTGCGAGAGATCTGTTAATACTGAAAGTGAAAGTTGTAGGCGTAAGAGCCAGGCGAGGGAATACGTCATATCCAAACGGAAACCTATTTCAATTGTGTTGGGCCAGACTGTATGACATAGTCAACAGTCGCTTTCGCCCAGGCTACATGTTCACACCAACAAAGGTAATATTTACCCAGTTAGCCCTTCTGTTCACATTACAATGGAGGATTCTGAAACTGAAAACTATTCCGAAAAATGATTGCTGAGGTCGATTTCAAAAATGATCGCTGAGGTGGATTATAATTTGAATATAATTTGGAATGTGGATGCAAAACGTTCTGAAAACGAGAGTGGATGAAGATCGTTTTCATTGCAAATATAAATCTAGGCAGCACAGCTAAAATAACCTTTACCCTTACCCTAAACCCCACTACCTGGAAGGCACAATTGAGGGCAAATAATACCAAAGATCGAATCTTGCTTGAACTTACATAGGGGGTCTACCAGGCAGGGGTAGAAATGTGGGACTATAGTACCTGACTTTGAAGAAAGAAAGGGAAAAAAACCTCTTAGAAATGTGAGAACATAGGGCTGTGGGAACATAGAGCTGTGGGAACATAGACACGCTCCCAGAAAGACACCAGAAGCTCACACAGGCTGAACAGTCTTTTCATATTATTGACACTAAGAAGGTCTGAATTTCGGTGAATATGAATGAACCAGACCAGACACGCATGACTAGCCGAACATGAACTTCTGAAGTGTGAATCCGTTCATGTTTCTAAGATGTACTTTCTGGCCAACTAAGCACGCTAGCTGCGTGTTGCAATGCATAACATAGCATCACAGTTAAAAGGGGGAACTATGCAACATTTATATTTCAATTTACCTTTATTTGGCTGCCTAAGAGTCATTGTGATTGTACAACAGTTTTTAGGTCGATTGATAACTTTTGAATCGCTGCAGCTCTTCTCGGCGGAGAAATTGAATATGCAATATTGGTGCCGCGGACCACGGCACAGTTTTTGGGAGCTGTAGGGGGAGCTCTTATCGGTAGAAATGCAAACTCAAGCCGAGGAAACAAAGGCGCATAACGGCCGGTCCTTGGGTCTTTTCCCCAAACGCATATGTGCTAATTTGGTTGGTATTGTGCCATTGTATTGAAAATAACAAGTTGTTAACTGGTTAGCAATGCTTTTCCGAAGCTTTTGGGGAAAGGATGCCTGCAAGGAGGAGCTCTGTGGTGATAAATCTAGCGCAATGTGAGCATAAACCTAGCGCAAACCGAAAGTAAAAATCGGTCTTGCATAGTTCATCTTTAATTGAATCAATGTTGATGCCATATGAACCCGTAGCATTGTTATGATCACAGGCAATCCTTTCGTTCTGCCGTAGCTAGTTGAAAGTTTACGTTGTGTGGTTAAGACAGCGTGGGTAATAATCGATTTGTAATAATCGAAATGTGAGCCTAAACCTAGTGCAAACCGAAAGTAAAAATCGGCCCTGCATACCGGTAGTTCCACTTTAATAGACAAATCAATTAATACAGGTAATGCATGGGCATGTAACATGTTTGCCAATTGACCTGGATCAAGTTCGCTAGCATAGTCTTCCTTTTTGCACTCAAAATTGACGAACATAGTTCTTGTTCTACTTGTTTTCAGAGATGAATCTGACCTAGCGTAGGACTTTGGTGCACTACCTTGTGGCCAGAGGGGAGATTTTACATAGTTAAGGTTTCTCAGGTAGAAAAAGCTGATTGATCAGTGGGTACAATGAAAAGAAATCCCTTAAATAAGCCGCTCCCGAATATTAACCTCAGAGCTGCTTTTATTTTGCAAAATGCAACCACGGTTTATGAACGGGAAATTACAGTAGTCCTCCTACACAAAGCAATAGACTGAGCAAGCGAGTTTTGACCTGGTTCGGTGAGTGAAAACGCTAGTCGTTTTTGCCATTGAGAAATCGATTATTACCCATGCTGTCTTTTACCTCACACACGTCAGATGATGCGCTACGTAACTTTAAGGCACTTCCGCGCAGCGATCTCATGTTAAAGCGATTCAGAGCGATTTCAAGCCCAATATTCTCTAACCGAACCAATCAGGACTGCTGGCTGCTGTAGAGGGTGTGACGTAGTGAAGAAGCAACTGTTTTGAATCCAACCAATCCAACAAACGTAACCAGCATCATTGGTTGGTTTCGATGTGATTGGCTGAAGTGTACGTCAATTAAATTGATGGACAAGCCGTTTGTCCAGTTAGATTCAAGGATTTCTGGCTCCTGAAATAACTCGTCTATCGTTGATCATCAGATGTTCGCGCGGCTTAGCACTACATCTGACGTGAACGTAAACTTTCAACTACCTACGGCAGAACGAAAGGATTGCCTGTGATCATAACAATGCTACGGGTTCATATGGCATCAACATTGATTCAATTAAAGATGAACTATGCAAGACCGATTTTTACTTTCGGTTTGCGCTAGGATTATGCTCACATTGCGCTAGGTTCATCACCACAGAGCTCCTCCTTGCAGGCGTCCTTTTCCCAAAATCTTCAGAAAGTCATTGCTAACCAGTTAACAAATTGTTGTTTTCAATACAATGGCTCAATACCAACCAAGTTAGCATATGCGTTAGGGGAGAAGACCCCCCCCGGCCGTAACGCGCCTTAGTTGGTGTTCGCCTTTTTACCGATAGAGCTCCCCCTACAGCTCCCAAAGACGGCACCATTCTTGTATATTCAATAGATAGAGATAGAGCGAGGCTTATATTTTGCGGTGATATTTATGTCAGCATATCAGTGAACACCACAGACCACTTGGTGAGTTTCATACCTTTGTAGACAGACGTTTAATGTGTTTTAGGAAGGATTGTTTCAGGGTACATAGGCTGCTGTTGATGCTACTGCAACAAGCGAAAAATTCTCGGGAACACAAGCGTTTGTCAAAATCTCAATCTTAACCATCGTATTTCATCGTAAGATATCCAAAAACAAGACTTAAAATCATGTTGGGCGAACTTAGACTTTAAAGATACCTCAATCTGAAAGAACTGTGTGCGTAGGTTATTCACCTTTTTCACCTACGTCACTATGAGGTACTAGAACGAGGCTTGGGTGGTAACACTTCCCAGATGGGATGCCCCTCATCTGCCCAACTTTCCACCTGACCAACAGTAAGAGAAGGGACCAGCAGGAGATTTTCTGTCCGGCATCTGTGAGAAATTATTGACGTTCCATTGGCACTTCCTCTAGTTTACCACCCGAGAAAGTTCCTTTCTTTTATTCATAGGCCTAATTGTGAAATTATAGAATTTACAGGGAAAAACATCCAGATACTGGGAACGGCATATTGGCCATCAGCTAATCCTGATAGAAAATATAGGTAGCCTATCAGCATCAGCCATTTGAGAAACATAACAGTCCATATCATGCGTCCAGTTTATTTGTCAGACATTAGTGTATAGCCTACTGAAAGGGAAAAAGAAGGCCTCCTCAGCTAAATCAAAAGTATTTGATACACTGCTGATTTTTCAGGTTTTCCCACTGGCAAAGTATGTAGAAGTCTGTAATTTCTATCATGGATACTCTACAACCATGAGTGATGGGATGTAAAACAAAAATCCAGAAAATCACATTGTATTATTTTTAAATGATTATTTTCCATTTTATTGCAAGAAACAAGTATTTGATACACCCGGACTTTAAGCTCCCTCCCAAGGTTTTCTATTGGATTCAGGTCTGGAGACTGGCTAGGCCACTCAGGACCTTGAGATGTTTCCTACGGAGCCACTCCTTAGTTGCCCTGGCTGTATGTTTTGGGTCGTTGTCATGCTGGAAGACCCAGCCACGACCCATCTTCAATGCTCTTAATGAGGGAAGGAGGTTGTTGGCCAAGATCTCACGATACATGGCCCCATCCATCCTTCCCTCAATACGGTGCAGTCGTCCTGTCCCCTTTGCAGAAAAGCATCCCCAAAGAATGATGTTTCCACTGCCATGCTTCACAGTTGGGATGGTGTTCTTGGGGTTCTTCTTCCTCCAAACACGACGAGTGGAGTTTAACCCAAACAATTCTATTTTTGTTTCATCAGACCACTTGACCTTCTCCCAGTCCTCCTCTGAATCATCCAAATGGTCATTTGCAAACTTCAGGTGGGCCTTGACATGCGTTGGCTTGAGCAAGGGCAACTTGCGTGCACTGCAGGATTTTAATCCTTGACGGCGTAGAGTGCTACTGATGGTTTTCTGAGACTGCTGTCCCAGCTCTATTCAGGTCATTGACCAGGTCCTGCCGTGTAGTTCTGGGCTCATTCCTCACCTTCCTCATGATCACTGATGCCCCACGAGGTGAGATCTTGCATGGTGCCCCAGACCGAGGGAGATTGACAGTTGCCTTAAATTTCTTCCATTTTCTAATAATTGCACCAACAGTTGTTGCCTTCTCACCAAGCTGCTTGGCTATTGTCCTATAGCCCATCCCAGCCTTGTGCAGGTCTACAATTTTATCCCTGATGTCCTTACTCAGCTCTCTGGTCTTGGGCATTGTGGAGAGGTTGGAGTCTGATTGATTGTGTGGACAGGTGTCTTTTATACAGGTTAACGAGTTCAAACAGGTGCAGTTAATACAGGTAATAAGTGGAGAACAGGAGGGCTTCTTAAAGAAGAACTAACATGTTTGTGAGAGCCAAATATCTTACTGGTTGATAGATGATCAAATACTTATATCCAGCAATAACATGCAAAATAATTATTTAAAAATCATCTACTGTGATTTTCTGGATTTTTGTTTTAGATTTCATCACTTACAGTTGTAGAGTACCTGTGATAGAAGTTACAACCTTCTACATGCTTTGCAAGTGGGAAAACCTAAGAAATCAGCAGTGTATCAAATACTTGTTCTCCCCACTGTATTTATGATCAACTATTTATGATCAACTACAACTACAAGTTATTAACCCCCGTTAATAACTTGTAGTATCATAATTACATTGCCTGGTCTAATATTAAGTTAATCTGCAACAAAAACGAACAGTAACAACTTACTCCTTAGGCTTGAAATGATGACAACCAGTTGGGGAATATCAGGGATACATCCAAAAAACTCTCAATAACTCCATAAAACGATAGCGACTCAGTTTATTAGTACCATTCCACACATTTTGAATTTGCTTCAGCGTAACAAAAAGACGGAGATCTCTGCAACTCTCTTTCGTCACTTGTCCCTTACCCCTCAGGACGATTCGATTGGTCTGATACAAGTTAGATCTGGAGGCCCTCTTCTCTGCCGAGCCTGGCTAGACTCCTGTAGTGGCCAAATGAATGTGCTGCCACTAAGGGGTATAGATTACTAGGAGGGTTGTTTTTCCAGCCTTCTGTAACAAATGCATTGAGATATTGTAGTATAAAAAGGGGATTTAACAGACATGGGCTGCTGTAAAAGGTTGTTCTTTTGAATACCAGAATGCAATATATTAATTTCTTGCTTACACATAGCCTTACAGACCGTTTAGGCAGAAAGCAGACCATGATGGACAATGCCAGGATGGCTACTGGAAACAGGGCACTGGGGTGCCTGATTCTCTAGTCAGGATGCAGAGAGAAAGATAGTTAGTGGCCATTTCCGAAACATTCATTCATTGTGGGAAGCAGTAGTGTGTGCTGAACTGTGTGCTGGGGCACAAGCAGCATGTAGCACATGTAGCACAGTAGTAGGCCACTCCAACCAGAGAGCCGTTATTATCAGTAACCAAGTGACCCAAGTGCTAGAGGATTGCGGGGGCGGGGTCGCCTGCCAGTGACGGTAAAGTTCACAGAGGCTGGATGGAAGGGCGCCAGTAGGTCAAAAAGACCCCTAGTGTCCTGCCTCATGCTTGCCCTGTCTCACTGTAGCCACACGCGCGTCAGCAGCCTCCACCCAAATAACTTTCAATAATCCCGGTGAGGCGGACGCAATGAGCTTGGACACCGGTGAATCTGACGGGGGATTCGACCCACACCTTGCCCTTGGACGCTGGCCAGCAATCAGAAGATGCTGTCACGTAAAACTCACCAAACGTTTATTGCTTGTCGCCTAGTTCGCAAGCATTTCCCATGCATTAAAGTGCCCCTGGTCCGCCTAGCTATCATAAATAACGGGAAATATTATCTTCATTATAAACTTTTAGTGGATGTATGTTAGGCTACGTGATGATGAAAGGAAGAGTTTGTGTGAGATTTTGTGAGAGAGAGGATGAGGGGAGGAGAGGGCGGGGAACATCAAGTGCACGTAGCCCAGCAGCGCATCCCGGAGCGCACGTAAGCTCCTCACCCGCATGCTCAGGTGAGTCATCATTTATAGAAGGGCTTTAAGCGCGAGCAGAGGCGACCGCGCGGGCTCCTAGGCGGGGAGAGCGCGTGAGCGTTGACTATGGTCCAGACGCGCGAGCCACAGAGGAGCTGACATCCACTCATCAATCAGGTAGGAGACCCGGTGATTACCGGAATAATCAGTGCGAAGCGGTACAATTAAAAATGCAGCTCTAGTTTTGATGTTTAAATTGCTGAAATAAATTTCATTAGAAAAATCAGTTTTGGCAAGTTAGTGTCGGTGTTTGGTTGGTGGTTGGCAGTGAGATGTGTCGTTTCTGGAACGTGTTCATTGGAGAAAACTAGACAGAGGCTATTCAAACTGCATGCGTTCTTGGCAAAGTTTGATGAAAGAAAATTTGGAGAAGGTCAGTGTGCGTCCTTGAACCCATATCAGATTCTTTAACATTCCATAATAACTCAAAGGGTATTTTTCTGTCTTGGGCTTTGGCTGTTTCTAGCACCCTTGTTTCAGTAGGATACACTCCCGCACTTATACACAGGTTCCTGCATGTCATCAGCCCAGTTCAGTTGATCTTGCCGGTCGTGTGCATGTGTGTAGGTTTGTAGGTTTTGGGTTCCGTAACTTTCTTAGGAAACGTCTGCAGGTGAAAGGTCTAACCGGTAAGGTATCGCAGTCGATCACTCACGCGCTAGTCCCGGGCCGCGCATGCACTGAATACTGGTCTTCTTTCTGTTCATATTGCACTCTTGTTTTCGAGGAATGTTTGTGTTTGTATATCACATGTTCGGTCCTATACTTCAGACATTGCTCTATACATGGCCTAAAGACGTCGGTCACGTTCAGCACGTAGGCAACCAACCGGGTCTTGGCGCGAGAGCAGAGCATATCCCAATCATCACGGATAGATCAGGACAGGCAGGCGCACGCGCCTTATCCAACCCTCACCATCTGCCGCGCGCCAGACCGATGAGTGGGCTTACTGGGAGGAAAGAATGAGCATCATCAAACACACAACTCAGTTCCACGGCAGGGATGCCTCCCACCTTACACACACACACACACACACACACACACACATTTAGCCCAACTGAGGTGCAGGAGCTATTGTCTATGCCTACTGTACCTGTACACACACACACACACACACACACACACACACACACAACCAGACTGCTGTGCAGTGGGAGTGATAGGGAGGGGTCGTGGGCAGCTTAGCCATGTGTGTGTGTGTGTGTGTGTGTGTGTGTGTGTGTGTGTGTGTGTGTGAGGCAGGGCTGATCTCTTCAGGGCAGTAAACACTGGAAGAACAGGGCAGTCCTGACCACAGTCACACGCATGGAGTGCAGCCAGTATCAGTGAGACAGTGAGAGTGATATTTAGTTTCCTGAAGAGACCGAGTGTGTGTGTGTGTGTGTGTGTGTGTGTGTGTGTGTGTGTGTGTGTGTGTGTGTGTGTGTGTGTGTGTGTGTGATTAAATGATGGTGTTGGGTTTCTCAAAGAGAGAGTGATACTTGGTCTCTTTAAAGAGAGAGTGATATTTATTTCTTTAAAGAGAGATATTTGGTTTCTGAAAGAGAGAGAGAGAGAGAGAGAGATTTGGTTCCGAAAAGAGAGCTAAATTGTGATGAGAGAGAGAGAGAGAGCAATAGAGTGATGAGAAGAGTCTCAAAGAAAGAGAGAGATAGATAGATGGATGGATGAAGAGAGATAGTGATAGAGAGATAATTTGATTAGAGAGTGAAGAGAAAGAGATAGATACTGTAGAGTGATGAAGAGAGAGAAAGATGGAGTGATGAGAGAACAATAAAGAGAGTGTGTTAGGGTTATGAGAGAGATGGAATGATGTAGAGTCTGAAAGAGAGAGCGACAGTTATGAAGAGAGAGAAAGATGGAGTGATGAGAGAACAATAAAGAGAGAGTGTTAGGGTTATGAGAGAGATGGAATGATGTAGAGTCTAAAAGAGAGAGCGACAGTTATGAAGAGAGAAAAGATGGAGTGATGAGAGAACAATAAAGAGAGTGTGTTAGGGTTATGAGAGAGATGGAATGATGTAGAGTCTGAAAGAGAGAGCGACAGTTATGAAGAGAGAAAGATGGAGTGATGAACAGTCTTAGCCCTGTTGCATGATCCTTCTAACAGCAACAGATCTTGCATTAAATGAAAGAATTTCGAACAGCATAGACCTAACACGAAGGCGAAACATTTCACATTGAGTCAATGTAACCTCAGATCTTACATTTTCGGTTTCCAACAGTCAGGTCCCATTGATTCAGTGTAAAATGCCTGTTAGCTTCTGCGCTCACGTTCGGTCTGTGCTGTACCAAATAATTTTGTTCCACTCGCTAACTAGCGCATTTAGCAAGCTCTTTCAACAGGGCTATGCTTGAATTCACTCCAGTATTTTCCTTTAAAGAGAGAGAGTGATAGAGTGTGTTGTGTGTTGGGGATTGCAGAGTTGAGAGAGTGATGACGTGTCTGTGTGTGTGTGTGTGTGTGTGTGTGTGTGTGTGTTGGGGATTGCAGAGTTGAGAGAGTGATGACGTGTCTGTGTGTGTGTGTGTGTGTGTGTGTGTGTGTGTGTGTGTGTTGGGGATTGCAGGGGGTTGGAACAGTAGTTATATAGATAGAGTGATGTAGAGAGTCTTAGAGAGAGAGAGTGATGACGTGTCTTTGTGTGTGTGTGTGGGTGTATGACTGAGTGTGTGTGTGTGTGTGTGTGTGTGTGTGTGTGGGGGGGGATTGCAGGGGGTTGGAACAGTAGTTATATAGATAGAGTGATGTAGAGAGTCTTAGAGAGAGAGAGAGTGATGACGTGTCTTTGTGTGTGTGTGTGGGTGTATGACTGAGTGTGTGTGTGTGTGTGTGTGTGTGTGTGTGTGTGTGTGTTGGGGATTGCAGGGGGTTGGAACACCAGCCACAGTAAACTGGGTCAGTGGCAAAGACATGGATGTGATCTTAATCCTTACCACCTCCCATAGGTTACAGTGTGTGTGTGTGTGTGTATGTGTGTGTGTGTGTGTGTGTGTGTGTGTGTGTGTAAGAGAGAGGGAGAGGGGAAGAGCATCTGGTAGTAAATGTCTTCACCTTGGTGAACTTGAGCCATGCCCAAATTTGCTGCTTAGAGCTCAGCTGCCCAGGGCCAGTACATGCTCACTGTAAGCTCAGGGTGGAGCAGAGCAGAGTGGAGTTGGGTAGAGCAGAGGGCTGGTAAGAGTGGAGTGGAGATGAGGAGAGGAGAGGGCTGGTAAGAGTAGAGTTGGGTAGAGATGAGTAGAGGAGAGGGCTGGTAAGAGTGGAGTAGAGATGAGTAGTGTATGGATGGATAGCTTATGTATCTACTCCTCTGGTAGATCATGTAGGATTGTTGGTTTTCACCTGATCCTTTCTGTAATGTATTTTACATGTCCTGTCCATGTAAAATATGTGTGTAAGGGATAACGGCTTTCGGCTGCGCCGTCGGGCTGTTCTTCGCCTTCGCCTCGTCCATTATTATTCTTATATCGGGACACCTCGAAGGCCATTATCCCGCCATTATAAACAAGAGTTTAAAACATAAAAGAAACATGTGGCTTCGTTTAGAAAGTTCGGTTGGGGTACTATTTTCATATGAAAGAAGATCCGCAAGGCTGCATTCTAATGAGCATCGATATGGAACGCTGGTTAAAGTTTTTTACCAAACAATGCCTCAGGTGTCCTATTATCAAGAATTAACGCACACCCTGACAGCCAATCAGAAAACAGTATTCCATTCCACCGGGGGATAATTTATTATGATGTCCTATGCTGTGGGGGACGCTAAAGCTAATTCCAGACGTTTGATCGTACTGGCAAAAAAGTATCTTGATCCTGATCTTGACCCTAGTAGAAATTATTAGAGTAGAGCAGGGGTGGGCAATTATTTTGGCCAAGGGGCAACATTGGCTTTCAGATTTTGACTAACGGGCCGGGTGTTAACAGTTAACGAACTGATGTTGATAAATTGGCAAGTCTCAAGCCAGTAGCCTCACTTTCTTCAGAGGACATGTTAATATGCAGGTTTAAAAGGGTGGAATTTGCTTTTCATGATCATACAACACATTTGATAACACATCTGGCCCCCGGGCCTTAGTTTGCCCAGGTATGGAGTAGAGTAAATGGTTGCTAAAGCTGTCTGCACACCGGCTCCAACAGCATGTGGAGCACTAATGCAGAGAACTAATATTGGCAGACTGTCTATAATAGAGATTGCCAAGATACGTCACCGAATGGTCATAACTCATAAACGTCATCAACGGCGCCATCTTGACCCAGAGATAGCGGTTAGTTCACAGAATTCTATGGGTTAGTTAAGCTAGGTTCTGGGGCAAACCCAGAATGCATTGCGGCTATCCATGGTGATGACAACACGTTAGCAATCTCTATGGTAATCAGCATTTTAATGCACCCCCCCCCCCCGCCCAGGTCTGCATCAGCTGATCAGCAGCACAAAGCATCATGGGAGGCGTGGCTCCGGACTCCGGCACTGGGGGGGTGAAGGCTCCAGACGGGGGGTGGGGGTGGGTGGTTCTGTTCGGCTGCTTCGTCATCACCGGCTTCTCCTACGCCTTCCCCAAAGCCGTCAGCGTTTTCTTCAAGGAGCTCATCAAGGAGTTCCACGTGGGCTACAGCGACACGGCCTGGATCTCCTCCATCATACTCGCCATGCTCTACGGGACAGGTGGGGGGCGCCATCATACTCCGTGTGTGTGTTTGTGTGTGTGTGTGTGTGCCGTGTTTATTTTGTCTAAGTAGCTCTCAGAGGAAAAAAGGTTGGAGACCCTTGCTATGCACACACACACACACACACACACACACACACAGTGCATGTTGTCTGCCCCAGGTCCTCTGTGCAGTATCCTGACACACAAACACACACACACACACACACACACACAACACACACACACACACGTATGTCCTCTGCCCCAGGTCCTCTATGCAGTACCCTATACACAGACACACATGCACACACATATATAAGCGCGCACACGCAAACACACACACACACACACACACTAATATATATCCTCTGCCCCAGGTCCTCTATGCAGTATCCTATACATAGACACACACACAGACACACACACACACACACTAATACATGTCCTCTGCCCCAGGTCCTCTATGCAGTATCCTATACACACACACACACACACACACTAATACATGTCCTCTGCCCCAGGTCCTCTATGCAGTATCCTATACATAGACACACGCACACACGTATATGCACGCACACACGTATATGCGCGCACACACACACACACTAATATATATCCTCTGCCCCAGGTCTTCTATGCAGTATCCTATACATAGACACACGCACACACGTATATGCGCACACACACACTTATACATGTCCTCTGCCGCAGGTCCTCTCTGCAGTATCCTGGTGAACCGCTATGGCTGCCGGCCTGTGATGATGGTGGGTGGGATCTTCGCTGCCCTCGGAATGATCATGGCCTCCTTCGCCACCAGCATCTTCCATATCTACCTCACCACTGGCGTCATCACAGGTGTGTGTGTGTGTGTGTGTGTGTGTGTGTGCATCTTCCATATCTACCTCACCACTGGCGTCATCACAGGTGTGTGTGTGTGTGTGTGTGTGTGTGTGTGTGTGTGTGTGTGTGCATCTTCCATATCTACCTCACCACTGGCGTCATCACAGGTGTGTGTGTGTGTGTGTGTGTGTGTGTGCATCTTCCATATCTACCTCACCAGTGGTGTCATCACAGGTGTGTGTGTGTGTGTGTGTGTGTGTGTGTGTGTGTGTATCTTCCATATCTACCTCACGACTGGCGTCATCACAGGGTGTGTGTGTGTGTGTGTGCATCTTCCATATCTACCTCACCACTGGCGTCATCACAGGTGTGTGTGTGTGTGTGTGTGTGCGTGTCTGTGTGCATCTTCCATATCTACCTCACCACTGGTGTCATCACAGGTGTGTGTGTGTGTGTGTGTGTGTGTGTGTGTGTGTGTGTGTGTGTGTGTGTGTGTGTGTGTGTGCATCTTCCATATCTACCTCACCACTGGTGTCATCACAGGTGTGTGTGTGTGTGTGTGTGTGTGTGTGTGTGTGTGTATCTTCCATATCTACCTCACCACTGGTGTCATCACAGGTGTGTGTGTGTGTGTGTGTAGCCGGTGGCGGTCCGCACCGCACACGGGTCTCGAACCCGCCACCCCGCAAGCTACAAACTCCCGGCGTGGGGAGTGGAACGCTCTAACCAACTGAGCTAAAAGCCCGAGCTTCTAACTCAGCGTGTTAGAAGCGCCCATGGAATTGGGTGATGAGGATTTACACACTACCACCGAGCTAACCGCGCTAGCTGGCCTCCGTTACATGTGCATCTTCCATATCTGCTGTACCTCACCCCTGTCATCATCACGGTGTGTGTGTGTGTGTGTTGTGTGTGGCAGGCATCTACATGTTCATATCTAGACAGGTATACAGCTGGAAAGTCCAGTGTGTGTGTGTGTGTGTGTGTGTCCAGTTATAAATCATGTGTAACCTGTGTGTGTATGTGTGTGATCCCTCACGTCTCTGATCATGCTGAACCGCTACTTTAACGAGAAATGTGTGTAACCTGTGTGTGTGTGTGTGTGTGTGCTCTCTCAGGTCTGGGCTTGGTTATGAACTTCTAGCCGTCTCTGATCATGCTGAACCGCGACTGTAACGAGAAGTGTGTGTAACCTGTGTGTGTGTGTGTGTGTGTGTGTTCTCTCAGGTCTGGGCCTGGCTATGAACTTCCAGCCAGCTCTGATTATGCTGAACCGCTACTTTAACGAGGAGTGTGTGTAATCTGTGTGTGTGTGTGTGTGTGTGTGTGTGTGTGTGTGCTCTCTCAGGTCTGGGCCTGGCTATGAACTTCCAGCCAGCTCTGATCATGCTGAACCGCTACTTTAACGAGAAGCGTCCGCTGGCCAACGGTCTGGCGGCGGCGGGGAGCCCGGTGGCGTTGTGCTGTCTGTCGCCCCTCGGCCAGCAGCTCAGCTACATGTACGGCTGGAGGGGGGGGTTCCTTATCCTGGGGGGGCTACTGCTCAACTGCTGTGCCTGTGGGGCGCTCATGCGACCACTCAACCCCCCCAAGAGGAAGGGACAGGATCAGGTGAGTGTGTGTGTGTGTGTGTTGGTGTGTGTTAGTGTGTGTGTGTGTGTGTGTGGGGGGGGGGGGTGCTTTCTTATCCTGGGGGGGGCTACTGCTCAACTGCTCATGAGACCACTCAACCCCCCAAGAGGAAGGGACAGGATCAGGTGAGTGTGTGTGTGTGTGTGTGTGTGTGTGTGTGTGTTAGTGTGTGTTAGTGTGCGTGTGTGTGTGTGTGTGTGGGGGGTGCTTTCTTATCCTGGGGGGGGGGGCTACTGCTCAACTGCTCATGAGACCACTCAACCCCCCCAAGAGGAAGGGACAGGATGAGGTCAGTGTGTGTGTGTGTGTGCGTGTGTCGGACCAACCCCCCCGAGAAGAAGGGCCAGGGCCAAGTGAGCTCTGTGTGTGAGAGTGAGTTAATGCAAGGCAAAGCAGTCAGTAGACTAACAGGGAGGCCACACTGGATGCCAAAGACTTATCTTATCTTCCGTTATAAACAATGGAAGTGGCTACACCAGACATGGCAGCATAGCCAACATTCTAAATTCTTTTCACCATTCATGTCAATGTCATTTCGATGGAACTTGACTTAACGCATCCAGTGTAGCCCTAGGGTAAGAGTTTGTGCGGTGTGTGTGTGTGTGTGTGTGTGTGTTGTTTGTTCTGTATGTGTGTGTGTCATCTTGTCCTGACTTTTCCCTCCCCCGTAGGAGGCATCTGCATCTGGTTCGGGGTCGGAGGAGAAGAAGTCGTCTGCCCCGGCGCCCAAAGCGAAGCTGCTGGACTTCAGCGTGTGTAAGGACCGCGGCTTCATCATCTACACGGCGGCGGCAGCCATCATGGTGCTGGGGCTGTTCGTGCCGCCAGTCTTCGTGGTGAGTTACGCCAAGCACATGGGGACGGAGGACACTAAAGCCGCTCTGCTGCTCACCATCCTCGGCTTCATCGACATCTTCGCCCGTCCCACCTGCGGCATCATCGCCGGCCTGCGCTGGGTTCGCCCGCGCTGCGTCTACTTCTTCAGCTTCGCCATGATCTTCAACGGCACGGCCGACATCCTGGGCTCCTTCGCCAAGGACTACAACGAGCTCATCGTGTTCTGCATCTTCTTCGGCGTCTCGTACGGGATGGTGGGAGCGCTGCAGTTCGAGGTGCTCATGACCATCGTGGGGACGGAGAAGTTCTCCAGCGCCATCGGACTCGTGCTGCTCGTGGAGGCCTGTGCTGTGCTCGTGGGACCGCCGTCCGCAGGTAAGAACACACACACACACACACACACACACACACACACACACACACACACACACACACACACTTTACACATACTCCTAATAGTGCACATGCACGCACGCACGCGCACACACACACACATGCACGCATGTACGTGCACACACACTGATGCACGTGCACGCGCGCGCATACACACACACACACACACACACACACACTTTACACATACTCCTAATAGTGCACACACACAGACACACACATACAGACACACACACACATCCTCCTAATTGACCTTTGGCTGAATCCCCAAGAAGCCCCACCCTCCTTGGCCATCGCAACCGACTGCACGACACACACATTTATGTAACTCACAGGCACCACCACCCCACCACAGGTGTGTGTGTGTGTGTGTGTGGTTCATTAAGATTATAGTGTCAGGGGCTGTTATGTAATGAGCTCATAATCTCCCACAGCATTATGGTACTGAGTATATGCTCAGGGGGACAAGACAGTGGTCAAGACACACACACACGCATGCACACACACACACACACATCTAATCCACTGAACCTGTGTGTGTGTGTGTGTGTGTGTGAATGTGCCCTGTGCTACCATTTGCTTGGCGCTTTACTCTCACCTAAAAGGTGCAGTCAGCGATCATATGTGATTTATAAACACTTATCACACGGTGGAATGGAATACTGTTTTGGCTGTTGATTTGATTGGCTGTTAAGGTGTCCCTTATTTTTAGATAACATGGACACCTGTGACGTTTGTTAGGTAAAAAAAAGTTTCACCAGCGTTCCTTATCAATTCTCGATATAAGGTAATAAATTGACTTGGCAGAGGCAAGTCGCCGGGCTGTTCTTCACCGCCACCTCGTCCATTATTACCTTATATCGGGACACGTCGCTTACATAACACTTTTTTATTTTTTTTTTCAAAGGTTTCTTTATTGGTTTTTCAAGTGCAAAAAGAAATGTATAGGATGTTGATATATGGTATATGTTCAACACACAATAAGCATATCAGTTTGGGAAACTGACATTAGAAATAATACCACACATTGGTTATAAAAAGGCATAAAGAACAACAAACACCCCCCCCCCCCCTCCCCAAACCTTATACGGTTCACCATGTAACAAAAAATAATCAAAGAAAATAATAATAAGAATAACAATAGGAATAATAATAACAGTGATAAAACTTAAAACATTAAAGAAGGAAAAAAACAAACAAACAAAAAACAAAACAAAACAAAACAAAAAAAAACATACAGAGCCTGCAACCTTAAAAAAATGTTACCACAGTAGTCTGTTGTCTGTGTGCACACAGTTCTAGTCTGTCACAGAGGGAGGTTCAACTCCTTAATGTAATCAGACAAATATCCCCATGTTTTAGTAAACTTACGGGTAGAACCCTTCATGCTGTATCTTATTTTTTCTATTTTCATAAAATAAAGGATATCTTTAATCAGGGAACTGAATGAAGGGGCGTCAGAAGATTTCCACCTCAGAAGAATTAGACGCCTAGCTACTAGTGTGATAAATGCAACAAAGTCTGCCTTATATGAAGATATGGACACTGTACAGGGGAGAACACCAAACAACGCAGTAATAGGAGAAGGAGAAATTATTTGTTCTAGTACATTAGACAAGATATCAAAGACATTGGTCCAGTATTCAAATAGTTTGGGACAAAACCAGAATGTATGTGCCAGAGTCGCAGATGCTGAGTGACACCGCTCACATGTAGGGTCAATATCAGGGAAAAACGGTTTAATTTCACCCTAGTCCAGTGAACCCGGTGGACAATCTTACACTGAATGACGCCATGTTTGGCGCATATTGACGATGAATGTACACGTTGTAAGACTGAGTCCCAGACGTCATCTGAGATCTCAAGTCCCAGGTCCTCCTCCCATTGAGTCTTAATTGGATTGAGATTTACAGGTCGTAAGGCATACATTCTATTATAAATAGCAGATATCATTCCTCTAGCATTAGGGAGAGGCATTAAAAGGGTGTCAATGGGGTTAGCAGATGGCACATTGGGAAAATTGGGATATAAGGATTTAACAAAGCTGCGGATCTGTAAATGTCTAAAGAAATGTGATGTGGGTAAGGTATATTTTCCAGACAGTTGTTGGAATGACGCAAATACCCCATCTATATACAGATCCTTTAGAGACTTGATACCCAAACTAGACCATACCGACCAGGCTCCGTCAATTAGTGAGGGTGGACACTTTTTTATAACATAAAGGAAATATCTCCTCGTGACTTAATAACTCTTCATTATCTTGGGTCACTGTAAAAAATCCAGTTTTCTGTAACATACACACATACTTTAGAACTGTCTCTGGTGTAAACTAAATTTGTTAGTTAGACTAGATGGTATACGTTTATCGTACATTCTCACAGAATCTTGTGTGTACAGTTACAGTTACAAAACCGAATAAAAACAAAAGTAGACGGGGGTTTCGGGGGTTGCCCCCCAATTTAAATATTAATTTTTAAAGTTTGAAAAATGTTTTTAGATCGTTTAGGTACAGTAATTTCCTGCATATAAGCCGCATTGTGTATAAGCCGCAGGACAGTGTTTTATGCAAGTTAAAAAACACAAAAACATATTAACACCATATTAACTGCCCCCTATTTTAACCTCATAGTGGAAGAAATTTTGCAAAATCAACGTATAAGCCGCGGCTAATAGTCAGGAAATTACGGTATATATTAGTAGGTTGTTTGGCACTGTTACTAGGCAACAGATATAACGGCGAGATTTTAACGTAATTTCCGGTTGTCAGCATTTACCCTCATTTACCCTGTGTACTGTGCGTTCAGACCAGGGGGTCAGGATTTGGCTGGTTAGCTTCGCCAATTAGCATCGCACTTCCTCGTCGCCATTTTCCAGAAATGACATCATATCCGACTCCATTTGACATGTGCTGATTGGTTAATGCTACACTTTCAGCTCATGCTAACGAGCTCCCTGTGCACATCAGGTGTGTGCCACCAGAGCCGCCCTCATCTCCATTAGTAACATGGGCCCTCATTGGCCTAATGAAATGGAGTCGGAAGTGAGCTCCATGAAACGCCATCTTGACAACTGAAAATTTTGTTCAATTTTGGATGAATTTCCCTAGCCTAGCATTCCACATTGGAATGAATGGGAGGCGGGACTTGGTATGTTTCTCCAGGTTTATTAATACCTCCATGGTTCAGACCGAGACCGATTCAGGCGACATGGGCGACGGTAGTAATTGACTTTGTATTGGGACCGGCTATTTGGGCGACAAAAGTGGCAGGCGACTTGGGCGACAAAATCAAGTTAAACTTCGGTTAACTTTATGTAATGAGCTATGATGCGGTTGGGCGAAATCATCAATCAGAATGTCGCTTTACTGGGGAGATGCCTGTAGAGAAGCAGGATCGAACGTTTGAAAGCTAACGTCATGGGCAAATTTGCCGTTTTGGTTGCTGTGCTCAAGCGATGTCTTCGGCGACTCTTGGCAATTTATTGCTTGCGGTTTGAACGTACAGTTAGTCTTCAGCTGCACCTGCAAACTAAAGATTTTTTTTTCCTCTAGAGTCTTTCTTTGCAGAAAACAATGCACCTTTAACTAAACATTCCATTTTTTAACCTTTGTGTGTGTGTGTGTGTGTGTGTGTGTGTGCGTGTGTGTGTTGCAGGGCGCCTGCTGGACTACACCCATAACTACCAGTACGTGTTCCTGCTGGCGGGCTCGGAGGTGGTGCTGTCTGCGGTGGTGCTGTTTGTGTGTAATGTGCTCTTCATCAAGAAGAAGGATCCGGAATTACCAGCGCTGCCCCCGGCTAAAGAGCGCTCCCCAGAGGAGATGCAGGAGATCAGCGCCGCCCTGAAGGAGGAGCATGAGGAGGAAGGGGCGGGCACTAGTGGATCCTCCTCTTCCTCCTCAGCCACAGGCACCGCCTCCCAGAGCACCTCTGGCTCCAGTGGCTCCACTTCCCCGGCAACAAGCCCCACCACCCCCGTCGCTGAGGCGACCACAAGCCCTGCCCCCGTTGCCGAGGCAACCACCACTAAGGTAGAGGTAGAGAAGACCCCGCCTCCAGAGGAGAACAAACCAACAGAGGGGGGCGAGGCCAACGGCCCACAGGTGGAGCCGGAGTCCTCGCTCTGAGGAAGCGGGAAAAAAGCATCTTGTTTCCATGGAAACGGAACACTGAAGAACTCTCCCCTTTAAAAGGGCCGGAGGAAGATTGTGGAATGTGATGAAAAGGACTCCAGAACTATCCGTCTGATCACAGAGTGTTCTTTCCTGGGAACTATCTCTTGCACTTAAAGCCATAGTCCATCTGGCACCCAATGCTAACTCAGCTGGGCTGGACTGGGACCAAAAAATGGCCATGGTGGCCCACCATCAGGGCCGGTTCTAGGCATAGACAAACAAGGCGGTCGCCTAGGGCACCAAATATGAGGGGGGCATCACAATGCATTTTTCCCCCCTTTTTCTTCAATTTTTCTCTTTTATTTTTAGAAAAGAGGGGGCAAAACTCAAATTTGGCCTAGGGCACCAAAAAGGCTAGAACCGGCCCTGCCCACCATGACTTTATTCAATAATAACTTCAAGGCAAGCTAAAATAATACTTTGAGTTGGACACATTGCATGAACATGAGATATTTAATTGGAGTCTATCCCTCAAGTAAATTATGATTTAACTATGAAAGCCCCAGCCCAAAAATCTATCCTATCCTATCCCATGGGCAGTTCATGGCTGGGTACCGGGAAACTAAACTGAAACTTGCGTCTTGTGTGTGTAGGGTTCAAAGGTCATTGGAACACTGCTGTAGGGCCCAAAGGTCACCGGAACACTACTGTTGGGTTCAGAGGTCATTGGAACACTGCTGTAGGGCTCGACGGTCATTGGAACACTACTAGGGACGGCACCAGAACTCTGTAACGGTTCAACTATTCCGAACCCATCAGCTCAGTTTGACTTGGATGTGTGCTTATGTTTACATAGAACCTACTGTCGTACAGCACAACTATTTATCTAGTCTGTTTACTGTTTTTTTGTGTTTTTATTTATTTATTTATTGATCTATTTATTTGTTATAGATATGAGGATACTGTTGATAACTTTACTGTATATTTATTGTCTATGACTTCTGTCTGTCATTTCCATCTTATTCCAATTGAGGGTTTGTTTTATTTGCTAGCAGATTATATCTCTGCTGCCAACCTACTAGTCCAGTGGACTAAGGACAGGTCAGTCTATTGTACTGGACTAAATGGAATAATTATAAGGACAGATCTATGTACTGGACTAAATGGACTAATTATAAGGACAGATCTATGTACTGGACTATGTACTGGACTAAATAGACCACCAGTAATTATAAGGACAGGTTAGTCTATTGTACCAGTGGACTAAGGACAGGTCAGTCTATCCTACTGGTCCAGTGGACTAGCCTGGGCGAAAGCGACTGTTGATTATGTCATACAGTCTGGCCCAACGCAATTGAAATAGGTTTCCATTTGGATATGACGTATTCTCTCGCCTGGCTCTCACGCCTACAACTTTCGCTTTCAGTACTAACAGATCTCTGGCAAGTTCTGATCTATTTTGACATTGTAGTGGCAATAAATCCTCAAGATCATGGATGCTAATGTCATGTACCAATTTTGTGAATGTAATTCGAAAGTGGGGGGAGAATAACAAACGTGTTATCCTGTCGGACTACAAAAATTTGAGACATCGCTCTAAACTGTGTGCTGATTGGCTAAACTGTAGAGTAACCGAGGGAAAGGCAGCTAGGGGGGCTTGGTCCAGACTACTACGGAGATAAAATGTTTAGATGAGGTAGGTAGGATGGCATCGCCAGGCTACCAGTGGACTCTATAAGGACACAATCACTGGACTATGGACAGGTTAGTCTACCTCATAAGTTGGTTTATTTAGACTCTACAGGGTCTCTAGTAGGGCAACACATCAGGGTGACTCTTGAGTGATGATGTGCTCTAGTACTCCAACACTTATTATTTGGAGTAGATGACATGGTAGATATCTGGATTTATGCAAGTTTCCATACACACAAACACACTGAACACACACACACAAATACTATTTGGAGTAGATGACATGGTAGATATCTAGTCTGGAGACCTACCTATTGCATCTCTCGTAGCGGAAGCATCGTTTACTATTGTCCAGAGCCGTTTATTGGGCGCTACGAATGTCTTATCATAGCGTCTGTACATACAGTAGCTCAGAAACAATACCAGAGCCACCACGTGACGTAAAATGCAATCGAGGGCCGTACTAGCCCCTTTTTTGTTCTGTGATTGGATACCAAAAGCATGCGAGAAAATCGGCCATGGTCACCATGCTGTTTTGCAGAGTGAAATGAAATAAGCACGCAAAGGAGCATGGAAACTCCCAGGCTATCTAGCTACCTTTGTGCGATTTGTACAGCCCTCGATTGCATTTTACGTCACGTGGTGGCTCTGGCATTGGCTCCGAGGTATGTACAGACGCTCTGATAGACATTCGTAGCGCCCAATAAACGGCTCTGGACAATAGTACAGATGCTTCCGCTACGAGAAATGCAATAGGTAGGTCCCCAGACTAAATATCACTTGTGATTTTAGTTTGGCATTCGCCAGGCTAGTAGATATCTGGATTTATGCAAGTTTCCACACATACACACACACACACACACACACACACACAGTGTGGTCAGTTCTCTGATACTGTCATTTGGATGTGCCTTACCTCAGGAGGTTACACTGATACATATTGAGACTGTAGAACTCTAAATAAAGGGATTCTTTAACTTAGCCTTGTGTTTGTGTGTGTTTGTGTTTGTTTGTTTGTTTGTTTGTTTGGGCTGTTTTCTGGCAACTAGAAGCGAGACAGGTGAGTCTACTGAGAGGAGACAAGAGAGCCAGCCACAGTGCTCCCCCCGGTCTTCAACTGTCCCATTTGAAACAGGCCTGTGTGTGTGTGTGTGTTTGAGAGACCACTGTGCTGTGTGTGAGTGTGTTAGACAGACCACTTCGTTCTGCTTGTGTGAGTTTGTGTCACTAAGCTCCTTAACTCACGATAACTGTGAAGATATATTGTATTTACACTAATCTCTCCCTCTAGCCTCCCCCACAACTCTGCTAGCATCGCCTAGCCTAGTCTAGCGTGTGAAGCTAAGATCCACTCTGAGGACAGCTAATAGGATCAGGTGATGCTAGTTAGCCTCCACTAGCGTCGCCTAGACTAGCCTAGCCTAGTGTGTGAAGCTAAAAGACCCACTCTGAGGACAGCTAATAGGATCAGGTGATGCTAGTGCAAGTTAGCCTCTGCTAGCAGCCCTATCAGTTGGCAGCATTGAGTTGTTGTGATGCTATCAGACATGTCCAGGGGTCAAGGGTCAGGTGTGTGTGTGTGTGGGACTTAGGCCAGTCCAACATAGTCAGGTGGGGAATGTGTGTGTGGGCATAGGGTTGTCAGACCCCTCAGTGAGTGAGTGTGTGTCGGCATGTCACGTCCACCAGTACAGAGGAAGCGACCACACACACATACACACATACACTCAATCCTCTTAGTGTAGGATTTAAGGATGTAGCTGGTGGTCACCTTCCCATACACTCACTTTAAGTAGGCCTACTCTACTCACTC
>JAODXP020000015.1:16609737-16612972 GCA_027497455.2 Sardinella longiceps | reverse complement strand
GGTGGATGACGGATAGCAAAATTCAGACTGTCCTTGTGTCACACACGTATAATAAATGGTAATTGTTAAGAATTGATATGGAAATGTTGTTGGTCTGATAGGATCAACTTCCTGCATACTAAAAATTTTGGTGTTGTATTTAAATTTTGACATAAAACAACTATCCAAACATAAGAAATGTCATATGGTGTGACTGTCCACTATGCGTGTGATTTTCCTAATTAGAATGTATATCCATATAAAGTATAAATACTTCAAAATTTTACCAGGCAAATAAAATAAGTGGATGTTTTCTATAACCACAGAAAGTTTCGATGCCCATGCATAACGTCCAACTAAGTTCTAATCAAATATATTTTATCCCTACAATGGACGTCATATGGTGTGACACTATATTTTATATTTTCAACGAGCATTAATTTGGACATCATTGCCATGACACGGACCCTGCTTCATCAGGAAGTTACAATAGCATGTCAGGAGTGATTGCCATGGTCAGGAGGTCAGGTCTGCCTTTTAGATTTTTATATAAAAAGCTCCATATCCGACATCATCAATAGTGGCCAAAAAAATTGTGTCTTATGGTGTGACATCATTTGCAATAAAAATTGTTATTTTTCACAAATCTTCTTTATGAATTCTTAGAAAGCATTGCTGCCATGTGGTCAGTTGCATGCTAAATAATATCTAGCTGTATTTAGTTGTCTGATAAATTAGATAAACTGTCAAAATGTCATATTGAGTGACACTATGTCATATGGAGTGACATTGTTATTACATTGTTATTACATTGGGACATTGAAAATGTACAGTCACACTATATGACATTTCTGTCACACTCTATGACCAAACTGCATTTTTATATTGAAATATATGTAAAAACATGAATTCAATTTAAAAATCATATATGAAATATATTAAATCTGTGATAAGAATTTAGCAAAATAGGATCTGTACAATTTATATTTCCTTTTCCCATTTTTCCCCCATGTCACCATGTTTCACATGTAATATGCAGTTGAAAAATAGATGTTATCCCTAAAGTTCTTTTCAGTGGACTTCAAAATTCATTGTTAATGATTTTATTTTCATGAAATACCTTTTTGTGCTGATACATTGTGATTTGGTGCATTTCATCATATGGCGTGACACTATGTCATTTGGTGTGACGTCAAATAATCATAGAAAACGTCATAAAACAAGACTTTCTAACTGACAAATCATGACAAAATCAATAGTGTAGAAAGGAAATGACATCTGCAAGAATCTCAAGAAGTTTGAGCAACTTTTGACAAAGAATGTCAGAAATACGCTAAAATATCTGGTTAGAGTTCAGACCATTCTCCTCCTTGACATAATAACTTGTCAAATGTTAAGTTTTTATCCTAAATATTCACAAGCAAATGTTGCATATCAAAGCAAACATGATTAAAAAGTACATTGACGTAAATTAAAGAAGAAAAAAATACCTAATTTTTATTTTATATCAAATTGTTTTAATGTCACACCATATGACAGTTTTAGGCACTACCTTGACAAATTCATATATAAATACTTATTTTAATTAAAAAATGTAAAAAATATTTACGTATTGGTTAAGTTTAGACTCACAGCAACACACATGTGTTGAGTGAGAGTCGCTCTGGAGATGCAGGTGTTCCAGGTGAGTTGGTCCAAGTATCTGAATGCAGGTGTGTGTTCCCCGACAGGATGTCCATGTGGAGCGTTTGACATACTCCCTGAGGATCGGTGACAGGGACCGCACCCTTCACTTGGAGCTGAACAGGTGAGCACACACACACACACACACACACACACACATACGCACGGACCATTCACCTGGAGCACTCCCCCGAGGACAAGGGTGACACTGCCCGAGGGTGCATTCACACGCGCACACACACACACTCCCCTCCTCTCTTACCCAAACACACACACACTCCTCTCACTCTCCTACTCAAACACATACTTTCCACCTCTCTCTCTCCTACTCTCACACACGTACACACACTCCCCTCCTCTCATACTCACACACACACACACACACACACACACACACACACACACACACACACACACCTCTCCCCTCCTCTCCTCCTCAGGCCTACAGTATGGGGGTGATGGAACTGAGTTCTGAATGACTGTGATGTGTTGTGTTTGTGCTTAGACACTTCCTGTCACCTGACTACGTGGAGTCACATGGTCACCGAGGGACGCAGCTCCGGTCAACGCCCACCAATCATGTGAGTGGATCTCGTAAAAAGTGATTATGTCATAAAAAGGATTTATGTGTTACAGGAAGTAAAAGGGTTTACAGAACAGAACACAAAAGTCCTCTGTGTTTGTGGAAGTGTGTGTGTGTGTGTGTGTGTGTGTGTGCATATGATGGCTGATGTGCAATGGCAAACCGGTTTGAATAAAGGCTATTTTCAGCCAGTGCTGACTGTTGGGTGTGTCAGGACCAAGCAAAGTTTCTGACTGGAACACACACACACACACACACCACACCTACACCTACACCTGCTCACATATAGTACTCAAACAGTACTCACACATATTCTGTATATGCCCTTGCCTACCTGCCCAAGACTGTCTTACCTACGCTATTTTCATTTCACTTCCAGGTCCACTGTCATTACCATGGTTACGTAGAGGGGGATGCAGACTCGATGGTGGCCCTCAGCACATGTGAAGGTCTTAGGTAGGAGACATTGTGTGTGTGTGTGTGTGTGTGTGTGTGTGTGTGTGTGCGTGAGTGTGCATGTGTGTGTGCGTGAGTGTGTGAGAGAGAGAGACAGAGAGACCAGTTATTCATGAGTCATACTTGTACCACCCTCCCTCTCTCTCCTTTTTTTTTACAATACATCTTTGTTACTGTAATAGGAAATGATTTGAGGAATTGAGGAAATATTTCTCTTTGTGTGTGTGTGTGTGTGTGTGTGTGTGTGTGTGTGTGTGTGTGTGTGCGTTTGTGTATTTGTGTGTGTTTGTGTTTGTGTGTGTGTGTGTTACCTTATGTGTGTGTGTTAACGTGTGTGTGTGTGTGTGTGTGTGTGTGTGTGTGTGTGTGTGTGTGTGTGTGTGTGTGTTAGTGGTGTGATTCATGTGGATGCTCTGAGCTATGGCGTGGAGCCGGTCCCTGAGTCTGTCTCTGGTGAGCATCACCTCTACAGCTTGGACTGGAACCACCAGGCCGGATCAGAACCCTTTGTGTGCGGCGTCACACACACACACA
>JAODXP020000015.1:16559737-16594737 GCA_027497455.2 Sardinella longiceps | reverse complement strand
CTCTCTCTCTCTCTCTGTCTCTCAAAGCTTGCCACATAGCTGCATAACAGCTTGCACCTTCATATATATATTTTTTTAACTTTAGTATCAATGACTGGTTCCAACCTTACAAAAATGTAACAGACTCAGTAGGAGTTATGTACTTGGCTGTCATGAATCTACCTCAGGAGGGAAAGATGTATAAAGAAAGAATGTCATTTTGGCTAGCATCATACCAGGACCTAGAGAACCTAAAAGACACATAAATGGGTTCTTGGAGCCATTGGTGCAGGATTGCAGGATGTGAAGCAGTTGTGGGTTGGGGTCAGTGTGAAAGATACTGGATCAGAGTTCTTTGTGCTTGCTGCCTTGTTGTGTTTGTCGTGTGATATCCCTGCAATAAGAAAGACTGGAGGTTTTGTTGGGCATATGGGCACAAAGGGATGCAGCATGTCTAAAACACCTTTTGTCGGATTGACAATAAGGTTGATTACACAGGATTTGATTAGACTTGGGAACCATGAACGCACAAGGACCATTGCAGACATGCAAAAGCGCATTTATGCAAGCAGCAGATAAGACAAAAGAATCAAAGATTGAACAGATGTATGGGGCTAGATACAGTGCTCTGCATGATCTGCCTTGATGGAAGGGACTGCTAAAAAAGTTATGCAAGTCTGGAAAGAAGGAGTCATATCAAACGCTATGGCATCCCCTCCAACATTGAAGCTGCCTTTGAAGGCTTTACAGCAGCGCAGTGGATTATGGGTAAGTGTTTACTCAACTTTTGCCCTGAAGGGAGCACTTCCTGATGAGGATTACACTATGTAGAGAGCTTTTGTCTCAGCAGCCCAGTTGTCGTCTTGCAATTGAGGATGCACGTAATAACTTATGTAATACCCACAAACGTAATAACTTTCCACAAATGTAATAAAGCACAAAGGTAAAAAAAAAATCCACTTTGACTTCTACAGATCACACAATTGAGCAAAGTTATTTCAATTTAATCTAGTGTAATTTGCATCACTATACTCACAAATTAGTCCGAACAATCCAGTGAAAAACTGTAATCTCATTCTTATCTCATTTTGATTTTCAGATTGATGACCAATGGTGCCATGGCGCATTTTAATATGAAGGGCCATGGAGGGAAAACGGCATTCAAGCCCATGGTGCTGTATGCTGTTGTAATTGGTATGTATGACGCCATCACAAAACTTTTTTTTAATATTAAATCAAAAAGGTGGTGGTGGTTACAGAAAATAAAGTGTGTGTGTTTTATAAGCTATAGTCAGTCTTTTTTGTTTGTTTGTTTGGTCGTGTTAGACCCAGCACTATGCTAACATCTCTCTCTCTCTCTCTCTCTAACTCTCTCTTTTTGTAACATTTATTGTATAAAAGTGACGCCTTATCTTTGATTAATTTTCTTCTGGTAAGAGTTTCTCTTCAGTTTTGTAGACTGCTTATGTTAACTTGGTAAATAGCATGCTAACTGCTAATTAGCATGCTAAATATGCTAATGTAATATCAATAAATCAAAATGATCTGTATTAAACTTAAAATGACCTTTTTGCTTCAAAGTATGACAGTTACCTAACCTAGTTAGCCTGGCAGGCCATCCTATATCAAGATAAACCGAACTCAATCGTGGGCTGAACAACGCTGTGATCTTTCAAACTACTCCTGGACGCACCAGGATAGCCTATGGCCAATTGTAGGAACGAACAAGATCGGCGAAGCCCGCCCTAAACGCATAGAGCATTGTAATTAGATGTCGCCAACGGCGTCACCCAATAAAATTCCCTATGGCTTGTTACTAGACGTACAGGCTGAGCTAATTAATTTGCTGCCGCTAGGGCGTCTAGATTTCGGAGTCAGCTCTATGTTCCCACAGCTCTATGTTCCCACAGCCCTATGTTCCCACATTTGTTAGGAATTGTTGTTTTTCACAGAATTTTAGGAAATTAGGCCCTATGTTCCCACATTTCTTCGTTCCCACAGCCCCATGCTCTCACATTAAAAAAAAAAAATTAGACCCTATTTTCCCACAGCAATATGTTCCGATAAGGGCATGTTCACTAGCCTGGCGATGCCATCCTACGTACCTCCGCTAAACATTTTATCTCCGCACGTAGTCTGGAATAAACCCCCCTTGCCGCCTTTCCCTCTGTTACTCTACGGTTTAGCCAATCAGCACACAGTTTAGTGATATCTCAAAATTTTGTAGTCCTACAGGATAGGGCGCGTTTGTTCTCTCCCCCACTTTCGAATTACATTCACAAAAGTGGTACATGACATTAGCATCCATGATCTTGAGGATTTATTGCCACTACGATGTTAAAATAGATCAGAACTTGCGAGAGATCTGTTAATACTGAAAGCGAAAGTTGTAGGCGTAAGAGCCAGGCGAGGGAATACGTCATATCCAAACGGAAACCTATTTCAATTGCGTTGGGCCAGACTGTATGACATAGTCAACAGTCGCTTTTGCCCAGGCTTACATGTTCACACCAACAAAGGTAATATTTACCCAGTTAGTCCTTCTGTTCACATTACAATGGAGGATTCTGAAACTGAAAACGATTCCGAAAAATGATTGCTGAGGTCGATTTCAAAAATGATCGCTGAGGTGGATTAATATAATTTGGAATGTGGATGCAAAACGTTCAGATCGTTTTCATTGCAATTATAAATCTAGGCAGCACAGCATAAAATAACCTTTACCCTTACCCTAAACCCCACTACCTGGAAGGCACCATTGAGGGCAAATAATACCAAAGATCGAATCTTGCTTGAACTTACATAGGGGGTCTACCAGGCAGGGGTAGAAATGTGGGACTATAGTACCTGACTTTGAAGAAAGAAAGGAAAAAAACTCTTAGAAATGTGAGAATATAGGGCTATGGGAACATAGGCTCCCAGAAAGACACCAGAAGCCCACACAGGCTGAACAGTCTTTTCATATTATTGAGAATATCTGAATTTCGGTGAATATGAATGAACCAGACCAGACACGCATGGCTAGCCGACATGAACTTCTGAAGTGTGAACCTGTTCATGTTTCTAAGATGTAATTTCTAGCCAACTTACTTACCTCACTCACGTCAGATCATGCGCTACGTAACTTTCGTAAGGCACTTCCGCGCAACGATCTGATGTTGAAGCCCATCAGAGAGATTTCAAGCCATTATTCTCTAACCGGACCAATCAGGGCCGCTGGCTGCTGTAGAGGGTGTGACGTAGCGAAGAAGCAACTGTTTTGAATCCAACCAATCCAACAAACGTAACGAGCGTCTTCGGTTGGTTTCGATGTGGTTGGCTGCAGTGTACGTCAATTAAATTGATGGACAAGCCGTTTGCCCAGTTAGATTCAAGGATTTCTGGCTCCTGAAATAATTCGTCTATCGCTGAATATCAGATGAACGCGCGTAGCGCTACATCTGACGTGAGTGAGGTAACCAACTTACAGCATGCTAGCTGCGTGTTGCAACGCATAACATAGCATCACACAGTTAAAAGGGGGAACTATGCAACATTTATATTTCAATTTACCTTTATTTGGCTGCCTAAGAGTCATTGTGATTGTACAACAGTTTTTAGGTCGATTGATAACTTTTGAATCGCTGCAGCTCTTCTCGGCGGAGAAATTGAATATGCAATATTGGTGCCGCGGACCACGGCACAGTTTTTGGGAGCTGTAGGGGGAGCTCTTATCGGTAGAAATGCAAACTCAAGCCGAGGAAACGAAGGCGCATAACGGCCGGTCCTTGGGTCTTTTCCCCAAACGCATATGTGCTAATTTGGTTGGTATTGTGCCATTGTATTGAAAATAACAAATTGTTAACTGGTTAGCAATGACTTTCTGAAGCTTTTGGGAAAAGGACGCCTGCAAGGAGGAGCTCTGTGGTGATGAACCTAGCGCAATGTGAGCATAATCCTAGCGCAAACCGAAAGTAAAAATCGGTCTTGCATAGTTCATCTTTAATTGAATCAATGTTGATGCCATATGAACCCGTAGCATTGTTATGATCACAGGCAATCCTTTCGTTCTGCCGTAGCTAGTTGAAAGTTTACGTTGTGTGGTTAAGACAGCGTGGGTAATAATCGATTTGTAATAATCGAAATGTGAGCCTAAACCTAGTGCAAACCGAAAGTAAAAATCGGCCCTGCATACCGGTAGTTCCACTTTAATAGACAAATCAATTAATACAGGTAATGCATGGGCATGTAACATGTTTGCCAATTGACCTGGATCAAGTTCGCTAGCATAGTCTTCCTTTTTGCACTCAAAATTGACGAACATAGTTCTTGCTCTACTTTTCCAGAGATGAATCTGACCTAGCGTAGGACTTTGGTGGTGCACTACCTTGTGGCCAGAGGGGAGATTTTACATAGTTAAGGTTTCTCAGGTAGAAAATACTGATTGATCAGTGGTTACAATGAAAAGAAATCCCTTAAATAAGCCGCTTCCGAATATTAACCTCAGAGCTGCTTTTATTTTGCAAAATGCAACCACGGTTTATGAACGGGAAATTACAGTAGTCCTCCTACACAAAGCAATAGACTGAGCAAGCGAGTTTTGACCTAGTTCGGTGAGTGAAAACGCTAGTCGTTTTTGCCATTGAGAAATCGATTATTACCCATGCTGTCTTTTACCTCACACACGTCAGATGATGCGCTACGTAACTTTAAGGCACTTCCGCGCAGCGATCTGATGTTAAAGCGATTCAGAGCGATTTCAAGCCCAATATTCTCTAACCGAACCAATCAGGACTGCTGGCTGCTGTAGAGGGTGTGACGTAGTGAAGAAGCAACTGTTTTGAATCCAACCAATCCAACAAACGTAACCAGCATCATTGGTTGGTTTCGATGTGATTGGCTGAAGTGTACGTCAATTAAATTGATGGACAAGCCGTTTGTCCAGTTAGATTCAAGGATTTCTGGCTCCTGGAATAACTCGTCTATCGTTGATCATCAGATGTTCGCGCGGCTTAGCACTACATCTGACGTGAACGTAAACTTTCAACTAGCTACGGCAGAACGAAAGGATTGCCTGTGATCATAACAATGCTACGGGTTCATATGGCATCAACATTGATTCAATTAAAGATGAACTATGCAAGACCGATTTTTACTTTCGGTTTGCGCTAGGATTATGCTCACATTGCGCTAGGTTCATCACCACAGAGCTCCTCCTTGCAGGCATCCTTTTCCCAAAATCTTCAGAAAGTCATTGCTAACCAGTTAACAAATTGTTGTTTTCAATACAATGGCTCAATACCAACCAAGTTAGCATATGCGTTAGGGGAGAAGACCCCCCCCGGCCGTAACGCGCCTTAGTTGGTGTTCGCCTTTTTACCGATAGAGCTCCCCTACAGTTCCCAAAGACGGCACCATTCTTGTATATTCAACAGATAGAGATAGAGCGAGGCTTATATTTTGCGGTGATATTTATGTCAGCATATCAGTGAACACCACAGACCACTTGGTGAGTTTCATACCTTTGTAGACAGACGTTTAATGTGTTTTAGGAAGGATTGTTTCAGGGTACATAGGCTGCTGTTGATGCTACTGCAACAAGCGAAAAATTCTCGGGAACACAAGCGTTCAATCTCAATCTTAACCATCATATTTCATCATAAGATATCCGAAAACAAGACTTAAAATCATGTTGGGCGAACTTATACTTTAAGGATACCTCAATCTGAAAGAACTGTGCGCGTAGGTTATTCACCTTTTTCACCTACGTCACTATGAGGTACTAGAACGAGGCTTGGGTGGTAACACTTCCCAGATGGGATGCCCCTCATCTGCCCAATTTTCCACCTGACCATCAGTAAGAGAAGGGACCAGCAGGAGATTTTCTGTCCGGCATCTGTGAGAAATTATTGACGTTCCATTGGCACTTCCTCTAGTTTACCACCCGAGAAAGTTCCTTTCTTTTATTCATAGGTCTAATTGTGAAATTATATAATGCATAGGGGAAAACATCCAGATACTGGGAACAGCATATTGGCCATCAGCTAATCCTGATAGAAAATATATAGCCTATCAGCATCAGCCATTTGAAAATCAGTCCATATCATGCGTCCAGTTTTTTTTGTCATGCGTCCAGTTTTTTAGTCAGACATAAGTGTATAGCCGACTGAAAGGGAAGGGAAAAAGAAGGCCTCCTCAGCGACATCAAAAGTATTTGATACACTGCTGATTTTTCAGGTTTTCCCACTGGCAAAGTATGTAGAAGTCTGTAATTTCTATCATGGATACTCTACAACCATGAGTGATGGGATGTAAAACAAAAATCCAGAAAATCACATTGTATTTTTTTTAAATGATTATTTTCCATTTTATTGCAAGAAATAAGTAGCCTATTTGATACACCCGGACTTTAAGCTCCCTCCCAAGGTTTTCTATTGGATTCAGGTCTGGAGACTGGCTAGGCCACTCAGGACCTTGAGATGTTTCCTACGGAGCCACTCCTTAGTTGCCCTGGCTGTATGTTTTGGGTCGTTGTCATGCTGGAAGACCCAGCCACGACCCATGGCCCCATCCATCCTTCCCTCAATACGGTGCAGTCGTCCTGTCCCCTTTGCAGAAAAGCATCCCCAAAGAATGATGTTTCCACTGCCATGCTTCACAGTTGGGATGGTGTTCTTGGGGTTCTTCTTCCTCCAAACACGACGAGTGGAGTTTAACCCAAACAATTCTATTTTTGTTTCATCAGACCACTTGACCTTCTCCCAGTCCTCCTCTGAATCATCCAAATGGTCATTTGCAAACTTCAGGTGGGCCTTGACATGCGTTGGCTTGAGCAAGGGCAACTTGCGTGCACTGCAGGATTTTAATCCTTGACGGCGTAGAGTGCTACTGATGGTTTTCTGAGACTGTTGTCCCAGCTCTATTCAGGTCATTGACCAGGTCCTGCCGTGTAGTTCTGGGCTCATTCCTCACCTTCCTCATGATCACTGATGCCCCACAAGGTGAGATCTTGCATGGCGCCCCAGACCGAGGGAGATTGACAGTTGTCTTAAATTTCTTCCATTTTCTAATAATTGCACCAACAATTGTTGCCTTCTCACCAAGCTGCTTGGCTATTGTCCTATAGCCCATCCCAGCCTTGTGCAGGTCTACAATTTTATCCCTGATGTCCTTACTCAGCTCTCTGGTCTTGGGCATTGTGGAGAGGTTGGAGTCTGATTGATTGTGTGGACAGGTGTCTTTTATACAGGTTAACGAGTTCAAACAGGTGCAGTTAATACAGGTAATAAGTGGAGAACAGGAGGGCTTCTTAAAGAAGAACTAACATGTTTGTGAGAGCCAAATATCTTACTGGTTGATAGATGATCAAATACTTATATCCAGCAATAACATGCAAAATAATTATTTAAAAATCATCTACTGTGATTTTCTGGATTTTTGTTTTAGATTTCATCACTTACAGTTGTAGAGTACCTGTGATAGAAGTTACAACCTTCTACATGCTTTGCAAGTGGGAAAACCTAAGAAATCAGCAGTGTATCAAATACTTGTTCTCCCCACTGTATTTATGATCAACTATTTATGATCAACTACAACTACAAGTTATTAATCCCCGTTAATAACTTGTAGTATCATAATTACATTGCCTGGTCTAATATTAAAGGAGAAATCCGGGCAAAAATGACCCAAAACTCTATTTTCTGTGGTCAAGGCGAGCTGTCAGTGAAAAAAAACCCGACAAAAATTGATCTTGCCTACCCCAAGTTATGCTCCTGTCCGATTTTGCATCCCAGCGGCTGTAACGGGGCAAGTTGGAAACACGCCTATTTTGCCTCTTAAAATGTTCGAAATTCAATTTCAAGTGCATGGCCATGTTAACATAGCACTTCGAAGCGAACACAGTTGATATGAGCGTAGTAGGTGACCTAGAAATGCTAAAAGTTGAGCTAATTCACTCAGTCTACATACCTCTGTTGAGTTCCTGATTCCAGCGAAGCCCACAAAAGTCGACCGTCGAGCTCGATACAATCCAATATTCCAAAACGTGATTTTCCACCAAAAAAACGATTGTCGTGAATTAATGTGATCATGTTCATATAGTAATGACCATGTAGCTACATAGCTTAGCCGTAACATGAGCAAAACATTGCAAACACAACTTCTTGCAGCTGGAGTTCTCGCGCATGCTCATGGGTAGCCTACGCTATTGGCTGAGCCAGGTGGTAGTTTCGGCAAGACCAGAGAGAGTAGTGATCGAACAGGTGACACACAACTAGCTTGGAGTTGGACCTTGAGGAATATCGGAGAAGATGGTTCGAGTTTGTGCCTTTCCAAATTGCGACAACAAAATGAAGAGGTATCTGTGCTTGAGTTTTCATCGTCTGCCTCTACGCAACAGAGAGACTTTGCAGTGATGGCTGGTTGCACTGCAACTTGATGTGCAAACACCCTTGCACACATTACGGGAGAGAGACTACCGTGTCTGCAGTGATCATTTTGATGATGAAGACTTCACCAAAAAGAGTGATAAGCACCGGTATCTGAAGGCAAATGCCATTCCGAAACAAAAAAGGACAGCTATGGACAGTTTGGAGGTAATATCATTTCTTTTTCACGTTATTATCTTCGAGGCAAGATTCGAATAGCCTCTTACATGTAACCCTATGCGTATGGAGCTTTTTCAATTATTATCATATCAATTATTTGTTTCCATTTCATCGATTGAATTTCTTATGTGTACGGTCTGCTTTGATATTGTAGCCTTGTTATTTGGATTCCCAGGTATGATGAACTATTTGTCTTAGCTCCAATCTCAACGAGGGACACAATAACTTCCAGGAGACAGGCTACGGTTACTGAACTTTACTTCAAGACCACAACTCCAGTACAAGCAGTCACACCTGAACTTTTTCCCCTTTTTCTACAACAGCCCCCTCCTCACATTATCTCTCGTCACAATAAAAGTCCCCTATCCAAATTGCATCTGATCTTTTCAATGCATAACCAAAACTCATTCTACAGTCGTCCCTTGGTACAAAAAGAAACGTCCCCGTTTCTTACTATGGAATTGTGAGGGGAAATAAAGGCACAACAAAGCTAACAAACTCTGACACACTCAAATGGTTTGCACTATCAAAACACAGCAAGCTATATCCGTGCATAGCATTTAGTAATCAAGAAGAATCTAAACATAACTGTGGAACTGTACAGCATGAACAAAACTCATTCTACAATATTGAAAATATTGTTTATAAGAAAATACTCGATGTTCAACCCTGTTGTAGTACAGATAGTGATAGGCTATGCTAGATGTGAGGTGTTGGGGGAGGGAGTCTTATTGCTAACAGTGCAGGCGAAGTGCACATAGCACTACCATAGCTGTTGCATAGAAAATGGACTGTCGATGTCACTGCTTGGGCCTTTTTAGTCTGGTTACAGTTATTTCTTCTTTATACTCTAGGGGACATCATCCAGTGGGATAGACAACGAATTAGCTGCAGTGCCACAGTCAACTCCAAAGAAGACTCACTCAACTCACTCACTCAAGTCTGGCCAGCCCTATAGTTTCAACATCTTACTATCAAGTCCACAGACAACCCAACAATATCCTAAAAGGGCTTCATTATCTGGCACATATCTTGCTCGACCTGCTTTATGGCAACAATTAGTGAGTTCTTTCAATTATGTATGCTTTTTGAAACTGTATTTTAAAAAATCAGACACTATTGTAGAATACTGTTGTTATTACAAGTGAAATATCTTTTCTGAATTGAAGGACCGGGCTGCCACTGCATCTACTTCCGGTACCTCATCATCATACAATGTCCCTCACACAGCCAGTGGACAAGTGAGTATACTTTTTCAATAGAGGCCTACACTCTTTCTGACACTGTTGTTATTATGTAGTCAAGCCTTGAAAACCTCATCATGTTTGAAATGTGGATGGACTTTTCAAGCATCACTTTTATTGTTATTATTGTAGGAGCTGTCTGCATCTGCATCTAGTCCATCTGTGACTATGTGACTATCCCCTGCGGTGTTAGTGAGGATGTGTCAAAAGTAAGTAGAATGTATTACCTTACATGCTTTTGCACAACTGTTAGCTTGATATGTAATAAATCCTAATGTTGTATGATGGAAAAGTCAGAATCAGCCTTGGGGTGTAGGCCTAGATGTTCTCCTATGACCTGCAATTTTTTTCAATTTTTAGGAACAGTGTAGTGCTGGGTCTTCTACGTCTTTGACTGATCCCCATATAACCGGTGCGGATGTTTCACAAGTGAGTACAACATCTCAGTTCTAAGGTGTTTGTATTGACAATACATTTTACTGTATAAATATCATCCATGTTTAAATGACCTCAAAATCTATGTGAATTATCCAATAGGGAGGCACAGAACATTCTGAGATGTTGGAGATGAGCACAAGCTTTGGGGAGATGGCGTTATTGGATCCGTTGGACAGCAGTTTTGCACCGTCAAGTGACTCCCCGCGATCTAGCCAAGAGTCTGCATCTGGTTCTCTCTCAGCTAATGGAAATGGAAAGGGGTGGTCTGAAAAAAAATGGCTTGTCAACGAGTCAAAACTACTAGACCTATTTTCTCTCTGCAGAACATGTGGCTCTCCAGTTGAGGACAAAAGAATCATCACTCATTCCAGCCAAATCAGAATTCAGTGGAACTGCATAAATAATCACTCCGGAATATGGTCTTCATGTCCTGACGTCAGAGGAATTGCTGAAAACAATCTACTTATCAGTGCAGCCACCGTCTTCACCGGCACCACACACACCACCATAAAGGACTGGGCAGAACTTCTACACATACCAATTCCAATGAAGACCCAGTTTTTTGCTGTTCAATCCACCTACCTCATACCAGTTATTCAAAATGCATACCAAACACAGCATGAGCGAATAATGGACCGCCTCATCCAGCTTTCCAACTCTGGACAAAAAGTTGAACTCTGTGGTGATGCAAGGTGTGACAGCCCAGGTAAGCATCATGCTCCAAATTCTAAACATAAAATGAGTTGTGCAGTTCAGTACTTAGTTTTCACAAAACACCTAATCATGACCACTTTGTAATGTTGTTACGTCAAAAGGTTTCAGTGCCAAATACTGTACATACTCTTTTGAGGACGACGCTGCTTGAGAGAGGAGTGCAAATTGGAGTGATGACCACAGACAGATCACCATCCATCCAAAAACTCATGAGAGACAACTACCAGAGCATACGGCATGAACTTGACCCTTGGCATGTCAGTAAGAGTAAGTGTTTTATCAGGAAAAGAAACTGCTGCAGTTTCAAAACCACTATGATTGGGTCTTCTCTGTTCACTTGATATGTAGCTAACTCCCTGCCCTGTACATCCTTGATTGATGTTTTCTCTAGGTCTGAAGAAGAAACTTGTGACCCTATCCAACAAGAAGGAGAACGAAGACCTACGGCCTTGGATCAGGGCAATAACCAACCATCTGTACTGGTCATGTTGGACAAGTAAAGGTGACAAAGAGGTAACAATAAAGAGATGTGTCCGATATTCACTTAGCACCTACCCCACATCTCTATCTGTGTAATGACATTGAAATAACACATCCACAAGCTGTTGTCCCCACTTCATACAGTATTTCCTTTTTTGTGTCTTTTTTGCCTAGGACTGTGTAAAAAGATGGACTGCCCTTCTCCATCATATACGTGGTGTACATAGATGGGAAGAGAATGACGTTCAGCGCACCTGTGGTCACCCAGTACTGACAGAAGAAAATCAAAGGCGGAAGAAGTGGCTGAAGCCAGATTCATCCGCTTTCCTGTCACTGAAGGGTGTGGTGACGGACAGCAATCTCCTCAGAGATTTGAGACAGATGGCACTCTTCAAACACACTGGTAAGTGTTTAAATGTAATTTGTGTCTAGACATGACAAAATGTACATTGCTGCGAAGGTTGGTAGCTTTATCATCAGAGCTAATCTCTAGTAGCAATCACACTGGACCATTTCAAAGAAACACAAAAACCTCCTAGACACTACATAACTATCACAAACAGTATTTATATTGTTTCTAAGAGGACATGGTATAAAATATGTATGTTTGTGTGTGTTTCCTTTTACACAGGATCTCTGGAAGTCTTCCATGCAGTTATGCTAAAGTATGCAGAAAAACGACTGCACTTTGGTTATGACAGCATGAGGGCTCGCACACAACTTGCTGTAATGGATCACAACAGTAACCTTGGCAGACCACAGGCCACAACACAACAAGGTATGATACAAAACAATGTTCTGCTTAGGATTATGACTGTTTGGTATGATAGAGTATTTTATATGCTTGTATTTATTTGCTAAATATTTCTTTCAAAAGAAGACTATGTTCATTGCATACTACATTGTAAGTTATTCTATGTTATTGATGCTGAACTAAACAGTTGTTTATTTTTATCAGGACAACCACAGCACAAAGCAGTTTACTCCCGGCAGTCCAAGCAATGGGTTGCCAAGCCCATGTATGAACGCTCAACTCAGGTTTTCCGCAATGACCTGATGGAAGATGTCTTGAGGAGGAGAGAAGACAGGACCATAGTCTTCTCAGAGACCATACCCCGTCGGCAACCAAGAAGGCAAAGACTGCTTCGCAACATAGCTCCAGTTCCACGACCGGATATGAGTGAACTAGTTGGTCAAGCCAGGTCTCGTTACATGAGCATGGTCTAGGCGTCTCGAACCAATTCATCTTCCTGCACTTTGGATTTTGTGGCACCATCAAACCACAAATAGCACTGTACATAGTTTGTATTGATTTATTTGACATTTTCATGTTGTAATTTCCTTGTTTTGGCTCAAGTAAAGACACAAAAGCACAAATGGAGTGTTGACTTTTATATTATAAAACCACCATAAGACAAATATTATATTTTCATTATAGAACTGCCTGGGTGATTTATTCCTATTATTTACTTATTCAACTTCAGTTGTGTAATTTACATATTACTACTTTTTCCTTACAGATATCTGAACTATTAGTCAGGTGCATTTATGAAAAAAAAACACCAAATCCAAAAAAAATTCTAACAAAAGGTTTCTCAGTTGTTTTTTATAGTATTAGATGTCCTTAATAACATACTAAAAGTTTACCAAAGTTTGACCACTAGAAAGGTGTCATTTTCAAGATGGCGTCCATGATGTATAGGAAGCCATGGGAGACACCCCAGGTGAATAGGGTAAAAATTTTAACTAACAGATATCACCATGAAACTTCACAAGTTTATAACTTACATTAAGACAAATATTTTTTGTATTACAAGTTTTGTCAAATGTTATGTTTGAATATGTAAATGAGGCAATATGTAATTAAATATGTACTAATTTGCATACATTACCAGAACGAAAAATAAAGCCCCTAACCCTAAAAAATCCTATTATAGTATTAGGTGTCCTTAATAACATACTAAAAATGTACATATGTTTGACCACTAGAAAGGTGTCATTTTCCATGATGGGCAGGAATCCCTTAAAATATCCCAACTCTTTCTTTATTTGACCTAGCCAAGTATAGCCCGGTTCGGATATTCAATATTCAATAACCCTAGGCATTTTTGAGGAAAAGTTGTTATATGGCATTTTTGGAAAGTTCAAAGTCCCCTAAATACAGATCCATTGTATAACATTTAAACCAAGGCCTTTTTGGTGAAATATGGATGCATTTTACGTAGGCGAAACAATACAGGCAGATAGGGTAAAATTTTGAACTTTTATATATCACCTTAAAGCTTGCACACTTTCTAACATTAAGAGAAGATTTTTTTATATTACAAGTTTTGTGAAATGTAATGCTTTCATATGCAAAATGAGTCCAATGTACAGATATTATGCGTTAGGCTATGTGTTGTCCAGACAAAGTAGCTTTTCATAACAGACTAATTGTAAAAGTTTTTTTCAGCTTGGATCATTTGTATGAGATGTTCAGAACAACATGCAAAAAGTCCTGAGAAATCCTAGTTGAGGAAATATATGGGAAGTAAATTTCCCATTGAAATGAATGGGATTCGGGTGTATTTTGGAGGAAAATGTACACAACTAGTACATTTTGGCCTGAAGCATGAACAGGAAACTAATTTCACCATCTATCCCATATATTTTCTAAAAGCACACACCCTCAGGATGTGATATACCATGGCATGGTGTGACAGTGAGGTAGGGCCCACCCTCCACATTACAATAAAGCCCATAATCAAGAAATTTGGTGTTGGCACATTAGTCTGTTTTTGGACTCACATTTAGGCCAGTGACATTTAAGGGAAACATTTTACACCCCATAAAGCATATATTTTCTGAGCGCTTATACCCTCAGGATTTCACCAACAATGTTTTTTTCAACATCCCATCCCTACTTATTTCAAAGCCTTTGCTTATTTTTAGAAGAAAGGAGAAATTGGGTGTATTTCTCATACAAAAGTATGTAGGAACAAGTAATTAACACTCATATGTTATACCTTTTTTGAAAGCAGGGAACCTCAGAATCTCAGTAAACATATGTTGAGACAGATTAGACCCCCCTCCTCGTTTTAATACACATTTAAAGATCATTTGGTATTGGTGATATAGGCGTATAGCCAATGCATTTGGACCTGAGGAATGAAGAAGAAACTAATCTACCTCCTTAAGCTATACCTTTTCTCAAAGCATACACCAACAGGGTGTCATACTATAAGAAGAAAAAATATTCTGTAACAATTGTGTCTACTATTGGCTCAAAATTGGGCCTGGACTAGTTCATATCCACATACTCATAAACACTATAACAACTGAAATAGTGACTGACTTATTAATATGTGTTTAATGTTGCTTTGTTTTTACTCTGACATCACACATACACGGCCATTGTGAGCTTTACAACATTTTACTGACTGTTAGTGACAATGTTTGAAATTATATTTTGTTGATAAATTGTGATTTCCTTCTAATTTTGCTTTAGCGACTTTCAGGGAGTGTCATGGGTTAATCAGGGGCGTCTAACCCCAGGTGTCTGGTCTTAACATACAGTATGGTAAATCAGCTTCTCCTTACTGTTAGATGCCAAAAATGTATCAATGTAGGCCTACTGTTACTTCACAAATCTGCACTAAGCCTACTGTATAGGCAGTATAGTATTCTAGTTTATGCAATTATTTAAGGGAAACTGTACTTATTCTTTTTTTTTAAATAAATGTGCTAGTAACCAGTTGCTTTAATATATAATTGTTCTCACTTATCTATCATTCAGATGTGCTAATTAGAATATTACAAGGTCAAAACATCAATCAGGCACCAGTATTCCTGGTCTAGAAGGAATACAAAGGAGTAATGGGCATTTTAGGACCTGAAAAAACCTACATGGCGATATTTGAATTTCTAGAGGTGGTGACTGTATTTTTTCATTTGCAGTCCCCCCAGCCCATTCTGACTCTAGTATGTCATCAAAATAAAACAAGAATTTTGAAAGGGGCTTTATTCATTGTTCAGTTTTCCGTTTTGGTAATGTATGCAAATTGCTGCACATTTAATTAGATATTGCCTTATTTACATATTCAAACATAACATTTGACAAAACTTGTAATACAAAAAATATTTGTCTTAATGTAAGTGATAAACTTGGGAAGTTTCATGGTGATAACTGTTAGTTACAAAATTTACCCTATTCACCTGGTGTGTCTACTCAGGCTTCCTATACATCATGGACGCCATCTTGAAAATGACACCTTTCTAGTGGTCAAACTTTGGTAAACTTTTAGTATGTTATTAAGGACATCTTATACTATGACAAACAGCTGAGAAACCTTTTGTTAGAATTTTTTTTGGGTAAAGTCATATTTGCACCTGACTATTATACATTCCTAGAAATGGCTATACAATTTTTGCAAGACAGAAATAATAACAAATAAGGCAAGAGCTAAATTATTATTATTACTAGAAAATGTCCTCTGCCTCCTTGAATCCCGTGTAACTTCCAGTGATTCGGATGAACTATCCATTTCAACAAATAATGTCCAGAAAAAAATATCCTTGTTGCTTCCTCTGCTTCTATCAACTCAGCTGTGTTGACGGAACTTTCCACTGGCTATTGCACGTTACCCATGAGCATGTGCAGAGCTGCAACAAGTGCTTGCAATGTTTTGCTCATATTACGGCTAAGCTATGTAGCTACATGGTCATTACTATATGAACATGATCACATTAATTCATGAGAATCGTTTTTTTGGTGGAAAATCACGTTTTGGAATATTGGATTGTATCGAGCTCGACGGTCGACTTTTGTGGGCTTCGCTGGAATCAGGAACTCAACAGAGGTATGTAGACTGAGTGAATTAGCTCAACTTTTTAGCATTTCTAGGTCACCTACTACGCTCATATCAACTGTGTTCGCTTCGAAGTGCTATGTTAACATGGCCATGCACTTGAAATTGAATTTCGAACATTTTAAGAGGCAAAATAGGCGTGTTTCCAACTTGCCCCGTTACAGCCGCTGGGATGCAAAATCGGACAGGAGCATAACTTGGGGTAGGCAAGATCAATTTTTGTCGGGGTTTTTTTCACTGACAGCTCGCCTTGACCACAGAAAATAGAGTTTTGGGTCATTTTTGCCCGGATTTCTCCTTTAAGTTAATCTGCAACAAAAACGAACAGTAACAACTTACTCCTTAGGCTTGAAATGATGACAACCAGTTGGGGAATATCAGGGATACATCCAAAAAACTCTCAATAACTCCATAAAACGATAGCGACTCAGTTTATTAGTACAATTCCACACATTTTGAATTTGCTTCAGCGTAACAAAAAGACGGAGATCTCTGCAACTCTCTTTCGTCACTTGTCCCTTACCCCTCAGGATGATTTGATTGGTCTGATACAAGTTAGATCTGGAGGCCCTCTTCTCTGCCGAGCCTGGCTAGACTCCTGTAGTGGCCAAATGAATGTGCTGCCACTAAGGGGTATAGATTACTAGGAGGGTTGTTTTTCCAGCCTTCTGTAACAAATGCATTGAGATATTGTAGTATAAAATGTACAGTTTACCCATGGGGCAAAGGGGATTTAACAGACATGGGCTGCTGTAAAAGGTTGTTCTTTTGAATACCAGAATGCAATATATTAATTTCTTGCTTACACATAGCCTTACAGACCGTTTAGGCAGAAAGCAGACCATGATGGACAATGCCAGGATGGCTACTGGAAACAGGGCACTGGGGTGCCTGATTCTCTAGTCAGGATGCAGAGAGAAAGATAGTCAGTGGCCATTTCCGAAAATGCCTACTACTTGACTACTACATACTGCTTGTATACTGATCTCTGCAGACAGCAGAGTGTAGTATGCAGTACATGACAAATATCACAGGAGTAGTGTGGGGCTCAATTAACCTTGAGTCAGGAAGAGCACCTGTAGTCCATTAATTAATGAGGTTCTGGTCATGTGGCCAGTAGCCTAGGCCTCTTCTGCTGCTTGCATACCATGCTGCATACTGGGGAGCAGTACAGGTATATGTACTGTATGGCTCAGCCAGTCAAATAGAGCAGCACCTGCAGCTAATTAATTAATTAATTGTGGGAAGCAGTAGTGTGTGCTGAACTGTGTGCTGGGGCACAAGCAGCATGTAGCACATGTAGACCACTCCAGCCAGAGAGCCGTTATTATCAGTAACCAAGCGACCCTAAGTGCTAGAGGATTGCGGGGGCGGGGTCGCCTGCCAGTGACGGTAAAGTTCACATAGGCTGGATGAAAGGGCGCCAGTAGGTCAAAAAGACCCCTAGTGTCCTGCCTCGTGCTTGCCCTATCTCACCGTAGCCACACGCGCGTCAGCAGCCTCCACCCAAATAACTTTCAATAATCCCCGTGAGGCGGACGCAATGAACTTGGACACCGGTGAATCTGACGGGCGATCGGACCCACGCCTTGCCCTTGGACGCTGGCCAGCAATCAGAAGATGCTGTCACGTAAAACTCACCAAACGTTTATTGCCTGTAGCCTACTTCGCAAGCATTGCCCATGTATTAAAGTGCCCCTGGTCCGCCTAGCTATCATAAATAACGGGAAATATTATCTTCATTATAAAGTTTTAGTGAATGTATGTTACGTGATGATGAAAGGAAGAGTTTGTGTGAGATTTTGTGAGAGAGAGGATGAGGGGAGGAGAGGGCGGGGAACATCAAGTGCACGTAGCCCAGCAGCGCATCCCGGAGCGCACGTAAGCTCCTCACCCGCATGCTCAGGTGAGTCATCATTTATAGAAGGGCTTTAAGCGCGAGCGAGGCGACCGCGCGGGCTCCTAGGCGGGGAGAGCGCGTGAGCGTTGACTATGGTCCAGACGCGCGAGCCACAGAGGAGCTGACATCCACTCATCAATCAGGTAGGAGACCCGGTGATTACCGGAATAATCAGCGCGAAGCGGTGCAATTAAAAATGCAGCTCTAGTTTTGATGTTTAAATTGCTGAAATAAATTTCATTAGAAAAATCAGTTTTGGCAAGTTAGTGTCGGTGTTTGGTTGGTGGTTGGCAGTGAGATGTGTCGTTTCTGAACGTGTTCATTGGAGAAAACTAGACAGAGGCTATTCAAACTGCATGCGTTCTTGGCAAAGTTTGATGAAAGAAAATTTGGAGAAGGTCAATGTGCGTCCTTGAACCCATATCAGATTCTTTAACATTCCATAATAACTCAAAGGGTATTTTTCTGTCTTGGGCTTTGGCTGTTTCTAGCACCCTTGTTTCAGTAGGATACACTCCCGCACTGATACACAGGTTCTGCATGTCATCAGCCCAGTTCAGTTGATCTTGCCGGTCGTGTGCATGTGTGTAGGTTTGTAGGTTTTGGGTTCCGTAACTTTCTTAGGAAACGTCTGCAGGTGAAAGGTCTAACCGGTAAGGTATCGCAGTCGATCACTCACGCGCTAGTCCCGGGCCGCGCATGCACTGAATACTGGTCTTCTTTCTGTTCATATTGCACTCTTGTTTTCGAGGAATGTTTGTGTTTGTATATCACATGTTCGGTCCTATACTTCAGACATAGCTCTATACGTGACCCAAAGACATCGGTCACGTTCAGCACGTAGGCAACCAACCGGGTCGTCTTGGCGCGAGAGCAGAGCATATCCCAATCATCACGGATAGATCAGGACAGGCAGGCGCACGCGCCTTATCCAACCCTCACCATCTGCCGCGCGCCAGACCGATGAGTGGGCTTACTGGGAGGAAAGAGACATCATCAAACACACAACTCAGTTCCACTGCAGGGATGCATGTCTCTCCCACCTTACACACACACACACACACACACACACACACACACACACATTTAGCCCAACTGAGGTGCAGGAGCTATTGTCTATGCCTACTGTACCTGTACACACACACACACACACACACACACACACAACCAGACTGCTGTGCATGTGCTTGCAGTGGGAGTGATAGGGAGGGGTCGTGGGCAGCTTAGCCATGTGTGTGTGTGTGTGTGTGTGTGTGTGTGTGTGTGTGTGTGTGTGTGAGGCAGGGCTGATCTCTTCAGGGCAGTAAACACTGGAAGAACAGGGCAGTCCTGACCACAGTCACACGCATGGAGTGCAGCCAGTATCAGAGACAGTGAGAGTGATATTTAGTTTCCTGAAGAGACAGAGTGTGTGTGTGTGTGTGTGTGGTGTGATTAAATGATGGTGTTGGGTTTCTCAAAGAGAGAGTGATACTTGGTCTCTTTAAAGAGAGAGTGATATTTATTTCTTTAAAGAGAGATATTTGGTTTCTGAAAGAGAGAGAGAGAGAGAGAGAGAGAGAGAGAGAGATTTGGTTCCGAAAAGAGAGCTAAATTGTGATGAGAGAGAGAGAGAGCAATAGAGTGATGAGAAGAGTCTCAAAGAAAGAGAGAGATAGATAGATGAAGAGAGATAGTGATAGAGAGATAATTTGATTAGAGAGTGAAGAGAATAGATAGATACTGTAGAGTGATGAGAGAGAAAGATGGAGTGATGAGAGAACAATAAAGAGAGTGTTAGGGTTATGAGAGAGATGAAATGATGTAGTCTTCAAGAGAGCAGTTATGATGAGAGAGAAAGATGGAGTGATGAGAGAACAATAAAGAGAGAGTGTTAGGGTTATGAGAGAGATGGAATGATGTAGAGTCTTAAAGAGAGAGCGACAGTTATGAAGAGAGAAAGATGGAGTGATGAACAGTCTTAAAGCAATATACTGGGGTAAGTTTAAGCATAGCCCTGCTGCACGAGCCTTCTGACAACAATATATTTCGCATAAAATGAAAGAATTTCGAACAGCATAGACCTAACGCGAAGGCGAAACATTTCACATTGAGTCAATGTAACCTCAGATCTTACATTTTCGGTTTCCAACAGTCAAGTCCCATTGATTCAGTGTAAAATGCCTGTTCGCTTCTGCGTTCACGTTCGGTCTGTGCTGTACCAAATAATTTTGTTCCACTCGCTAACTAGCGCATTTAGCAAGCTCTTTCAACAGGGCTATGTTTGAATTCACTCCAGTATATTCCTTTAAAGAGAGAGAGTGATAGAGTGTGTTGTGTGTTGGGGATTGCAGAGTTGAGAGAGTGATGACGTGTGTGTGTGTGTGTGTGTGTGTGTGTGTGTGTGTGTGTGTTGGGGATTGCAGGGGGTTGGAACAGTAGTTATATAGATAGAGTGATGTAGAGAGTCTTAGAGAGAGAGAGTGATGACGTGTCTTTGTGTGTGTGTGTGGGTGTATGACTGAGTGTGTGTGTGTGTGTGTGTGTGTGTGTTGGGGATTGCAGGGGGTTGGAACACCAGCCACAGTAAACTGGGTCAGTGGCAAAGACATGGATGTGATCTTAATCCTTACCACCTCCCATAGGTTACAGTGTGTGTGTGTGTGTGTGTGTGTGTGTGTGTGTGTGTGTGTGTAAGAGAGAGGGAGAGGGGAAGAGCATCTGGTAGTAAATGTCTTCACCTTGGTGAACTTGAGCCATGCCCAAATTTGCTGCTTAGAGCTCAGCTGCCCAGGGCCAGTACATGCTCACTGTAAGGGCAGCTCAGGGTGGAGCAGAGTAGAGTTGGGTAGAGATGAGTAGAGGAGAGGAGAGGGCCGGTAAGAGTGGAGTTGGGTAGAGATGAGTAGTTGCAACTAAAACGTATAGATGGTAAACAAGTGTTTAAAACTTAAAAGAAACGTGGCTTCGTTTAGAAAGTTCGGTTGGGTTACTATTTTCATATGAAAGAAGATCCGCAAGGCTGCATTCTAATGAGCATCGATATGGAACGCTAGTTAAAGTTTTTTACCCAACAATGCCTCAGGTGTCTTGTTATCAAGAATTAACAGACACCCTGGCAGCCAATTAGAAAACAGTATTCCATTCCACCGGGGGATAATTTATTATGATGTCCTATGCTATCCAGACATTTGATCGTACTGGCAATAAAGTATCTTGATCCTGATCTTGACCCTAGTAGAAATTATTAGAGTAGAGCAGGGGTGGGCAATTATTTTGGCCAAGGGGCAACATTGGCTTTCAGATTTTGACTAACGGGCCGGGTGTTAACAGTTAACGAACTGATGTTGATAAATTGGCAAGTCTCAAGCCAGTAGCCTCACTTTCTTCAGAGGACATGTTAATATGCAGGTTTAAAAGGGTGGAATTTGCTCTTCATGATCATACAACACATTTGATAACACATCTGGCCCCCAGGCCTTAGTTTGCCCAGGTATGGAGTAGAGTAAATGGTTGCTAAAGCTGTCTGCACACCGGCTCCAACAGCATGTGGAGCACTAATGCAGAGAACTAATATTGGCAGACTGTCTATAATAGAGATTGCCAAGATACGTCACCGAATGGTCATAACTCATAAACGTCATCAACGGCGCCATCTTGACCCAGAGATAGCGGTTAGTTCACAGAATTCTATGGGTTAGTTAAGCTAGGTTCTGGGGCAAACCCAGAATGCATTGCGGCTGTCCATGGTGATGACAACATGTTAGCAATCTCTATGTTAATCAGCATTTTAATGCACCCCCCCCCCCCCAGGTCTGCATCAGCTGATCAGCAGCACAAAGCATCATGGGAGGCGTGGCTCCGGACTCCGGCACTGGGGGGTGAAGGCCCCAGACGGGGGGTGGGGGTGGGTGGTTCTGTTCGGCTGCTTCGTCATCACCGGCTTCTCCTACGCCTTCCCCAAAGCCGTCAGCGTTTTCTTCAAGGAGCTCATCAAGGAGTTCCACGTGGGCTACAGCGACACGGCCTGGATCTCCTCCATCATACTCGCCATGCTCTACGGGACAGGTGGGGGGCGCCATCATACTCCTGTGTGTGTGTGTGTGCCATGTTTATTTTGTCTAAGTAGCTCTCAGAGGAAAAAAGGTTGGAGACCCTTGCTATACACACACACACACACACACACACACACAGTGCATGTTGTCTGCCCCAGGTCCTCTGTGCAGTATCCTGACACACAAACACACACACTAATATATGTCCTCTGCCCCAGGTCCTCTGTGCAGTACCCTATACACAGACACACATGCACACACATATATAAGCGCGCACACGCAAACACACACACACACACACTAATATATATCCTCTGCCCCAGGTCCTCTATGCAGTATCCTATACACACACACACACACACCACTAATACATGTCCTCTGCCCCAGGTCCTCTATGCAGTACCCTATACACAGACACACATGCACACACATATATAAGCGCGCACACGCAAACACACACACACACACACTAATATATATCCTCTGCCCCAGGTCCTCTATGCAGTATCCTATACATAGACACACACACAGACACACAGACACACACACTAATACATGTCCTCTGCCCCAGGTCCTCTATGCAGTATCCTATACACACACACACACACACACTAATACATGTCCTCTGCCCCAGGTCCTCTATGCAGTATCCTATACATAGACACACACACACACGTATATGCACACACACACGCACACACGTATATGCGCGCACACACACACACACACTAATATATATCCTCTGCCCCAGGTCTTCTATGCAGTATCCTATACATAGACACACGCACACACGTATATGCGCACACACACACACACTTATACATGTCCTCTGCCGCAGGTCCTCTCTGCAGTATCCTGGTGAACCGCTATGGCTGCCGGCCTGTGATGATGGTGGGTGGGATCTTCGCTGCCCTCGGAATGATCATGGCCTCCTTCGCCACCAGCATCTTCCATATCTACCTCACCACTGGCGTCATCACAGGTGTGTGTGTGTGTGTGTGTGTGTGTGTGTGTGTGTGTGTGCGTGCATCTTCCATATCTACCTCACCACTGGCGTCATCACAGGTGTGTGTGTGTGTGTGTGTGTGTGTGTGTGTGTGTGTGTGTGTGTGTGCATCTTCCATATCTACCTCACCACTGGCGTCATCACAGTGTGTGTGTGTGTGTGTGTGTGTGTGTGTGTGTGTGTGTGCATCTTCCATATCTACCTCACCACTGGCGTCATCACAGGTGTGTGTGTGTGTGTGTGTGTGTGTGTGTGTGTATCTTCCATATCTACCTCACCACTGGCGTCATCACAGGTGTGTGTGTGTGTGTGTGTGTGTGTGCATCTTCCATATCTACCTCACCACTGGCGTCATCACAGGTGTGTGTGTGTGTGTGTGTGTGTGTGTGTGTGTGTCTGTGTGCATCTTCCATATCTACCTCGCCACTGGTGTCATCACAGGTGTGTGTGTGTGTGTGTGTGCGTGCATCTTCCATATCTACCTCACCACTGGTGTCATCACAGGTGTGTGTGTGTGTGTGTGTGTGTGTGTGTGTGTGTGTGCATCTTCCATATCTACCTCACCACTGGTGTCATCACAGGTGTGTGTGTGTGTGTGTGTGTGTATCTTCCATATCTACCTCACCACTGGTGTCATCACAGGTGTGTGTGTGTGTGTGTGTAGCCGGTGGCGGTCCGCACCGCACACGGGTATCGAACCCGCCACCCCGCAAGCTACAAACTCCCGGCGTGGGAGTGGAACGCTCTAACCAACTGAGCTAAAAGCCCGAGCTTCTAACTCAGCGTGTTAGAAGCGCCCATGGAATTGGGTGATGAGGATTTACACACTACCACCGAGCTAACCGCGCTAGCTGGCCTCCGTTACATGTGCATCTTCCATATCTGCTGTACCTCACCCCTGTCATCATCACGGTGTGTGTGTGTGTGTTTGTGTGTGGCAGGCATCTACATGTTCATATCTAGACAGGTATACAGCTGGAAAGTCCAGTGTGTGTGTGTGTGTGTGTGTCCAGTTATAAATCATGTGTAACCTGTGTGTGTATGTGTGTGATCCCTCACGTCTCTGATCATGCTGAACCGCAACTTTAACGAGAAATGTGTGTAACCTGTGTGTGTGTGTGTGTGTGTGTGTGTGTGTGCTCTCTCAGGTCTGGGCTTGGTTATGAACTTCTAGCCGTCTCTGATCATGCTGAACCGCGACTGTAACGAGAAGTGTGTGTAACCTGTGTGTGTGTGTGTGTGTGTGCTCTCTCAGGTCTGAGCCTGGCTATGAACTTCCAGCCAGCTCTGATTATGCTGAACCGCTACTTTAACGAGGAGTGTGTGTAATCTGTGTGTGTGTGTGTGTGTGTGTGTGTGTGTGTGTGTGTGTGCTCTCTCAGGTCTGGGCCTGGCTATGAACTTCCAGCCAGCTCTGATCATGCTGAACCGCTACTTTAACGAGAAGCGTCCGCTGGCCAACGGTCTGGCGGCGGCGGGGAGCCCGGTGGCGTTGTGCTGTCTCTCACCTCTCGGCCAGCAGCTCAGCTACATGTACGGCTGGAGGGGGGCTTTCTCATCCTGGGGGGGCTACTGCTCAACTGCTGCGCCTGTGGGGCTCTCATGAGACCACTCAACCCCCCCAAGAGGAAGGGACAGGATCAGGTGAGGTGTGTGTGTGTGTGTGTGTGTGTGTGTGTTAGTGTGTGTGTGTGTGTGTGTGTGTGGAGGGGGGGTTTCTTATCCTGGGGGGGCTACTGCTCAACTGCTGTGCATGTGGGGCTCTCAAGAGACCACTCAACCCCCCAAGAGGAAGGGACAGGACCAGGTGAGTGTGTGTGTGTGTGTGTTAGTGTGTGTTGTGTGTGTGCGTGCGTGCGTGCGTGCGTGCGTGCGTGCTGCTGTATCAGGACCCAACCCCCCAAGAGAAAGGGACAGGATGAGGTCAGTGTGTGTGTGTGTGTGTGTGTGTGTGTGTCGGACCAACCCCCCGAGAAGAAGGGCCAGGGCCAAGTGAGCTCTGTGTGTGAAAGTGAGTTAATGCAAGGCAAAGCAGTCAGTAGACTAACAGGGAGGCCACACTGGATGCCAAAGACTTATCTTATCTTCCGTTATAAACAATGGAAGTGGCTACACCAGACATGGCAGCATAGCCAACATTCTAAATTCTATTCACCATTCATGTCAATGTCATTTCGATGGAACTTGACTTAACGCATCCAGTGTAGCCCTAGGGTAAGAGTTTGTGCGGTGTGTGTGTGTGTGTGTGTGTGTGTGTGTGTGTTGTTTGTTCTGTATGTGTGTGTGTCATCTTGTCCTGACTTTTCCCTCCCCCGTAGGAGGCATCTGCATCTGGTTCGGGGTCGGAGGAGAAGAAGTCGTCTGCCCCGGCGCCCAAAGCGAAGCTGCTGGACTTCAGCGTGTGTAAGGACCGCGGCTTCATCATCTACACGGCGGCGGCCGCCATCATGGTGCTGGGGCTGTTCGTGCCGCCAGTCTTCGTGGTGAGTTACGCCAAGCACATGGGGACGGAGGACACTAAAGCCGCTCTGCTGCTCACCATCCTCGGCTTCATCGACATCTTCGCCCGTCCCACCTGCGGCATCATCGCCGGCCTGCGCTGGGTTCGCCCGCGCTGCGTCTACTTCTTCAGCTTCGCCATGATCTTCAACGGCACGGCCGACATCCTGGGCTCCTTCGCCAAGGACTACAACGAGCTCATCGTGTTCTGCATCTTCTTCGGCGTCTCGTACGGGATGGTGGGAGCGCTGCAGTTCGAGGTGCTCATGACCATCGTGGGGACGGAGAAGTTCTCCAGCGCCATCGGACTCGTGCTGCTCGTGGAGGCCTGTGCTGTGCTCGTGGGACCGCCGTCCGCAGGTAAGAACACACACACACACACACACACACACACACACACACACACACACACACACACACACTTTACACATACTCCTAATAGTGAACATGCACGCATGCACGCACACACACACATGCACGCATGTACATGCACACACACTGATGCACGTGCGCACGCGCACACACACACACACACACACACACTTTACACATACTCCTAATATTGCACGCACACACACACACATACAGACACACACACACACATATCCTCCTAATTGACCTTTGGCTGAATCCCCAAGAAGCCCCACCCTCCTTAGCCATCGCAACCGACTGCACGACACACACATTTATGTAACTCACAGGCTCCACCATCACACCACAGGTGTGTGTGTGTGTGTGTGTGTGTGTGTGTGTGTGTAATTCATTAAGATTATAGTGTCAGGGGCTGTTATGTAATGAGCTCATAATCTCCCACAGCATTATGGTACTGAGTATATGCTCAGGGGGACAAGACAGTGGTCAAGACACACGCACGCATGCATGCACACACACACACACACACACACACACACACACACACACACACATCTAATCCACTGAACCTGTGTGTGTGTGTGCCCTGTGCTGCCATTTGCTTGGCGCTTTACTCTCAATGTTTTAGTCACCTGAAAGGTGCAGTCAGCGATCATATGTGATTTATAAACGCTTATCACACGGTGGAATGGAATACTGTTTTGGCTGTTGATTTGATTGGCTGTTAAGGTCTCCCTTATTTTTAGATAACATGGACACCTGTGACGTTTGTTAGGTAAAAAAAAAGTTTCACCAAAGTTTCGCGTTCCTTATCAATGCTCGAATATAAGGTAATAAATTGACTTGGTAGAGGCAAGTCGCCGGGCTGTTCTTCGCCGCCACCTCGTCCATTATTACCTTATATCGGGGCACGTCGACGGCCGTTGTCCCTTACATAACACTTTTTTATAACGTAAAGGAAATATCTCCTTGTGTCTTAATAGCTCTTCATTCTCTTGGGTAACTGTAAAAAATCTTACTTAAATCATACTTTAGAACTGTCTCTGGTGTAAACAAAATTTGTTAGTTAGATTAGATGGTATACGTTTATCGTACATTCTCACAGAATCTTGTGTGTACAGTTACAGTTACAAAACCGAATAAAAACAAAAGTAGATGGGGGGTTTCGGGGGGTTGCCCCCCAATTTAAATATTAATTTTTAAAGTTTTAAAAATGTTTTTTTGATTGTTTATAGGTATATATTAGTTGGTTGTTTGGCACTGTTATTAGGCAACAGATATAACGGCGAGATTTCAACGTTATTTCGGGTTTCATCATAACGTCTTTCTTTGCAGAAAACAATAGCAAAGAGGCCTGCCCCAAACAATAAAAGTTAGAATTACTGACTGCACCTTTAACTAAACATTCTATTTTTTAACCTGTGTGTGTGTGTGTGTGTGTGTGTGTGTGTGTGTGTGTGTGTGCGTGTGTGTGTTGCAGGGCGCCTGCTGGACTACACCCATAACTACCAGTACGTGTTCCTGCTGGCGGGCTCGGAGGTGGTGCTGTCTGCGGTGGTGCTGTTTGTGTGTAACGTGCTCTTCATCAAGAAGAAGGATCCGGAACTACCAGCGCTGCCCCCGGCTAAAGAGCGCTCCCCAGAGGAGATGCAGGAGATCAGCGCCGCCCTGAAGGAGGAGCATGAGGAGGAAGGGGCGGGGACTAGTGGTTCCTCCTCTTCCTCCTCAGCCACAGGCACCGCCTCCCAGAGCACCTCTGGTTCCAGTGGCTCCACTTCCCCGGCAACAAGCCCCCGCCCCCGTCGCTGAGGCGACCACAAGTCCTGCCCCCGTTGCCGAGGCAACCACCACTAAGGTAGAGGTAGAGAAGACCCTGCCTCCAGAGGAGAAGAAACCGACAGAGGGTGGCGAGGCCAACGGTCCACAAGTGGAGCCGGAGTCCTCGCTCTGAGGAAGCGGGAAAAAGCATCTTGTTTCCATGGAAACGGAACACTCAAGAACTCTCCCCTTTAAAAGGGCCGGAGGAAGATTGTGGAATGTGATGAAAAGGACTCCAGAACTATCCGTCTGATCACAGAGTGTGTTCTTTCCTGAGAACTATCTCTTGCACTTAAAGCCATAGTCCATCTGGCACCCAATGCTAACTCAGCTGGGCTGGACTGGGACCAAAAATGGCCATGGTGGCCCACCATGACTTTATTCAATAATAACTTCAAGGCAAGCTAAAATAATACTTTGAGTTGGACACATTGCATGAACATGAGATATTTAATTGGAGTCTATCCCTCAAGTAAATTATGATTTAACTATGAAAGCCCCAGCCCAAAAATCTATCCTATCCTATCCCATGGGCAGTTCATGGCTGGGTACCGGGAAACTAAACTGAAACTTGCGTCTTGTGTGTGTAGGGTTCAAAGGTCATTGGAACACTGCTGTAGGGCCCAAAGGTCACCGGAACACTGCTGTTGGGTTCAGAGGTCATTGGAACACTGCTGTAGGGCTCAAAGGTCATTGGAACACTACTAGGGACAGCACCAGAACTCTGGAACAGTTCAACTATTCCGAACCCATCAGCTCAGTTTGACTTGGATGTGTGCTTATGTTTACATAGAACCTACTGTCGTACAGCACAACTATTTATCTAGTCTGTTTACTGGTTTTTGTGTTGTTTATTTATTTATGTATTTATTTGTTCATATGTCTATTTATTTGTTATAGATATGAGGATACTGTTGATAACTGTACTGTATATTTATTGTCTATGACTATGACATTTCCATCTTATTCCAATTGAGGGTTTGCTTTATTTGCTAGCAGCTATCTCTGCTGCCAACCGACTAGTCCAGTGGACTAAGGACAGGTCAGTCTATTGTACTGGACTAAATGGAATAATTATAAGGACAGATCTATGTACTGGACTAAATGGACTAATTATAAGGACAGGTCTATGTACTGGTCTATGTACTGGACTAAATAGACTACCGGTAATTATAAGGACAGGTTAGTCTATTGTACCAGTGGACTAAGGATAGGTTAGTCTATCCTACTGGTCCAGTGGACTAGCCTGGGCGAAAGCGACTGTTGACTAAGTCATACAGTCTGGCCCAACGCAATTGAAATAGGTTTCCATTTGGATATGACGTATTCTCTCGCCTGGCTCTCACGCCTACAACTTTCGCTTTCAGTATTAACAGATCTCTGGAGTTCTGATCTTTGACATTGTAGTGGCAATAAATCCTCAAGATCATGGATGCTAATGTCATGTACCAATTTTGTGAATGTAATTTGAAAGTGGGGTGGAGAATAACAAACGTGTTATCCTGTCGGACTACAAAAATTTGAGACATCGCTCTAAACTGTGTGCTGATTGGCTAAACCGTAGAGTAACCGAGGGAAAGGCAGCTAGGGGGGCTTGGTCCAGACTACTACGGAGATAAAATGTTTAGATGAGGTAGGTAGGATGGCATCGCCAGGCTACCAGTGGACTCTATAAGGAGCAGGACACAATCACTGGACTATGGACAGGTTAGTCTACCTCATAAGTTGGTTTATTTAGACTCTACAGGGTCTTTAGTAGGGCAACACATCAGGGTGACTCTTGAGTGATGATGTGCTCTAGTACTCCAACACTTATTATTTGGAGTAGGATGATGGTAGATATCTAGTCTGGAGACCTACCTATTGCATCTCTCGTAGCGGAAGCATCGTTTACTATTGTCCAGAGACGTTTATTGGGCGCTACAAATGTCTTATCATTGCGTCTGTACATACAGTAGCTCAGAAACAATACCAGAGCCACCACGTGACGTAAAATGTAATCGAGGGCCGTACTAGCCCCTTTTTGTTCTGTGATTGGATACCGAAAGCATGCGAGAAAATCGGCCATGGTCACCATGCTGTTTTGCAGAGTGAAATGAAATAAGCACGCAAAGGAGCATGGGAACTCCCAGGCTATCTAGCTACCTTTGTGCGATTTGTACGGCCCTCGATTGCATTTTACGTCACGTGGTGGCTCTGGCATTGGCTCCGAGGTATGTACAGACGCTCTGATAGACATTCGTAGCGCCCAATAAACGGCTCTGGACAATAGTACACGATGCTTCCGCTACGAGAAATGCAATAGGTAGGTCCCCAGACTAAATATCACTTGTGATTTTAGTTTGGCATTTGCCAGGCTAGTAGATATCTGGATTTATGCAAGTTTCCACACATACACACACACACACACACACACACACACACACAGTGTGGTCAGTTCTCTGATACTGTCATTTGGATGTGCCTTACCTCAGGAGGTTACACTGATACATATTGAGACTGTAGAACTCTAAATAAAGGGATTCTTTAACTTAGCCTTGTGTTTGTGTGTGTGTGTGCTTGTGTTTGTTTGTTTGTTTGTTTGTTTGGGCTGTTTTCTGGCAACTAGAAGCGAGACAGGTGAGTCTACTGAGAGGAGACAAGAGAGCCAGCCACAGTGCTCCCCCCGGTCTTCAACTGTCCCATTTGAAACAGGCCTGTGTGTGTGTGTGTGTGTGTGTGTGTGTGTGTGTGTGTGTGTGTGAGAGACCACTGTGCTGTGTGTGAGTGTGTTAGACAGACCACTTGGTTCTGCTTGTGTGAGTTTGTGTCGCTAAGCTCCTTAGCTCACGATAACTGTGAAGATATATTGTATTTACACTAATCTCTCCCTCTAGCCTCCCCCACAACTCTGCTAGCATCGCCTAGCCTAGTCTAGCGTGTGAAGCTAAGATCCACTCTGAGGACAGCTAATAGGATCAGGTGATGCTAGTTAGCCTCCACTAGCGTCGCCTAGACTAGCCTAGCCTAGTGTGTGAAGCTAAAAGACCCACTCTGAGGACAGCTAATAGGATCAGGTGATGCTAGTGCAAGTTAGCCTCTGCTAGCAGCCCTATCAGTTGGCAGCATTGAGTTGTTGTGATGCTGCTATCAGACATGTCCAGGGGTCAAGGGTCAGGTGTGTGTGTGTGTGTGTGTGTGTGGGACTTAGGCCAGTCCAACATAGTCAGGTGGGGAATGTGTGTGTGGGCATAGGGTTGTCAGACCCCTCAGTGAGTGAGTGAGTGTGTGTCGGCATGTCACGTCCGCCAGTACAGAGGAAGCGACCACACACACACACACACACACTCAATCCTCTTAGTGTAGGATTTAAGGATGTAGCTGGTGGTCACCTTCCCATACACTCACTTTAAGTAGGCCTACTCTACTCACTCTCTCTCTCTCTCTCTCTCTCTCTATCACACACACACACACACAAAGGCCCAGTCCCATATCTCCTCCTGTAACACTAATAGCACTTGGTTTTGGCTTGTTGGCTCTGCTGAAACTCCTCCCACTGTTGAAGCCGAGAAAGATATTGGGGATATTTTCAGTCCCCAGTGGGATCTGAACCCCTCATCTCAGTCACTCCATCATCCAGAAATAAAGGAGACCACTGCTAAACCATAGCAATGCTGAACTAGAGGACTACCGGTACTGCACAACATTACCACTAGGGGTGCTGGAGTGTTTAGATTTGCAGTGTCTTGAGAAGAGAGAGAGAGAGAGCTAAAACACTAAACCCGATTCCCTAAACAAAATTCTCAAACGTCTGGACATATTTATTGAATTAATCTCTTTTTTTTTTTTTTTTTGCAAAAACAGAGACTACTTTCACCTTGGTAGGTGCATTGTGTAAAACTCATTCACTCTTTTTTGCAAATTTCTATACATACTCATACAGTAAGGGAAAGTGATTTTAGTATTCTGTATGTGTGTGTGTGTGTGTGTGTGTGATAGCAGAATAGGAGTGTGTAAAGAAACAATAAGTGGCAGCTTGCATAAACACACTGTTTTAACCACTTTTTTCTCATTTGTAGTAAGGTGTCTGTTGGTGTCACATAGATTTTGGGGTGACATTTGGAGCATGTTTAAAAACACACACACACACAGTTTAAAGTTCTGCACCCATTGGTTAGCTATCATGGCCAACATTTGGGCCAAATTTCCTTGCGTCTACAGTACTGGCTAGTCACAAGTAACTCGAGCAATAGAGATCTTGTTGAAATTGAGCAAAGTTGCCATTTAACTACTGGTGAATAGCTACCAACTTAACTAAAGAAAAACAGGCAACCAACTTAATTATTACCAAAATAAAATGGCCATCTACCCAACTAAAACAATCGTTTCATAAATTCAACATTTGACTTGGAATGGCATATCCCTATACTAGATCAAAGCCAACCACAGGAACGTGTGTGTGTGTGTGTGTGTGTGTGTGTAAGCTGTAAGCTAGAGAAATAGACACACACATGGAAGAAAGGAATACAAGTAGATCATTTATTTACACAATTACAGCGGTGATACAAACTTGTAGAGGCTCAGAATGTGTCAGAGCTTACTTGAGAACAGTGGTGTGTGTGTATGTGTGTGTGTGCGCGTGTGTGTGTGTGTGTTCTCCTGCCCACCCCACCCAGTGAATAGAGGAGTTGTGGAGCGTCAGGGAAGCTCAAGGGGAGTAATCCCCAGGGTCCGAGTGCCTGCGTGTTCACACCACTGTCTGGTCAGTGTAGAGGAGACATGTCTGCATCACTCACACACACCTTTATCACACACACACACACACACCAGTGTCTGATCAGTGTAGAGGAGGGCACAGACATCTCTGCATCGCATCCCACACACACACACACACACACACACCAGTGTAGAGGAGAGCACAGGCGTCTCTGCATCTCATTGCATCACAGACACACACAGACACACACACACACACCTTTATGTAGCTTGACTGCTACAGATTTGCGACCACAAAACCATTAACACTCACGTTTGGTGGGGGACATTCACACACAAACATACATGTGAAAACAGACAAACACACATGCACACACACACACACACACCCCTCAATGCTCAGTAGACAGATAGGCAGGCAGGAATCGCTGCACTGCAGGTCAGTGGAGCCTTGTGTGGCCTTGAAACTGGGCCATTGCAGTGGAGCTGCAGGGGCCCTTGGACAGCCCCACCCCAAAACCCCTCCCCCTCCACCAGAGCATGCAGGAGGGGATTCGGAGAGGGGTGGGGGTGGTGTGGGGTGAAGGTGTTTAGGGGTCAAAGGTCGGGGGAGTTCAATAAATATAATAAAAATGGAGATCAAATAAAAGCCTCAGCGCTCAGGACCAGATGCAGACGGAATGTTCAAACGGCAGGTCGAAGGGTCAAAGGTCAAAGGTCAGACTAAGGTTCCACACACACGCACAGAGGTCCAGGGGCACAAAACATCCCTTTATAGTCCGCAGAGGTGGCATGGACGAGTGTGTGTGTGTGTGTGTGTGTGTGTGTGTGTGGTCCAAACTCAGGATCCAGGTATGCAGCCGTGTGAGAAACAGGAGGAGGTGTGGGGGGTTCTGGGGCAGAGTTTTATTGAGCAACTTATTTTTCCATTGGTCCAGTTGCAGTGGTCGAGTTGAGTTGAGCTGCAGTGGTCAAGTTGGGTCGTTTTGCGGTGGCCGAGTTGTGTTGTGTTGAGTTGAGTTGCGGTTGTCTAGTTGTGTTGAGTCGAGGTGGCCGAGTTGTGTAGCTGTGGCCGAGTTGAGTCGAGTTGCGGTGGTCGAGTTGAGTCGTGTTGAGTCGTGTTGCGGTGGTCGAGTTGTGTTGAGACGAGTTGCAGTGGTCTAGTTGTGTAGCTGTGGTCGAGTTGAGTTGAGTTGCGGCGGTCTAGTCAAATCTAGCGGAGTCGTTTTGCGTGGTCTAGTTGTCCTGATCTGGATTGAAGGGTTTTCCCCAACTGTGGCTTGGTACCGCTGTGGTACACACACACCATGAGGAGACGGACTGGGTCTGGGAGAGGACACACACACACACACACACACACACACACACACACACAGTGGAACTTTATTAATTAACACACTAGAATGTTTCGAAATTCAACATGCACAGAGAAGAATTGCAGACACAGAACTCTGTGTGTGTTTGTGTGTGTGTGTGTGTGTGTGTGGACAAGTCTGCAGTTCAATAAGTGGCATTTCATTTAGTGACAACAGACTAGACAAGATTACTGACATTAGTTCAAGTGAGCAAGGCAAAATAAAGTTAGGCCACAACAGTATTTTAAGTTTAAGTCCAAAAACTGTTAGTTTTTAGCTGCGGTATGCTACCAGAAATACAGTCCTTTGCTTATATTGACTACAGTAGCACATGTTCAAGGACAGTGTTTTTGGCCCAAAGTGTTGATTTGTTGGTAGACATTATTACAGTAGGCTTATTTAGTAAGATTATTTTGCTAATATCTCGTCATTTCATAATATCAAATTGTAATGTGCCGTGTTGCTCTATCTTGGACAGTATACAAAGATCTTTGCCTCCAACTTCAATCCAATGAATCAAAGTCGTTTTTTGTTAAGTTTTAAGTGGACATGACGCCAGTTTTACCACTGAATCTCAGTTGCAAAGATAAATGGAATGGACTAGCGTGTGTGTGTGTGTGTGTGTGTGTGTGTGTGTGTATATATATATATATATATATGAGGTACTCACCTCAGACGAGGACGTGGTGCTCATCTACTAGGCATGATGATGGAAGGGAATGCTATTCTGGGGTGAAGAGGAAACATGTTACAGAACAGTCTCCACAAACACCTCTCTCACACACACACACACACACACAGTTCCTACTCACAAACAGCCTACACATACATGCGCATACACACAGTATACTCACCCCAGTTGCAACTCACACACATGACATACACACCCACACATGCACTCACACAACAGTTCTCAGCTCTCACATGCATGCATGCACACACACACACACAAACTTAGGAGTCAGTACAGCACATAATTAAAAATACTTTGTGTTAGTAATGTTGCAGTGTTTGCACACACAGGCACGCACATC
>JAODXP020000015.1:16547237-16552237 GCA_027497455.2 Sardinella longiceps | reverse complement strand
CACAAATTATTGTGTGTGTGTGTGTGTGTGTGTGTGTTTAGGGGTTGGCAAGTCTGAGGGCTATACAGGCAGGGCCCCATCATTCACAACCCTGGGCTCCAGGCATGACGAGGACCTCTTACTGGCACAACAATCACCCCTGTCCATCCCATTCCTACACACACACACACACACACACACACACACACACCCCATGGCATGACGAGGACCTCTTACAGGCACAACAATCACCCCTGTCCGCCCACTCACACACACACACACACACACACACACACACACACACACACACACCATGGCATGACGATGACCTCTTACAGGCACAACAATCACCCATCGACCACACACACACACACACACACACACCAACACCAGCTAGCTGTGTAAAGTACTTCAGCAGAACACACGATTACTACGGCTGGCTGACAAGGACTTGACACCTCTATACATCTCACACACACACACACAATCAGCTGATGGGGATTTCACACTTCCCATCTTTCTCTTTTACACACACACACACACACACACACACACACAGACGCTCAAGAGCCTTAAATTGACTCATATACCCAATCAATCGATCTGTCACTCACAACACACACAGGGGTCTTTCACACTGATTTCTAAGTGGTATGACAGTGAGGGTGTACCACCCCAACACACACACACGAGGCTGTTACAGGTGACAATCAGACAGCAAAGGTGTCCATCCTATCCATGACAGTAGAACACACTGCTGGCAAGGAAGAGATACAAAGTGCACTCACACACAGAGTAGACACGTAAACAAACACACATACACACACACGCATGATAACACACATGATAAGACCCTTACTAGGAATAATCTGACATTATAAGTTGTAGTTTTCATGGCCCTTTCCTTCAACATGTCATGGTGACACACTTTCCAGAGCCGACACACATTGGCTGACGCTCACACACACTCTCACACACACACACACACACACACACACACACACACAAGTGTTCTGTCCTGGGATGGAGGCCCGATTCTGGCCCAGCCCCAGAGACAGAGAGCTTGGCCACGCTGACAGCTAGGGAAGACTGGAGGTCTGTCCAACCCTGAGGTGCCTAAGACCATGTAAGGCAGTGGACTGCTGCTGGGACGTGTACACCCACAGGAACTAACGGTTTAGGGCCAAGCATCTCTTCCCCTGACAGATATGATTCTTTTACCCCTGTCAAACTTTGAATTGGTCACAGATAGAGAGACAGAAAGCGAGACAGCTTCTCCATCCAGCCATGTTAACATTACTCCACAGACATAACGTTAGCATAGTGCTAACCAACTTGGCTGAGACTAACGGATGGTCAACAGAAGACTGACTTACACACCCTTCCATGCTGCTGCTTTTCACAGTGATTTCGACAGGTCAATATTTGCAATTCTCTACAGTAGGCTGTCTGTCGAGAAGATAATATGTGACATTCACAGCTAGCGTTAGCGTCAGCTAGCCTATGACAGGACCGAGGGGGTAATCTGGCAGGACTAGCTGGCTAGCAGCATCCCTATCTAGACTACATTGGGCTTACAGCCTCTCTCTGGTTGACAGCATTAAAAAAACAGGACGCTATCGTGTACAACATGACAGGTTTTCCAAAAGCACAGCCTACATTTTGTTTAAGTATCGTTAAAATATAAGTATTGGTTTCAAAGCAACTCACCCAAGTAGATGTCTCCAAAAGATCCACTTCCAATTTTCCTGCCCAGTCTGTATCTGTTTCCGACTCTCAGCTCCATTCTGTCTTAGCTCTGTTGGCACCTTTAACCCCTTATATTAACGAATACAATAGAAATATCACAGTTCGTTTGTCACCTTGAATCCTAACCTTACTAGGCTGTGTAACTAACTGGTGGACCCTGTCTTACACACCCCCCATCCCCCCGACTCCCTGATGAGAAATCGGTTCCTTCCAAAACAGACCAACTTTCACCATTGCTTTTCTACGGAATGGCTCGCAATATCGCCGTAATATTAGTCTTGGGTGAAAGGTTGTAATGTCTAGATTATGATCTGCGTATTTCGGAGGTCATCACTTATTGTATTTCCGAGGATGGCGATGGATTTGTCGACCAGACCTACCCTGTCAGACGCCTATGTCTACCACAGGGCAACCTTCCAATCCTCTCTACAATGGAACAGAACGCAATATTACTATGACATCACTTCCCCTAGTAACTGCGTAAATGGGAGGGATCTAGAGAGATCTGTGTGATGCTCCTGTGTGATTCACCTCCAATATGTGTAATCTCAATTAAATTATTAGCACAGTCCTACTGTCATTTACAAATGTGTGTTAAACTCACATCACAAGGAGGGAATGATGGGCTTGCATCTGGAACATATCAACAACCTTAACCCATCAGGAGTTGATCCCATTAAATAAATAAATGACATAACCTAACCTGAATTGGCCTATTTCATATTTCATTCCATGATCACAATTTTTGCTCTTAAAGAAATCTTCAATAATGAAATCTTTAATAGCCTAATGGCAAGGCTCCTTGTTATGATCAGACTAGGCCTTTAGTAGTAGCGTTTGAGTAGCCTAGTCATGTGAGATGTGTGTGAGCAGGGCTGTCTACATGTTCTGCTGCAGTTCCCATTCATCTCTATGGGTGAGTAATTAAGCTTATAGCACTGTAGAATCTAAGGCTGTGTGTGTGTGTGTGTGTGTGTGTGTGTGTGTGTGTGTGTGTGGACTGGATGTAGAATGGTTCTGTCCAGAAAGTGAGTCTGCTGGTTCAGGGTAGCAGTGCATCACACTCATACATACATCACACACACACACACACACACACACACACACACACACACACACACACACAAATGTTAGATCTACAGACTAGGTCTGTCAGTGGTCTATAGGCTACACTATATTAAGTAAGTCTAGGCCTAAGCATTTTCACTAAGGCTACATAAAATGACACACACACACACACACACACACACACACACACACACACACACACACACACACACACACACACACACACACACACACACACAGGCTATGGAAAATGTTTACGGTCCAGCATCCACTAGTCTCTTCAGTCATGTGACGTCCCAAGCCCGCCCTGAACACGCCCATCGGAGGGCCTAAATCCATTTGGGATCTGTGAGTGGTCTGCCGTCAGCCAATCGCGGTCTAGTATGCCTGCTGCACGTGGCCGTGTTGTTTTCAATGGATTGCGTAACAACTCGCTCACATGCGGCCCAATGCGCCGCTGATCTGCGCGCTGAAAAGCGCTGCACTGCAGATTTGACCGAATATAAGAAATCAGGCCATCCAGAGACATGATAAGGACATCTCTCTCTCTCTCTCTCTCTCTCTCTCTCTCTCTCTCTCTCTCTCTCTCTCACACACACACACACGACACATTCTCCCTCACACACACATAGCTCTCTCTCTCTCTCTCTCTCTCTCTCTCTCTCTCTCTCTCTCTCTCTGCACACACACACACACACACACACACACACACACACACACACACACAGCACAGACGATGGAAGAGAGGGAAACTAAAGACTTTTAGGGGGCCATTATGGGGAAACCCTGACTCGTAGCCTATTGGACAGGACAACAACATTGCCATGTCTTCTGTATTAATGAAAGGAATAAGCCACCTTTTTATGAAACGGCTATTCACCGTCACCTGGAGTATACTGTATGTTGGTAAAAGCATTTTGGTCTCAGTGCTTGCATTATCGTAGTCCGGCAACTCCAATTTTAGCGTTAGCTATAGGCACTGGAATCTAATGTTGCCAAAGAGTTGCTATCTGGCTACTTTAGAGTCCAGCACCTCTGCTAAGCTAAAGCTAAAAAAGAGCTGAAATTGAGGATGGCACACTAGGAAAATGCATGCACTGATACCAAAATGCTTTTACCCACATGTAAGGGGGTGAATAGCCCAATTCCTTTAAAATAACTTTATGACAGGAAAAAATAGCAGCAAATGTGTAGAGCTGATGATTACAAACACATGAAAATGAGTTGTTAATGATGTAATTTCAACAAAAGAATGTTTAGCTTACTGTTGTGTCTTTCCCACCTACTGGAGTGGAATGGTCCTGCAGAACTGAGAATGATATAGAACCTCAAATGGTTCTGACCCGGTTCCAGCAGTGGAATGGTCCCTGTGAGATATGGAACCATAAATTGATCTGGCATAGGCTAATTATACTCCATGTACTGTAGTTTTGAAATGTTTTGTCATATCTTTTAATTGGTTTTGAAATGTAATGTTATATTTTCGTGTTGACTCATATGTTAGGCTACAGATTATTTAACTGCCATCTTTGTCACAAACCTTTACATGTTACACAATTTCTGGAATCTGTCAGCCACATATCTGCAAATATTACTTTTATTATTATTATTATTATTATTATTATTATTATTATTATTATTAGGCTATTATTTGAAGAGGTCTATCATCAGGATGACATGAGTCATGATTGTGAAAATGAATGACACCTCGTTTTATGACAGTTGTCATTAGGGATCGTTCAGTTTTTGAAAAGCAGACTTTGATAGGCAGACATTACAAAAGCCGAATGATAATAAGTAAATGTCATAGACCTGAGTGAAGTGTCATTAAAGTTTAATATGTCAGGCTTATGATAAGTCTCATGCAATGTTTATAACAGGCTAATGTCACCCTTATGTCACCTTTCAAATAAAGTGTTACCAAAAAAGGAAAGTACTTTTTTTGTTAAAGGTACAATGTGTAACATTTTTACTGTTCAATATCAAAGCTTGCCGCCATATTGTAATACGGAAGCTGAAAACGGTCGTATCTTTCGCGTTTTTGCATCCGCGTTTTTGTATCCGCTTGTAGGCATCCGTAGCTGTAATACGTAATTTGCGTTGCGTTGCGCTTAATTTCTCTCGAAGGCTACACATTGGGGCTTTAAAGATATTTTTAAAGGATTGTTTGCCTTTAATTCAGAAGGACAGTAGAGAGTGTTCAG
>JAODXP020000015.1:16422237-16527237 GCA_027497455.2 Sardinella longiceps | reverse complement strand
CTCTATCTCTCTCTCCATCTCTCCACTCTATCTATCTCTCCATCTCCCCACTCTATCTCTCTCTCCATCACCCCACTCTATCTATCTCTCCATCTCCCCACTCTCTGTTCTCTCTCTCCATCTTCGCACTCTATCTATCTCTCCATCACCCCCCCCCCCCGGGTTCTCTCCATCCCCGTGGTCAGAAAGAGACGTACATGCACGTGATGAAGAACGAGGAGGAGATGGCTATCCTGTACGCCCAGCCGAGTGACCGCTCCATCATGCAGAGTCAGAGCCTGATGCTGACGCTGGCCCGAGACGACCAGGTGTGGGTCCGCCTCTACAAGGGCGAGCGCGAGAACGCCGTCTTCAGCGACGACTTCGACACCTACATCACCTTCAGCGGACATCTCATCAAAGCCGACAGCGAGGGATAGGAGGCTTCCTGTCTCCATGGACACGGCCAATGGGCTGCCTTAAATGACGTGATGTCACATGGCCAATGGTCTGCGTTCGCTGACGTGATGTCATCTCCTATTTACACTTTGTACATATATAACGTATCACTGCCTTAAGGTGCTTTGAAATGTTGACTTTATTCCTATTTCTTCTTCCATTCTTATTAAAAGGTATCCATCCTTTTATTAAATTGGGCTATTCACCCCCTTACCTGATGTTTCATATGAGGGTAAAAGCATTTTGGTCTCAGTGAATGCATTTCCTTAGTCTGGCAACCTCAATTATAGCTCTTTTTAAGCTTTAGCTTAGCATAGGCGCGGGAATGTTGCCAGATAGCAAGAAGAATGCCAGATAGTAACTCTTTGACAACATAACATTCCAGTGCTTATGCTAAGCTTAATCTAAAATTGGGGTTGCCGAACTAGGAAAACGCATGCACTGAGACCATAATGCTTTTAACAACATGTGTAACTCCAGGTAAGACGGTGAATAACCCAATTTCATAAAAAGGTGGAACATTCCTTTAAACCAGAGGGGCATTGCTCTGTGGACAAAGTGACAGCAGCATAATGAGTATTGTACAGGGGGGCAGTAGAGCTGTAGCATTGATTACTGATCACGTGCCTGACAAACAAATTCCTCTATTGAGCTCAAAAAGTGGGAGAGTGTTCTACCAATAATCGGTGGAATCCGCCACCATGTTTAGACTCATGCTACTGGCTATACAGGTGAATTCCACACAAAATGCTGAAAGTAGAGTCTTACTGGTTTAACTTTGTCACAAACATTGTGTCTTGCCATTACCAGTATAGAGGGGAGAAAGGGTTTATGACAACTAGCTCATTTTCCAACATTAATTTCCTACGTGAGGTTAATAATGAAGTATCGTTCACAAGCACTGAGAACGAAATGCTTTTACCCACATATGTAACTCAGAGTAAGGTTAGTAGAGTGAAGTACCGTTTTTTTTAAGAATTCTCAATGGTGAGAGTGTAAGCGTGAACCGCAACATGGCAGTCCAAACAAATGGAACATCCACCCACTTGCTGAACTCAATAGACATACACAATAGACAAACACATTGATTACTAATCCGGTTCCTGCCAGGGGTACAGTATAGATTCAGCCGATAGATTACTGACAGATTTTACCTCACTCACGTCAGATGATGCGCTACGTAACTTTCGTAAGGCACTTCCGCGCATCGATCTGATGTTGCAGCCCTTCAGAGCGATTTCAAGCCCAATATTTTCTAACCGAACCAATCAGGGCTGCTGGCTGCTGTAGAGGGTGTGACGTAGCGAAGAAGCAACTGTTTTGAATCCAACCAATCCAACAAACGTAACCAGCGTCATCGGTTGGTTTTGATGTGATTGAAGTGTACGTCAATTAAATTGATGGACAAGCCGTTTGTCCAGTTCAAGGATTTCTGGCTCCTGAAATAACTCGTCTATCGGTGACCATCAGATGTTCGCGCGTTAGCGCTACATCTGACGTGAGTGAGGTAATGATCAGCTGTAAATCATATGGATGTTAGTCTGAGGTACTTCCAACTGTAGCGTAGTGTTGTTATTTGAGCTCGCTGACTGCTGTTGGTAACAAGGGGGAGAGGATTTGGTACAACATTCCTTCCATACATATTTGATTATGTAAATTATTCTACATGCATGTAGCAGATGCAACATTCATTACATTGAACTCTATGCTTTTAGCAGAAGCCTATACAACATTCACACCATTTACAGTTTAACAGACGCTTATCCAACTGCAGCTTTGGCTAATAAAACCACATGTAATGAAACTGCAGTTTAGTCTCGCTTGAAGGAATTTGATCATTGAGGTGGCTATCAATAGCACTCAGCATTATAAAACAACAGGGCTATGTGTTGATTCACTCCGGATAATACCTTTAATAGGACCAGAGGAAATTAAACTGATTGGCCTTGAATGCAGCGGTGATAGCACAATAGTAAAGCAACCCAGTTAGCATGCTAGTAGCCCAGAAGTTGAATTTGAATCCTGGTGTTTATGCATGTACAGTAGTACACGCTTGTCCACAGCTGCTTACTTCAGTATCTATTGGGCTACTTAGTGTTAAGTGCTTTGCTCAAGGGCACAACGCCACCAGCTGGGATTCAAACTACCACTACGGTGTTCACAACAAATAGCCTACAGTTCCATTTCCTATGACATATTAGGCTATAGCCTAAGCTGCAGTTTCATTGTGGTACTATAAAGGCTAGCCTAGGCTACAGTTTCATTTCATATTAGGCTATAGCAGTTCCATTTCCTATGGTACTATTTGGCTAGCCTAGCCTAGGCTACCTTTTGGCTATTTGGCCTTTGCTGTTCCAAATTGTTATTCCTATTGATGACCCTCAGTATGAAAGTGCTTTGGTTGGTTGGAGGAGTTATAGGCTACAGCTTTAACTGGGGTGTGCTGTTAACTGGTCAGAGGTTAGGTGTAAATCCTGTAGTGAGCATTGACGTAATAATTCAGCACATGCTCTTGGACAGATCCGAAGCAAGTCACGGTAGCCTACCGTTCCTCCTCACCACTGTGTGTGTTTGTGGATGAGGAAGGTGTGGTGTGAGTGTGGAGCATCTTCATCCATTTGTCTACATTCTACAAGAAACACATAGTCAGTTATGTGTGTGTGTGTGTGTGTGTGTGTGTGTGTGTGTGCTTTTATATTGTATGATTGTGAGTGTTTTAGAGAGGACAAAGAGACAGACAAATAGACAAACTAAGACAATACTGAGAGACAGACAAGCTGACAGAGACAGACAAGACAAGCTGACAGAGACAGACAAACAGACAGAGAGGGAGAGGGTGTGTGTGTGTGTGTGTGTGAGACAGAGACAGACAGACAGAGAGGGAGAGGGTGTGTGTGTGTGTGTGAGACAGAGACGTTACCAACTGAGCTGCCAGCTGTCACTGCATTCTTATCCTGCTGATCTCATAGTTGGCCTGGGAGACAGTCTCACACACACACACACACACACCCTCTCTCTCACACACACACATTCACACAACCTCTCTCTCTCTCTCGCACACACACACACTTGGCCTTAGGCACATTGTGGAGAATCTCCTGTCCTCCCCAACACCCCGTGTGTGTGTGTGTGTGTGTGTGTGTGTGTGCGCTACATCTGGGCCAGATTCTGCCCTGAAGACGTGTGTGTGTGTGTGTGTGTTTGAACTGAACCATGATATGCCTGCATTTGCCACAGTGCATGCCAACAGACCTGATATTACCATCATTGATGAGAACCAAAGAAGTGTTTTTATTCTCGAAGTAGGCTGTTGCTTTGATCCCTTTTTGGAGGAAACTTTCCTAGAGAAGGCAGTGAAATACCAACCTCTTGTGCAGCAAATAAGTGATCCTGGTTATAATTGTCAGTTGTTTGTTGCTTGTTGATGTTTGGCAGCCTAGGCCATGTGTATAGGTTGGTCACAAGCAGGGCCGTTTCAAGGTACTTAGGGGGCCCCAAGCCAACAGGACATGGGGGCCCTTCACTCCCTGTAAATACTTACATGAACCACATTGTTATAATTTTCAAACATCATCAATATAATTATTTGTATTGCACAGTTGTCTAATTCCTGTTTAAAGTCATTGTTTGTTGAAAAACACCATCAACATAACTACTAAAATGATTAAACAGTCAATCTTGGGGGCCCCTTTCAGCCTGGGGCCCCAGGCAATTGCCTGGTTTGCCTGTCCTGTTGCAACAGCCCTGGTCACAAGGGGTCTCAGGTTAATTTGTTTTTCAAAATCAAAAGCAAAACAGCTAGTTTACTACTGCTCAATATCATCTTTAATGGGCAGTTACCATGTCTGGAAAAGAAGATGTTGTATACATCCATGATGTCTGTTTAGCCTAATTTGTGCTGCTTTGACCAATGTCAGTCATATAGCTAATTCACTCTTGTGCATCTCAATTTGTGCCTTTGAACATCATTATTTTGAATTGTGGACACAAAGAAATAAAATGTGTGTATGTGTGTGTGTGTGTGTGTGTGTGTGTGTGTGTGTGTGTGTGTGTGTGTGTGTGTGTGTGCCTCGTGCTGGCCAGGGTCTGACCAGACAACACATGTGTGACGTAAAGCAGTGTAAACATTAATAACAGGGAACATCCTTACTAGCCTGACATAGCCCATAGCCCATAATACGAATGTTCATCCGTATCCATGGTCTGGGAACGGTCCTCTGGGGCGTGTTTACATCGGTAGAGAGTCTACCGGCCAATAAGCGAAGCTGATTAGACGAGCTGTCCAATCGTTTCAAACCAGAAGTGAATGCCCTCCCCTCCGCAGTATAATCACGCCAGGTTAAAGAACCCCCAGACCATGAATACGGATGAACAGCAGTATTATGGTCGGGCTATGTCAGGCTACATCCTTACATCACAGTGCTGTTTTATTCCATATGGTGCACAGACACACACATCTCTCTCTCTCTCTCTCACTGTGTGTATGTATGTATTGTAATGGTGCTATTCTGAATCTGCATGTGTTTTTCAGACCTATAAGGTGCTGTATGCCATCTGCAATAAAGTTCTTATTAAATGTTATTCCTGTTATTCTCTCTCACTCACGCATATAGAACAGTGTGTGTATGAGAATAGAAGTGTGTGTGTGTGTGTGTGTGTGTATGAGAATAGAACAGAATGTGTATGGAGCTGTGTGTTTATGAGAGTAGTGCAGTGTGTGTATACAAGTGTATAGGTTTGAGAGCAGCCTGATCCAACACACACACACACACACACACACACACACACACACACACACACCATTGCGGTAGGTCGCATATGTAGAACTAGCAAAGATTTATATCTTATGATAACAAGCCCAAAATGATTATTTTCTCTCGAGAAGTTACCTGTTCCTCTGGACAGAGGAACTGACAGACTGAGCATGTTACTGTAACAGGTTTGTCCATCCACACTGCGCATCTCCTGTCTGGTTCCTGAGCTGTGAACCGTGCTGCTCCCGCGCTGCTTTTTTTAAAATAGAAAGGACTTCTATTTTTCCAAGCATTTTTTTGCGCAGTATCACCACAGAGACAATTTCTGGTGTGGATGCACACACGTAAATGGACAGGACAGCTCCCAGGCTGTGAACACGCAATTTCTGTCTGAATCAGGCCTAAGACAGATAAAGCCTCTAGTGTAGATCTCTCTCTCTCTCTCTCTCTCTCTCTCTGTGTGTGTGTGTGTGTGTGTGTGTGTGAGAGAGGAGGGTGTGTCTTTATTTCATCTGGCATGTGCGAACTTAACACACTGATCCTGACACTGGTGACATGCTGGAATGTTCTGAACAAGCATCCCCAGGGCTTAGGCAGCAGCCAACACACACACACAGACACACACACACACACACACACACACACACACACACACACACACACAGGCACACTTTAAAGTTGTTTCTCACTTGTATGTGCATATGCCTTCCTGCTCTCCACACATGGTGAGGCACACACACACACACACACACACACACACACACACACACACACACACACACACACACACGCACACACACCTTGATCAGTATTAATCACTGTTAATTTAATATTTAATTTAATATTGTGTGCAGTTTTATGGTTGACTTAATTGGATCCTGCTCTCCATACACACTGAGACAAGACAAGCATTTTAAACACATACACACACTACAGTAATAGCATTAAAGGAATATTCCACCTTTTATGAGAACTCGTTATTCACCTTGTTACTCAGGGTCACATATGTGGGTAAAAGCATTTTGGTCTTAATGCATATGTTTACCTAGTCTGACAACCCCTAATGTACTGTAACATTATTTTAGTTTCAGCTTAGCATAGACGCTGGAATGTAAAGTAGCCAGATAGCAACTCTTTAGCTACATTACATCCCAGCGCCTATGCTAAGCTAAATTTTGGCTTGCCAGATTAGGAACGCGCATGCATTTACACAAAATGCTTTTACCCACATATGTACTGTACCTAACTTCAGGGAAGAGGATGAATGACCAATTATCATAAAAAGGTGGAATATTCCTTTAAATATTGTGTTCAGTTTTACTGAGACAGACACACACTGATCAGTACAAATCACTGTTGTTAATTAAATATTGTGTTTAATGGTGTAATTTGATGACTGACCTACTGGGTGAAGCCAGCTCTCCACCCATACTGAGACAACACAAGCATAATAGCATTTCACCAAACACAGACACACTCATCAGCCTAAGTCACTGCCATTAAATATTTGTATTTAGTGGATGACTCATACAGTATAGTTTTGTACAGAGAGAATACAGAGATGTGTCTTCAAAGTCACAGTTACATGAAGTGCCGTGGACACACCACACACACTTACAACTGTACAGTACACACACACACACACACACAGTACATTGTCTAATCAGCCTTCAGACAGGTTTGCACACTGCTTTCTCTTAGGGTTTATCTGAGATTCCTCTAAGTCAGGGGTGGCCAACCTGAGGCTCGGGAGCCGCCTGCGGCTCTTTGCCCAGAGTCATGCGGCTCTTAAGTTCATGTCCGAGTTTGTGTTTTAGTGCCATTCTGCCTTATATGTCAGTCGTCATTGACGCATTTCAAGGCTTCAAAATTTCAGCGTTACTAGCTCACTCCATGCTAACCTCGACCAGGATTTTCCAAAAGGGACTGAACTTTGAATTGAACTTGTGATCTTACTATTGGGGTACATTTCTCTTATAGGGTGTGACATTTACAATTCATCTGTCTGGCAGAGGTTAGTTGTAACAGGTTCATGCTTCCGTGTGCCGATGTGGCTCTTTGCTGTAACATAGTCAGTTATGTGGCTATTGGTCTCCGACTGTTTGGCCACCCCTGCTCTAAGTGTTAAGGTGAGGCTTTGTCAAAGTGTTCATTTACATTTACTTTACATTCATCAGACACTGTTATTTATGTTTACTGATGTTTACTTGACAAGGACAGATACAATATAAATAGACAAAACACATATAATGGATTTAATGGATCAAAGGATTCATGTGATAAAAATAGATTTTGTGTGTGTGTGTGTGTGTGTGTGTGTGTGTGTGTGTGTGTGTGTGTGTGTGTGTGTGAGTAAAGTCACAAGTAACAATAAATACAATGTTCAGAGAAAAAAATCACAAGACAAATCATTTCATTGATATTTTTTTTCCCCACAGCCTACCCCATGCTTGTAGTGTATAGAGTCCATATTATATTTCATGTACTGTGTCATAGTTTTAGTCATAGGCTAGAAGGGATTTAAAAAAAAAAAAAAAAAAAAAAAAAATTTTATATATATATATATATATATATATATATATATATATATATATCATCCAGATTTCTATAAAGAGCAACTCACAATATACGATTAACATTTAAGCTCCAACATAGCTAATTAAATTTAAATACCTCACTAGGAATGCAATTTGCCTACGAGAAAGTGACAGGAGTGGAAAGTGCAAGAGTGTGATTTTAGAAGAGCATAGTCAGTCAGTGCATTCCACATACTGTAGTTGAAGGTTCTGGGACAGTAAGTACTCTGGGATGATAGGTATTCTCTACGTGTTCAGGTGAGGCGTTCTCTTAGTGTTCAGATGATGCGTTCTATACAGGTGCTGGTCATAAAATTAGAATATCATGAAAAAGTTGATTTATTTCAGTAATTCCATTTAAAAATGAAACTTGCATTATATATGAAACCATTTCACACAGACGCATGTATTTCAAGTGTTCATTTCTTTTAATTTGATGATTATAAAGGAATAAGTGGAAAAAACCCAAATTCAGTATCTCAGAAAATCAGAATATCACTTAAGACCAATACAAAAACAGGATTTTTAGAAAGATTTAGTCAACTGAAAAGTGTGATCATGAAAAGTATGATTATGTACAGCACTCAGTACATAGTTGGAGCTCCTTTTACCTAAATTACTGCAGCAATGTGGCATGGCATGGAGACGATCAGTCAGTGGCACTGCTCAGGTGGTACGAGAGCCCTGATTGCTCTGATAGTGGCCTTCATCAGCTCTTCTGCATTGTTGGTTCTGGTGTCTCACATCTTCCTCTTCACAATACCTCATAGATTTTCTATGGGCTTATGGTCAGGTGAGTTTGTGGGCCAGTAAAAAACAGGGATACCATGGTCTTTAAACCAGGTACTGATCGTTTTTGGCACTGTGTGCATGTGCCAGGTCCTCTTGCAAAATTAAATCTGCATTTCATAAAGATGACCAACAGCAGAACATGAAATGCTCTAGCACTTCCTGGTAGACTGCTGGGTTAAACTGGGAGCTCCTAAAACACAGACCTCAGAAACAGTTGATCTTGGACCTCAGAAAACACCCACACCAGCAGATGACATGGCACCCCAAACCATCACTGACTGAGCTTGGCGTCTCACATCTTCTGGAGGAAGAGAGGAGAGGCACAAAATCCATGGTACTCGTGATCCACACAGTCAGTCAGTGATGGTTTGGGGTGCCATGTCCTGCTGCTGTGGGTCCACTGTTTTCTGAGCGGTTCCAAGGTGAATGCAGCTGTCTACCAGGAAGTGGTGTTAGATCATTTCATGCTTTCTGCTGCTGGCCAACTTTATGGAGAAGCAGAATTCATTTTCCAACAAGACCTGGTGCCTGCACTCAGTGCCAAAGCTACCAGTACCTGGTTTAAAGACCATGGTATCCCTGTTCTTAACTGGCCCACAAACCCACCTGACCATAGGCCATAGAAAATCTATGTGGTATTGTGAAGAGGAAGATGTGAGACACCAGAACCAACAATGCAGAAGAGCTGAAGGCCACTATCAGAGCAACAAGGGCTCTCGTACCACCTGAGCAGTGCCACTGACTGATCAACTCCATGCCATGCCACATTGCTGCAGTAATTTAGGTAAAAGGAGCTCCAACTACTTACTGAGTGCTGTACATAATCATACTTTTCATGATGACACTTTTCAGTTGACTTAATCTTTCTAAAAATGCTGTTTTTGTATTGGTCTTAAGTGATATTCTAATTTTCTGAGATACCGAATTTGGGTTTTTCCATTATTTTTCCATTATAATTATCAAATTAAAAGAAATGAAATAAACACTTGAAATACATCCATCTATGTGGAATGGATGTATACATAACGCTAGTTTGACTTTTTCAATAGAATTACTGAAATAAATCAACTTTTTCATGATATTCTAATTTTATGACCAGCACCTGTAAGTGTTCAGGTGAGGCTTTCTCCAAATGTTCAGACAAAGCGTTCTCTTGCCTGTATGTATAAGAGACCTCTGTGTCATATTCAGCTTTCATCCAACCAAAGCCAAATGGTGCCATCTGCTGGTGAAAATGAGACTGTCTGTGTGTTGTTTTGTCTCACCTACAGAAACCTGAGTTTGCATTATCAGGACCATCCTCTTCCAAACTTTTCTGTCAGAGGCGATCGGAGCCTTTTAGGATTATTAATTAAATATTATAAATCAGCTCGGTCAGAGCCAGAGACAACTATCTGGCCTTGTGTGTCCTCTTGATTTAAAAAAAAAAAAAAAAAGATGTATGGTTGTGGCCTACTATGAAAATTCCTGATTATCATTTCAATTCTTACAGTTGAGTCAAGGAGAGTCATAGCCAGTGGCGAATGTCTGGCCCTTTATCTTGACCCAAAATGTATTAGCTTCACTCTTTTTTTTTATTTTTATTTGCATGTGTGGACATAAAATGTAAATGTGCCAGACTAGCTAAACATTTAACCATAAATTACATTTAAACATAGACCAAAGCATTGTACATCTAATAAAATAACAAAGCTGAGAGAGCAATTAAAGACTAAAGTAAGCAATGAAAGATTAATTAGACCAGCATTTCTCAAACTGTGGGCCGCAGACACATGACAAGGGGGTGTCTCCAACCTCCAACACAAAATCATTTATTTTCTATATCAAGTCAAGTCACATTTATTTGTATAGCATGTTTCATACAACATAGTTGCTCCAAAGTGCTCTTTTAAAAAACAGATAAAATAATAATCATGATAAAAATGATATCATAATGATATGCAAATAACCCAAAAAAATATCAAAAGTTGTTTTCAGATTCTGTTCTTTGATTTCAGATTATTTGTTATATGCAGAAATTATTTCAGTGCATTATTATAATGCTCAAGATGTTAAGTGCTTTATAATGAAAGACAAACTAAAACCTGTCAGATTACTCGCTAAGTATTCCTCACAGAGATATTGGGTGGGGACGCATTGGATGCATCAGGGGTGGGCATGAAAATTCTCTGCCTTCCAAAGTGAGAAATGACAGAAAAAGTTTGAGAACCACCGAATGAGACTAATAAGCTCTTTAGAAGTAGTAATCCAGACTGTTCACAGCGTCCTCTTTGGTGTAGCTTCTCCATTCTTCTGGGATCTCACCTTCCCCTTCAAATGTCATCTCATGATGTTGCTCCAGATTTGTCTGAAACTGGCAAACAAACCACTTCCAATACTGCAATTCCGAGAGGTCTGGGGTGATGCTCCATTTCGCATATTCCTCTCCAGCCGATCTGTAGTTTTTCCAAGGAATTCTCTCCTCTGGGTTATGCGCTGGATAGAAGTGACGATCACTCGCCACAGCAGACGTGCAGAAAGAAAGGCTCAGGTTGGTTGAATCCCTGTAGGTCATCCCTGCCAGTCCACAGTTGCGATGGATGGGCACCATATGGTCCTCGTCATGCCCCCCTACTGTGTTGGTGCAGGTGGCATCACAGAAGGGGCACTGTTCCCAGCAGTACTGCTCAAAGTGCTTCATCAGAATCTCATCAGGACGGTCACTGTCGTCCAGCATCTCAGGAAACGTGTGTGTGCTGAAGGTCATGTCTGAGGTCATCTTTGGAATTTCGCTGGTCACTACTTCTTCCAGGAGGTCAAAATCGTCAATGTCATCCAGATTCACTCCTCTGACATCCTGCTCAGAGAAGACCAACTGGCCTGACAGGGACTGTTTGAAACACAGCAGCCACCCCCTTGCATTTCCTGTGATCTCCTTCATCCTGCTGGTTGCATCCTTTGCTGCCTTTATGATGATCTGCTGCTTGAGATGCATCTGCTCGTTCATCATTGGCCGGACGATGTCCTCAAACCTCTTAGTGATGTACTGATTGACCTCATTCTTCACAAACTCTTTGACATACTTCTTATACCTATGGAGGTACATGAGGTAGGACTCGAAATTTCCTTTCTCTGCTAGCGACTTCAGAATATGTTTTTCCTGATTAGCTCGGTTTCCACTGAGTGAGTCATGGCTGTTCCGCAGTTCATCTGTTACTCTGATGGCCGTCTCTTTGTAGACACTTTGTCTTAGGGGCTCCTTCAGTTTCTGACAAATGATTTCACCTAGAATTTTAGCTGATGTCGCTCCTTGACAATATTTCTGGAAAATGCGGTAGAACTCTTCCTGCTTCGACTGAACATAGCAAACGGGATCGTTTGCTTCACTGAATCTTTGGTGGAGTTGTGCGAATAATGACTTTGCTGACTCAAACACAAAGATGGACAGTTCAATGGTGAACTCCTTCTTGAACAGAAACCTTGTGTGCTTGCCTTCATATTCCTTCAGTCTTGAATTGATGTAATCTGTGATTTCTTGAATATAGCTGATGTTGTAACCCATCACTGCAATAGGTTTGGACTTTATCATTTTTTCCGTCTCCATTACAATATCATTGACCAGTTGTCTTATTTTCTTATTTTCTTCTTCAGTCAGTTTTTTTTCATATCCAACTACTTTTTTCAGAACCCCCAGGGTACCTTTCAGAACCCCCATTGCCCCTGCTTGTTTGGCAGCCTTCTTGAAAATAACATAATCTGTATAATTTGGTACCTCAAAAATATTTTTATACCCATGGCTTGTCTCTATTTGGTCTAAAGGTATTCCATTGTGAACCTCACCAAGAATTCTCATCACATCTTTTGATATGTTAATTTCTTCAGTATAAGGTGCATCAATTTTGATCTCATTCACCCATTTTCTCCATACCGAATCAAATTCTTTTTTCAGAGTTTCTTCATCATTATCACTGGATTTCAGTTTTAAGGCAAGATCTCTGCTTTTCTCAAAGAGTATTTTTTCATGCTTTGTCTTCTGGGCATCAATCATTTTTTGAAACTCTCTTCTCTTAAGCAGCTCACACAACTTCCTTTTTGTTTCGTTCACCAAGCTGTTTTGAAGCTCTTTGATTTTTATTTCAAAAGATCCTCTCCACTGTATCAAGATGTCCTTATCTTTGTTTTTCTCAAAGAACTCAGCCATGGATGTAGTGACAGCCTTGCTGGTGTCTTGAAGTTCTTTTTGTAAATCGCATTCCTCCACCTGAACTAGTTCTCCACTTTTAATCTTGTTCTGCAACCTGTTTCCTATTTCTAGCATGGCACTCCTGATTCTCCACGTCCATTTCCCATATTCTGTCTCCAGTTTCCTGTATGTTGAAATCTCCAGGGCATTTTTGAAGCTGAAAACAAAATTTTCATTTAGCAGAGCTTCCCAAAGGTCTTGAACACGTGTTTTTAGATCAGACATTGTCATGCCATTGGACTTTGAGGCATGTATGAGAATAGTTTCCTTTAACTCTTGAATGTTCTCACCATAAAGTGGGTTTGGTGGGGCCATAGGTGGGCAGCCCTCCCATAGCTGGGCAAAGTATTTCACGTCTTTCTGAATGTCAAAGGAAATGACATCACTGAAGCACTCTTCCTCACACACTTCCTCTTCTGCAGCCAACTTTGTCATCTCATCCAGTTTCTCCTGCAAGCGTTTCCTGGACTCCATGTTTTTCTCTCCAGCTGTGACATCAGTCACATTCTGATGCACAAACATGCAACTGGGATTCAGCCTGACCTTCTTCATCCTCAGGAAGGCCTGGACAACTATCTGAAGGATGTCCTGCATCTCAGAGGGGTTCTCTCCAAAGATGTTGATCAAAGTCATATTTCCAAGACCAACTACAAATGTAGCAAGCTCATTGTCATGGTGAACTGTCACCTTCCCAGCCAATTCTAGGGCTCTAAGTCCCTCTGTGTCAACAACCAGAATGAAATCGCAATTCAGGTCTGCCTTCATCTCGCCTGCCACTTTGACCAGCTGCATGAAAGCTCCTCTGGTGCATCTGCCAGCACTGACTGCAAACTGGAGTCCAAACATGGCATTCAGCATGGTGGATTTCCCAGAGCTTTGGACCCCTAGAACTGACAGCACAAAGATTCTCTGGTCTCCCAGTATCTTAATGAGTTCATCTAGAACAGCAGATATCCAGACCAAAGGAACATGAGCAGCATCTCCATCCATCAGCTCCAGTGGGTGTCCAGAGATCATAAGTTCGGCTGCCATTTTAGGAAGGTCAAATACATGTTTGTCCCTTTCCCCTACTTTGCTTACGATACAGTTTGATTCATACACCTGGCCCATTTCTCTGAACATATGTTCAAGCCCAAAAGTTGCCTCATTAAGTTTATGAGAAACTTCTTCCAGTTTTTGTTGCTGAATCTCCAGTTGGTCCGTTCTATCATGTGTCTTTTTCAGGGCCAAAACCTGACCCCACTGTGTGTCATACTCCTGATAGAGAGTGCAGAGTTTCTCTGAAGTGAAGTCATCCAACATGCTGCCGACCCACCTAAGAAAATACTGTTTCTCATTGGCTGACAGAGAGTTGAAATTTGCAACAAATGGCTTCATGAGATCACTCATTCCTCTGGCTTTCTGCATTCGTCTGATCCTCCTCATTTCCTCTCGCTTCTTGCTCCTATCCGCCTCTATGTTCTCCCCTCGGAGTCGGTGTAAGTCTTTGTTCATCTGGCTCCAGTCATGCCACAGTTGCCCCTGGCAGGGCAGATATCTCTCTTTAACTGCTGAAGGGTCTTTTCTAATCAGCAGCTGCATGATCTGGAAAGCAGCGTCATGTCCTCTCCTGCATTCCTCACACGCAGTGTCCAACTTGATTCCCTCCCAACTAGACACATTCTCCACAATGAAGTAAATAAATTGCTTTGATTTCTCAGACTGCTCTGATAGATTCCGTCTGATTGCAGCCGTTAATTCTGCTGCCACTTCAGCCTGGTTTCTGTTCTTCAGCCCAAGGTTATATTTTCCTTTCCCTATCTCAAGAATGGGATCTTCATCCTCAGTGCGAATGAAGACGAGAGGTGTGGGAGACTGGAATAGCTCTTTCACTGCGGCCATATTGCGGTCATCAAGGTCACTAAGGTCAGGTAAAAACCACATTCACAGTGGCCATACTGGTCACAATCCTCCTCTGAACAGGATTGGCTCCTGCATCACCATGGAGATTACAGAATGCAACACAGTCCTTGAATTTATCATCCTTTCTCCCAGAGGGGCAGTACCAGGCGATCTCCACCACTCCCTCCATCAGTAGTCTGGTTTTGCTGCTTCCTTGGCAATCCTTGTGGAAGAATGTGTTGTGCTTCTCATTGATCAGGCTGTTCATCAACTTAGACTTGGATGAAGACACAGAGCCTAACCTGAAGAAAGCCACCATTGGAGTTTCTGCTCTACAAATTGACTGACTTTTGCTGACAATTTGACTTTCACTATCAGTTGTCTTCCAGCTCTTCTTGATTTGCTGAAATGTCCAAAGAGGAAATCTGACCTCCTTGGTGAAGGGGTTTGGCACAAGCAGAGGCAGGGCATACTGACACTGGGAGAGTTTATTCACCATGATCTGCTTCAGGAAGTGATCTGCACAGTGGAACACTGCCATCTGCAGATCCATTGGGTGGATTTGGGCAGGTTTGCTTGGTTTGGCTACACTCTTGCTTTTGAAAATGGCAGCAAAGACATCAGAGACATCACTCTTCTCACCTTTCTCCTGGAGGGGTTGTGAGCTGTCTAACATGGCTTCCTCCCTGATTGATGTGTACCTCGCACTGTAATTAGCTGTTAACAGTTTTTGCAGGAACAAATTTGGCAATTCTTTCTCTTTACTTGATTCCTGCTGAAGCACTGAGTATGAGGTGATTTTAAGCACATCCGAAGCTGTGATTTGTTCTCCAAAGTCAAGATCAAGTCTGGTGAACAGGTTTGTAATGTCCTTTGACGGCACTCTACAGCACACATCTTCCACTTGTGTGCTCTTAGTTTGTGACGGGTGTGTGTTGACTTTTGCATCACTGTGTTGATCTGTAACATAAAAACACACAACATGTCACTCTGAGATTGAGAGATTCATACAGGTTGGATAAATTAAATGCGTTATTTCCATTCATTCATTTTGGTAAGGAAACCATTCCCATGTCCCATCGGTTGCGCACAGACACAGGACGGACGGACGCAGAGGCTATGTGTCGTAGGCATAAATTACGCTTTACTTGTGTCATTACACAAAAGAGAGGTATGTTCAGACTTAGGCCCAGTACCATTTCTACCCCTTACTGCTCCGCTTAGCCCTTCCCCTTGGTTTTTTCTTTGGGCGCTAGGGCTAGGGCTAAGGGCGGGGCTACCTGGCCCTTCAAGCGAAGGCGCTCCAGGACCTCCCTCAAAACGAAGGGGTATTACACATAGTTTTCAGCAGTGGCTTTCGTTTCCTATGTTTACATCCCTCTCACTTGTCACTCAGTTTCGAGGTGAAGGGGGAGGGTTAGGGGGAAGGGGAAAGATTACAAACGGTATTGGGCGGGGGCGCCGTGGCTCAGTGGCTAGAGCATCAGACCATTACTCTGGGGATCCGGGTTTGATTCTGACCCGAGGTCATTTCCCTGGTCACCCCATCTCTCTCTCCCACTTGTTTCCTGTCATCTCTACACTGTCCTATCTGATTAAAGGCAAAAACACCCCAAAAATATCTTGAAAAAAAAAGAAATGGGATTGGGCTTTACTCTTGTCATTGAGGTATATTTAGACTTACGTGTGTCACTGGTTATTGGGGGGTTTGGCAGCTCATGTCCCCTTCCAATGGCATCTTCATATCTGGGAGCTTTGGGGCTGATCTCTCTTCCTGAATCTCCACTCTCCTTAACACAGAACACACACACACACACACACACACACACACACACACACACACACACTTTACTTCGTACATCTGCATGAATTTGTTTACAGTTCTTCATTCTTTCAGACTCTCCCTTCATAATCTCACTTGATTATGGGGGTCTACAATAAGTAGGCTAAAAACACGTGCCATCCCTTTGTTCATAAGACATTGCCCTATCCATACCATATCTCTATAGATATGCAACATTATTTGTTGTATTATATTCCTCATCATGGAGTGTACAGGCAGGTGTCTAAATAATAGACAGCATATGAGTAACTAGAGATTCATAGATAGATACAGTAAATAGAGAAAGAGATAATATATTTAAGCAATAAGCCAGAGAGGCCGTTCTATATCCTTCATATACCACAGCTGAGGGTTGTTGTTGGGCACAAAGTGAGTGGAGCGAAGTTGAGTACTGTTACTGTGAACAACCCTGAGCTATGCTATATTAATGATATGGATGGATGGATAGATAGATAGATAGATAGATAGATAGATAGATAGATAGATAGATAGATAGATATTTCTGTGTACTCACCGTGTGTCTTTGTCCTGTGTCCGTTTTTTGTCCAGATTTTCCCTCTGTGTTTGTTCCCTCAGTGCTGTCTTTCATGTCTGTCGCTTTATACACAAGTATTTTATCAGTTAGTATACTTCTTCAGTCAAAAAAGGACTCAAGTATTCTATCAGTTAGTGTACTTCTTAAGTCAAAAAAGGACTCAAGTATTTTATCAGTTAGTATACTTCTTCAGTCAAAAAAGGACTCAAGTACTCTATCGGTTAGTGTACTTCTTCAGTCAAAAAAGGACTCGAGTATTCTATCAGTTAGTATTATTCTTTTGTCAACCAATTAGGACACAAGGATGTTATGAGCCATTTATGGCATAAGTATGAATGAGTCAGCTAGTTAGGACTCAAGTGTGTTAGGTAGTTAGTACCTTCAGGCAGCCAGTTAGGACAGAAGGACTTTATGAGTAAGTATTCTTCAGTAGTTGACTGACATACAATTTTTTATACTGAGATGACACATCATAACTAGCTACTTACCTACAACTTTGAGGGATTCCAAAAGTTTTTTTGCATCAACATCTTGGTCAAAATCCTTAAAGTCCTCTATTACAAGAAACTCGAGATCGCTCACATTTCTCACTTTCGTAATTTCCAGATGTTGAATGAGTTTGTCATACGTCTCCTGCTGAAGGGTTGGCAGCGCCTCCTTGATGATGTCCTTCCAGGACGCCATGTTTCCTCATTTACCTTTATCCAATACACAACACTCAGACTTAGAGTACAGCTCAAACACACAGAGTACACCTCTCCCTCACATGAATACATGCACACGCACACGCACACACACACACCTTTATCCAATACACAACACTCAGACTTAGAGTACAGCTCAAACACACTGTGCACACATCTTTCTCCCTCACATCCTCAACTGCACAGAGTACAACTCTCTCTCTCTCTCTCTCTCTCTCTCCACACACACACACACACAGTGTAGGCTACACTTTCTATAAACTTTTGCTTGTTTCAGGAGTATTCATGTACTGAGTTTAAATCGTCTGAACTGAAGCACCAAATGCACATACAGTATTCCTTGATATGAACCCATATGAGCCAAATCAATGCACAGTTGTTGTTAGTTGAAAAGGAACTCGGTGTAGGCTGAAGGAATAATCTCAAAAAATACATTACAGTAATGTAGACTAAAGCAATTAGCTTATGTGGTAAAGGAATGATCTCATTTATGTTACATGAGTGGAATAAGCTAATTTAAATGAATACAGATTGAAGAAAGATTTATTTAAGATATATCAATGTAGGGCAGGCTAATATAATTAGCCCATAATCTATATTAATGTTGGCTAAAGGTTCATTAGCTTCATTAATGTAAGCTAAAGGAGTTAGCTCATAAGCTACAACAATGCAGGCTAAAGAGCTAATTGAAGCTATAGTGAACTGCCCGTGTAGCAAAGCTTTTTTTCTCCACCGAAAGCACTGCCCCGGGAGTGAATCTACTGAGCTTCATTTGACTACATGTATAACTTTACTAGTCTTTGTCCAAACAACATCAAACTTGGCACTGCACTCACTTACTTGAAAAATGAGTGGAAACTCGTTGCCTCAAATGAATTAAGTAACTATAACTTATCTTTTTCAAGTTAAAAGCACATAACATCTAAAAAGATAAGTTATAGTTACTCAACTCATTTGAGGCAACGAGTTTCCACTAATTTTTAAAGTAACCATTACAAGTCATTTTTTACAGTGTGCTTAACAAATTTGAGGTCAGTCGGACAAATTGTTGAAGAGTTATGCTTGGAACACACACACACAGACAGAGAGACATTCCTTGCATTACTAGATAGATATTAATGTAAACAATAGAAATAAGTTCATACCTGAGTAGGCTATATGGACTCTTCTCTCTCTCTCTGCATGACAGTTTGTACAACAGCAACAGATTATGCAGCCTGGGGGGTGGGAGGTATGTGTGCCTACGTGTGTGTGTGTGTGTGTGTGTGTGTGTGTGTGTGTGTGTGGGCTCACCGAGATCAAATCCAAATCTTTGAGGTGGTGTGTGATGCCCACTACAGGTCACTCTGAAGGGGTCTGTGTTCTTTGAAATCACATGACTTACAGACAGACAGTCAGAGGGGTGATTGGCCAGAGCAGCTGCAATGATGGAGGGGTCTCAGTTTACCTTTGGCCTATTTATAGCAAACACACACACACACACACACACACACACACACACACACACACACACACACACACACACACACACACACACACACACACAACCAATCCACTTTACTTTCACTTTCAGATGGAGTTTGGGAAACTCTTTTCTATGCTGTGTTATTGTGCACAGACAGCAATTCCTGGAAATACATTCAAACGACCAGTTAAATATATTTTTAGCTTCATCTGACCAATCAAATACATTTTAATGAGCTCAGTGAAATGTTAAAAGTGAAATATATTTCAATTAGCTACAGACAGGGGCGGACTGGGACAAAAAAATGGCCCTGGCATTTCGAACAAGACCAGCCCACCATACTGGTCAGACTATTAGAAAATAAGCCTATGATTACAGTTAAAGCGAGAATGTCAGAGCCGTCGGCCCAAATAGTGTGTCAGCTGGGCATTTGCCCTGTGTGCCATATTGCCAGTCCACCCCTGGCTACAGAGTATCAGTCAAATGCATTTTAATTACCAGTTAAATACATTTTAATGAGCTTATGTGTTGTGTGGGTGATGTGAGGTCTACTGACAAAGTATTTGCTGGCATGATAAAACAGTGAAATGTTAAAAGTCAAATATATTTCAATTAGCTACAGAGTATCAGTCAAATGCATTTTAATTACCAGTTAAATACATTTTAATGAGCTTGTATGGGTGATGTGAGGTCTACTGATAAAGTATTTGCTGGCATGATAAAACTATATTCCCAAACAGAAATGTGACAAACGGGCATTTACATACATATCGGGCCTATCAACACTAATATGCGGCCATGTGAGCTATGTACAGCCCTTTCACTGTAAAAAAAAGAATTTGTAATGGTTACTTGAAAAATGTGTGGAAACTCGTAGCCTCAAATAAGTTTTTTAATGTTCCAGTTTTGATCTGAGCATTAAGTGTTAACAACAGAAGTAATTTTTTTTTTTCAACACCGAACAAACAATGATCATTTTTTTGTACCTAAAGACCATGAAAACAAATCAGCATGAATACGGTATTTACCCAGATGCATCTGTAGCCAGAAGTATGTTCAAAGAGTTTGAAAACTTTTACATATGTAAAAACAAACAGAAAGTGACATTTTGAGATTATTTTTATTGCTCCCGTAAAATGTTGCCTCTAATGAGTGCTTCCCACAACAGCATTTACCTTACATTTACATTTATGCATTTAGCAGCTTTTAGCTTTTATCCAAAGCGACTTACAAAAGAGGGATGAGGTTTGATCATTTTTTAACATATCATGTCAGAGATAGGTTTTGAACCCACAATGTTCTGCTTTGAGAGACTAAGCATTAACCCACTGAGCTAATAATGAGAATTGCAGTAACAACAGTGATGTTCTTATATCATATAATCACTCATCATCATAAAATCACACTCATGAAGGGTACAGATTATTATATAACATCATCATAAAGTCATTCTCATAAAGGGTACAGACAGAATTTATACACTTTAAGCTCTGTGGGTCAGTATTCTGACCTTTTGAATTAACTAACAAGTAATTATTAATATGAACATAAAAAAATTGACTTGCAAACACAGCTGGAGCAGTTGTAAGTGTGTGTGTGTGTGTGTGTGTGTGTGTGTGTGTGTGTGGTTGTGAGAGTGAGAGAAAGTTGGTGTGTGTGAGGGATTGATACAAGAAAATTCTCATCACATCTATATACTAGAAATACTATTGTAAAACGTAGTAAAATTGCATTCATAAAGAAAGACACAAAGAAAGAAAGACACTAGGCTACAGGAAAAGTAAAACAAATAAACAAATGCTATTAAAATATAATGAATAACATAATGATGGGGAAAAAAAACATCCATCAGGATGATCAAGATCTGTCTTCAGTGGTGTGGTCAGCAGGAGGGAGAAATGTGATGGCCCACACACACACACACACACACACACACACACACACACACACACACACACACACACACACACTGTAGCATACTATGACCTGTGATGGTGTTACTTGCCCACTTCTGAGTCTTAAGAGGCTCTGGGATAATCGTGTAGTATACTGCTGTGTGTGTGTGTGCGTGTGTGTGTGTATGTTTTGGGGGGTGGGTGGAGGGCACTGCTCTATAGTATACTTCACTGTGAGTGTGTGTTTGAGGGACACTGTGGGAGTGTGTTTGTTCATATGCACCAGTCCAGCACACTAGTGTGCATAATGTGTTCGTTCATATGCACTTATCCAGACTCTCAATGGCACACTAGTTTGTGTGTGTGTGTGTGTGTGTGTGTATGTGGTTATTCATATGTACTTATCCAGACTCTCAATGGCGTCCTCTTTGCTGTGTTTTCGCCATTCTTCCACCTCTGGCTCTAGTTTCCTGCTGTAGTGTTCCTCCAGCTCCGACTGAAACTGCCACACAAACCACTTCCAGTAGGGCAGCTCCGAGTTGTCTGGAGTGATGCTCCACGTGGCGTAGTCCCCTCCTGCGGATCGGTAATCCTTGAAGGGAGTATACTCTTCGGAGGACGACGAAAATGACTTGTCGCTTACAACCAAGGTGGTGCAAAAATCCGAACAGAGTGTGTCTGTATTCCTGTACCTCCACCCGGTGATGCCAACTGCTCGGTGGAAAGGGACCATGTGGTCTCCAGGGTGTCCCTCTATTGTGTTTGTGCAGATGGCCTTGCAGAACGGGCACTGATGCCAGCAGCACTGGCAGAAGTGCTCAATCAGAATCTTGTCAGGGCTTTCCCTGAACATCTCCATGTTGAGGTCCTCCAGGCTGCTCAGCTGACTGGTCAGGTCTTCGGTGAGCTGACAGAGTTCTCTCTTAATGATATCCACTAGAAGGTCGAAGTCGTTGACGTTCTCTTGACTCAGATCTGTGCACCTGTTCTCCAGTAAGTCAGTCAAGCCATCAGAGAAATACTCCAGCCAAGACGCGGTGTCTCCCCCGTCAGCTTTGACCTGCTCTGTGGCACCAACAGCAGCCCTGACCACTGCTTTCTGCAGGTCCTTGATGTGCTGCCTGATCATGGTGAGAATGATGGGGTCACCTGCTGGACTGCTTTTGCGCATGTACTCATCAACCTCCTCCATAATGAAGTTTTCAAAATGCTCTCTGGGATTCTGAATGTAGGTCATGAACTTGCCAAAGTCCTCACCCTCTGCGAGTGCCCTCAGAATATGTTTCTCCATGTTAGATCTGTTCCCATTGAATGCTGGGATGCTTGTTCTCATTTCTCCTGCTATGTCAGTGGCACTTTTGTTGTAAGCCTTCCTCAAGATGGGCTCCCTTAGTTCATTACAGATCAGGTCTCCCAGCACGGCAGCACAGTTCGCTCCTCGGCAGTAGATCTGGAAGATTTTGTAGTACTCAGGTTTCTTTTTCTCCAGGTATATGTGGGGATCATTTGCTTCCCTGAACATTTTGTGGAGCTCAACAAACCTCAAGACTGCTGGCTCACAAACATAGAGTGAAAGGTCCACCTTAAACTCTCTCTTGAATTCAAATTTAGTTATTGGTTTGTATTCCTTTACACATTTAGTGACTAGATGTGCTATTTCCTGAATGTAACTTGGATTGTAACCTTTATCTGGTTTTGTTTTAACTAAGCTCCCAGCCTTCTTTGTAACATCATTGATGAGTTCCCTTATTGAATTGTTGTCTTCAGGTTTTAAACCTTTATCTCCAAGAACTGCATCTTTGACTTTCCCCACAAAACCTCTGCTCACTGTGACATAATGAGTGTAGTCACCAATCTGATTGATTGTCTTAAATTTTCCCCTGACCAGACACTCTTGTACTAAGCTATATTCAAAGATTTCATAGAGAATATTGAGCATATCCTGCCTGATGTTGACGTCGCCGACAGGAGTGGAGTGACTTTTCACTTCAGCTGCCCAATCCTCCCACATGGAGTCAAACGCTTTCCTCAGCTCCGCCTTGCTGATCCCCTTCTGCCGGAGTTTCAAGGCCAATTCTTTGCTTTTATCAAAGAGCTTCTTGTCGTGCTGATCCTTCTTTTCATCCAGCTTCTTGCGGGCATTTCTTTGTGAGATGACGTCGGCCAGTTTTGCTGTTACCTTTTGCACAAGTTCCTCATGCAGTTCCTTAATTTTTATCTCAAATTTGACCTTCCACTGAACCAAGATGTCTTTTGATTTTTCATGGTCGAAGTACAGACCCATGTCTCTTTGGATATTTTGAAGGGTCTCTCTGCTGCTTTCAGCTAGAAGGCTTTTACTCACTTCATGCAGTTTGAAATTGTTAATTTTTGTGTGCAACTGCTCCTCAATTTTCAACATTTCACTTCTAAGACACCAGGTCCACTTCCCATATTCCTCCTCGAGAGTCCTGTATGCCGCAATCTCCAGAGTGTTTTTGAAGCTGAACACAAAGTCCTCACTCAGCAGGGCATTCCAAAGGTCTTTCACACGTTCCTTCAGTTCTGTCAGCGTGAGGCCATTGGATTTGGAGGCGTGAGAGACCACAGTGTTCCTCAGCTCTTGGATGCTTTCACTGTAGGATGGGTTTGGTGGGGCCATAGGTGGGCTGCCCTCCCACAGCTGGGCAAAGTACTTCACGTCTTTCTGAATGTCAAAGGAAATGACATCACTGAAACACTCTGCATCACACACTTCCTCTTCTGCAGCCAACTTTGTCATCTCATCCAGTTTCTCCTGCAAGCGTCTCCTGCCCTCCATGTTCTTTTCTCCAGCTGTGACATCAGTCACATTCTGATGCACAAACATGCAACTGGGATTCAGTCTGACCTTCTTCATCCTCAGGAAGGCCTGGACAACTATCTGAAGGATGTCCTGCATCTCAGAGGGGTTCTCTCCAAAGATGTTGATCAAAGTCATATTTCCAAGTCCAACTACAAATGTAGCAAGCTCATTGTCATGGTGAATCGTTATTTTTCCTGCCAGTTCAAGAGCTCTAAGTCCCTCAGTATCAACAACCAGGATGTAGTCAAACTTGAGTTTTGCCTTCATCTCCTCTGCCACTTTGACCAGCTGCATAAAAGCTCCTCTGGTGCATCTGCCAGCACTGACTGCAAACTGGAGTCCAAACATGGCGTTCAGCATGGTGGATTTCCCAGAGCTCTGGATACCCAAAACTGACAGCACAAAGACTCTTTTGTCTCCCAAAATCTTGATGAGTTCATCTAGAACAGCAGAAACCCAGACCAGAGGAACATGAGCAGCATCTCCATCCATCAGCTCCAGTGGGTGTCCAGAGATCATAAGTTCAGCTGCCATTTTAGGGAGCTCTGGCATGATCATGTTGTCCTCTCCTCTAACGTCTTTCTGTGTTGATTCCCAAGCTTCATAAACTTGCCCCATTTCCCTCAAAAAATGTTCAAGCCCAAACGTTGCTGTACTTAGTCGGTTTGATATTTTTTCAAGTTCATTCTGTTCTTTGTCCATCTGCTCTGTTTTGCCGTGGGTCTTTTTTAGATCCAAGACCTGTTTCCATTTAACATCATACTCATGTAGAAGGTCATATAGTTTGTCTGATGCAAAGTCATCCAATAGACTCCCAATCCACTTGAGAAAGTACTTTCCCTCTGTGACTGAGAGTGATTTCAAGTAGTCGGTAAATAGCTTCATCACCCCAGTCTGGCCCTGTGCTCTCTGCCTGAGTCTGAGGTCCTTCATGCTGCTCTGTTTAGCGCTTTTCTCCTTCTCTGGCTTGTCACCTCTTAAACGATGCAGCTCTTTGCTGATTTGGCTCCACTCGTGCCACAGTTGCCCCTGGCAGGGAAGGAAAGCTTCCTTCATTTTCAGAGGCTCCTGGGTTCCTAGAAGATGCATTATGTGAATAGCAGCGTCCCTCCCTCTTTTGCACTCGTTGCTTTCAGTGTCTATTCTGACCTCTTGATAGCGTGACATATTCTCCATGTTAAAGTAGACAGTCCTTTCGGACAGATTCTGTTTGATTGCCCTATTTAGTTCTTCTGATACATCAGACTGGTTTCTGTTCTTTAGTCCTAGTTTATATTTATCTTTGCCTATCTCAGTGATGGGATCTTCATTATCTGTGAGAATGCAGATCAGTGGTTTTGGGGATTTAAAAAGCTCTTGCACTATGGTCATATTTGCACCTTTTTCTTTCTGTTCAGATATGAAAACAACATTAATTGTGGCCAATTCAGTCACAATCCTCCTCTGTGCAGGGCAGGCTCCTGCATGACCATGAAGATTGCAGAAAGCAACACAGTCAGTGAATTTATCCGTGGGTTTGCCAGAGGGGCAGTACCAGGCGATCTCCACCACTCCCTCCATCAGTAGTCTGGTTCTGCTGCTCCCTGGGCAGTTCCTGTGGAAGAAAGTGTTGTGCTTCTCATTGATCAGACTGTTCATCAACTGAGACTTAGATGAAGACACAGAGCCCAAACGGAAGAAAGCCACCATTGGAGTTTCTGCTTTGCAAACCGACTGGCTTTGGCTGACAATGTGACCTGTGCTGTCAGTTTTCTTCCAGCTCTTCTTGATTTGCTGAAATGTCCAGAGTGGGAATTCAATCTCGTTGGTGAAGGGGTTTGACACAAGCAGAGGCAGGGCATACTGACACTGGGAGAGTTTAGTCACTATGATCTGCTTCAGGAAGTGATCTGCACAGTGGAACACTGCCATCTGCAGATCCATGGGATGGATTTGGGCAGGTTTGCTTGGTTTGGCTACACTCTTGCTTTTGAAAATGGCAGCAAAGACATCAGAGACATCACTCTTCTCACCTTTCTCCTGGAGGGGTTGTGAGCCACCTAGCATGGCTTCCTCCCCTCCTCCTCCCTTCTGGAGATCCATTGTATGGATCTGGGGGGAGTTACTAATACCTGCCCCTTTATTATTTTGAAATAAGGCAGAAAAGCCATTGTTATATGAAGCCTGACACTCTGTAAAGCCAGTACCTGACAAAGAAGTCTCTGCCTTAATTGAGGTGTATCTAGCATTATAATTCGCTGTTAACAGCTTTTGTAGGAACACAATTGCCAGTTCTTTCTCTGTGTTGGATTCCTGGACATGTAGTGAGTGAGAGGATAGTTGAAGCACGTCAGAAGTTTTAATTGTTTGTGTAACATCCAGGCTAAGTCTACTCAAAAGGTTTGAAATGTCACTCATTGAGATTCCACAATCAATTTCCTGGACTTTCTCTTCAAGATCTGGTGTTGATGACTTGGAGGCAACTTCCTGTTTTGTTTGCCGTGTTGATGGCTGGGTGTTAAATTCGTCTTTAAAATGCTGTCTTGATGACTTGGTGTTAGCTGTCGGTTTAGACTCCTGTGACGATGGCTTGCCATTGTTTTGGTGCTTGGTGCTGTGTCTTTGATGACCTGGAAAAAGCAGATGACACACCTAAATAAATTAGCGAGTGAAAAAGTTATGTACCTGGATAAGTCATGACCCATTGCTAAGGGTCATGGACCAAACAGAGGCTAGTTCTGACAATTTGACCTGTACTATCAGTTTTCTTCAAACTCTTTCTCATTTGCTGAAATGTCCAGAGTGGGAATTTAATCTCCTTGGTGAAGGGGTTTGGCTCACACAGAAGCAGGGCATACTAACACTGGGTGAGTTTAGTCACTATGAGCTGCTTCAGGAAGTGATCTGCAAAGTGGAACACTGCCACCTGTCAATCTCCTGTACCTGTGTGACTGGGCGATGCCATTGGAGGAATAGCTGGATCAGCCGGTGGTGGTGTTGGGCTAAGCACCTCCCATTCTGATTGGACTCCATCCTCTGTGTCTTCCGATGGAGATGGCTCCTGGTAAATGTCCATGGCTTCCATGTCTGTATCTTGGTCAAGACCCTTGGCAAGTTCAACACAAATAGTTATATTAATAAAAAAGATGCTTGAAGATTATAATAATATGGTTCATGTAGGTGTTTACAGGAGGTGAAGGGCCCCCCATGTCCTGTTTGCTTGGGGCCCCCAAGTACTTTGAAACAGCCCTGCAGTAAATTCACCACAGAACAAGAAGGCAGTCTGTTTTTTTATTGTAAGGTGAGTGTGAATAGAATTAAAGCATGTGTGGTTGAATAATGTTGTGTTTGGTGTTGGAGGTAATACATTTGTTTGAATGTTATTTGAGTATGTGAGAGAGATATTATAATTAGTGCTGTCAGTTTAACGTGTTAATAACGGCGTTAACGCAAACCCATTTTAACGCCGTCAATTTTTTTAACGCGCGATTAACGCATTTGACCTGCCATTATCAATGGAATGTGAAAAAAAAATATCTCCGACATTCCAACACCTCCCGACGTTTCAGTATGTCCTGTGTTTGTATTAGGCTTGAAGTAGGCCTACTGCTTAGCCTAGGACCTAGGCTACTCATGCCTACAGTAGCCTACACACGCACTGCACACAGGCACGGGTGTCTGCACTCTGCCCTGCTGCTCCGATGTCAGTGAAAACAAATATTTTACCGACACTATTGTTGACATTCACTCACATGTTCGCATATTTAGGTTGTTAATTAGCTAGAGGATTGATGTTGTCACTTAGAAATCCCTTCTCTTGAACTGAATACCCCGCAAATAGGCTAATATCAGTTTCAAAATTGCAGCGCGAGTGAGAGAGGTGAAACAGGTCGGAGCGCAACTGAGAGAGAGAATGTTTGTGAGCGTCATTTGATGTCAGTGAAAACAAATATTTTACAGACACAATCGTTGACGCTCACTCGCATGTTCGCATATTTAAGTTGTTAACTAGCTAGAGGATTAATGTTGTCACTTAGAAATCCCTTCTCTTGAACTGAATACCCCGCAAATAGGCTAATATCAGTTTCAAAATTGCAGTGAGAGGTGAAACAGGTTGGAGCGCAACTGAGAGAGTGAATTTGTGCAAACGAGACGCATATAGCCTACCTGATTCTGAACATTATGACCTTGTCACTAAAATGAGAGCTTCTTGCAGGGCAATTCTTGCATTGCCAATATGGCAAAATGCATTTTAAAGGTATGCTCATGCAATGTAGGTTTATTCATGTAGACCATAATGCCATATTTTCATTGAGCCTCTTTAGAATAGCTTATAGGTTAGTAATTTAAAGGGCCACCATCCAGGGTTTTTTTTTTTTTTCTTCTTTTTTTGTAAACTTGTGAACTAGCAACATAAAAGACATCAACATCTCTCTGGCAGTACTTGAACATGTTAATATTTTCTGATGCTGTAACTGGGTTTTCTTTTATTTTAAATTGGTATTCACCCCCACCAATGAATGCTGATAACAGCATTAAAATAAAAATAAATAAATAAAAATGGGACAAAAAGAAATCGAGGGACATTTAGAATAGAAAGAAATTTGCGATTAATCGCGATTAATTATGAGTTAACTACGGCAAAAATGCGATTAATCGCGATTAAATATTTTAATCGCTTGACAGCACTAATTATAATGGATTGAATGGTTTATCCTGCGCTCACCGTATTTGTATGTCCTTTGTCATTCTGGTCAGATGTTCCATCGACATCTGATGGTTGAGCAGCCAAAAAGGGAAGACAAAAGTATTATATTTGATGTGAAGTGTACTTTACAACAGAAAGTTTATATAAGTGTTTTTCCTTAGTAGTTGAGGTAAGTGTGAGTATTTTTCCTCAATATTTTTTATATGTCATGTACATTTCACCGAACCGTGAAAAGTATCACCACAAAGTGTCCTCTAGAAACTCATAATCAATATCATAGAGTATATACTGTTACTGCAGCTGTGGGCCACACATCTTACCTCTGGTTTTCAGAAAACTCAAGAGTTTCCGTGCTGCAATGAGTGGAATCACATCTTTTATGTCCTCTAGGGTAACAAACTGGAGATCGTTCTCATTTTCCACACCGATATCAGCCAAACGCGTGATAAGTTTCTTGTAACTCTCAGCAGTGATTGTGGGTAGTGCCTTTGTGATGATATCCTCCCAGGATTCCATGACTCTTTACTTACTTTTAACAGAGGCAATCATATAGAGGCACAAGATTGACATGAAATCGTTTGACAATTACATATACAGTATATTAACACAGAAGTATGGTTTCCCAGTGAAAATGTGTCTACAAGGTGCTAACCTGGCTATCAGTATCAAGGTTTCCCAAATTTGCTGTTATTGAAAAGTCTGAATTTTCATGATGAAATGGCTAATGCAGTTTCTATCAAAAGCCACAATCTTGCACCTCAGTATATGGGCCATTATTAGCTTGCTTCAAAAGATTGCATATTCCTACTAAATTTGGATTCATATATTTAGGCAGAAAAGGGTAGGTGGATTATGTTGTCCATCTGTTATGCTATTATGTTGTCCTAAATGCTGGGTTGAACTTAGAGGGTGCATAAGCGGCAATTGTGCACCACTATATCCCTGACTGGATGAACTTTGAAAAGGTACAACTCAACTCCAGGGGAGGGGAGCAATAACAGGCTCCTATATCTCCAAGCAATCTATTATGTAATATATAGTTTATACTCAACTCTATTCAAAACTACAAAGAATTTCTTACAAATTTTAATCACCTGTAACCATAAATAATTAAGTAATAACAACAGGAGTACAAATGACTGAAAAACACCAGTAATAATGAAACTTATATTATAATATAATATTATATTATAATACTAGATAAATATAAATTATTGTTAAAATTCCAGTGATAATGATACTGTAATACAGTATCAATATAGGCTAATAATACTCATAAAGAAAAAGAGATAATGACCATCATTATTACAATGCAAACATGTGACACTGTTAGTATGCCATCTACAGTACAAGCTAGAAATTAAGATGAAATAAGAAAAAAAGGTTGGCCTACTGTTAATACTTCCACTGTAATTGTTTTATAATGAATACAGTAGCACATACCTGCTATAGTGTCTCCTGTCAGTGCTAGTTGCTGTAGTCTGAATCATCCAATTCCCCAATGCTACTGGTGAGAGACTGCAGGTGGTGCTGAGTTTATATACTGTAGCTCCGGATGGCATCGTGGGCATGACTTGCAGAAAGGGGGGGCTGGGGCTCCTGTAGGCTAATGTTTGGATGGAAGTCATGTGGTTTCAGAGAATGCTCTGGGAGTGGGCACACACACACACACACACACACACACGCTCACTTTGCCCTAGTAAGCCCCATCCTTGAAATCACATGACCTACAGACATTCTCTCTCTCCCTCTCTCTCTCACACACACACACACACACACACACACACACACACACACACACACAAACAAAACAATGGAATCGAATGTTGGAAGCAGAGTGCTGAGCACTGTGTCGGAACCGGTGTGCGGAGGCCTTAAGGAGTCAGGAGTCGGGAAGAATGACCTCCTACTGTCATTCAAAACAATAGCAAAAACATCAATTACTCAGTAGCAAGAGATCGACAGACTACACTGTGACGGCTGAATAGGCTACTGCGTGCCGTCTTTTCCTCTGCGCTCTCTCTGTCTGCCTCCCTCTCAGGTCATTGCTGGCATGACCAAAGCTGTCTCCTAATCAGCTGGCTTGTATAATGGTTCTTGCTACATCCATTGAGAGGGCTGGGCTGTGTCTTTGGCGTCTTTTGAGAGAGCTGCGCTCTTTTCTTTTGTTTTTTGCATCCATACATTCACATTCTCTTACATGCCCCCTGGCTGACATACCTATACTCATTGCTGCCAAAGACACCTGATTGCTTCCTTTATTTTTTCATTTAATAAATTATTTAAAAGTTTGTCTGTGAGTTGTCCTCCTTTGTTCAAGGCCTTTGAGCCAAAGCCTGATATGATCATCCGCTTTTACATCGTTTCACTTTGTGCAAAGCGTCTGAAACATCTCCATTGGCAATCATTTTCCACTCTAGAGAGCGCTATGTGCTATGCAATGTTTTAAAACACTGAGCTACAGTTTGTTTAAAACGCATATAAAACATGTTAATATAATCATAAATTATTATCATTTATAATTATTAATAATTATATTATCTTAACTGGATGTTACTGATGTCCGTGCACAATATCATGCAACTGGTGAGAGGTGGTGCTGAGTTTACATAGCCTACTGTAACACAGGATGGCTTTGTGTGCATGAATAGCAGAAGGGGGCTGGAGGTCCTGTAATGTCTGGATGGAAGTCATGTGGTTTCAGTGAATGCTCTGGGAGTGGGCATACACACACACACACACACACACAAACACTTTCACTTTCAGTAGGCCCTAGTCAGCCCCATCTCTGAAATCATGTGACCTATACAGACACTCTCACACAGACACAGATACACACACACGGCATGCAGATAAAGGGAGTATTAAAAATAGTCTTAACCTCACCAATCAGTAATGGCCACGGGCAGTAGTCCACTGCAATAGCCCGTTTCAGCCAACCAGCAGTCATTGTGACGTGCAGCAGTAGTCCAGGCAGCATAAGGTTCTCTCCTCTCCGTCCTCTCGACAGTTGCTTGACGGGGGTCATCTTCACACTGGCTCGACAGGTGTGTTTTATAAACACAAATAAAACACATGCCTTATACTTATGACATACTGTATACTACTGGTATTATGCACTCCACACAAGGGCGTTACTGACCATTACTTGCCCAATATTTCACAGGTTGGAATCTGAAGTGTTACACCCACACACAAACACACACACACCCACACACACCCTGCATTCCACACTAGGGCTATCAGGATCACTATTTACCCAATGCTTCACAGGTCTTAATCTAAAGCGTTATTGTGTTTTGGTCTCTCACTTCATACTATTTGCGTTAGAGCTCACATTGGCTATTTCATTTCCATGTGTCTCTAGATATTGTAGACAGACAGACAGACAGATAAATAGTCAGCGTTCATTTGCTAGACAAACAAAAAGGTCTACATTCATCAAATACAAGCAAACCACAGACGGTTGCAACATGTAGCATACAGTACATAACAAGTTGCTATGTGTGTGTGCAAAATTGAAGTTGGAATGAGCTTTCAGCTGCGTTGTCCACTAGGTGGGGGTGTTGTGTGCTAGTTGAGTCTGATCTGAAGTGGAGTGGGGAGCAGACTTACAAATGGTACACTGAAAAAAGGGAAAAGAGGGGTTGTTGATGTATTTTTATTCACTATATAAAAAGTAATTGCTTCTGCCAGTGGCAGCCATGTTGGATTTCTCCATTTTGAGGCATTATGGGTAATTTTTGAGCCTGGCATACAGAAGATTTGAATTCAGCACCCTTCAAAACCCATCAAAGTGTTGTATGCCAAAAATTAACGTGATTCGCCTTCAGGAGTCTAAATAAGCACATTTTCCAAAATCCTGCCTAGACTATTCAAGTTCCCTCTCTTAACATGTACTGTATAAATCACGTACAACTATTGTATTCATGGAGGAAGTACAATTATGAGATGAAGTCATGTTTAGAATAAATGAAATAGTTTGGTTTGAAATTTGTATCTCCATACACTACGAAGAGTTAAGAAGCACCAGGCACCATTTATTGGCCATTGGTTATTAGTAGGCTACTGATGAATAAGGACCATTCCTTATGAAAATAATATTCAAACATCTGCCATTCCAGATGGTGATTTTTAATTAAAGGGGACATAGAAAGAATTGAGTAGTGTACCTTGTTCTCTGATGTTACAATACAATATATTCTATTGTATTTTGTGCAAAATAAGATCAAGTGATAATTAATTAACACCCCACATATTTATTTATGTTGTCTATGTGTCTTGTGTCTGTAAATGTGTGTGTTTTTTCAATAGTAATATTAATAATAATAAAAAAAACACCTAATATATAATGTATTGAAATGTTTTTTTTTTTTTTTTTGCCTTATCAACGCCCCACTCAGTTAACTTCAATTTAACTGCAATAGCTTTGTGCTATTTGACGTCACTTGTAGGCTTTGTTCTAATTCATCCATGTTTTAGTACCTATTCCTAAATTTAAGAGTTCCATGAAAGAGGGCAGAACCATGCCTCCTGTTCATGATGGCTATTTGACCATGCAGAATCTCACTTAAAAGGTCCCATATGCTTTTTCCAAGCCAACTTTTTTAGCTCTAGTGTTCAGAACAGGCTGTTTCTCATGGGGGTGTGCACCAGGTAACTAGCCAACACAGACCACCCCTAATTAGTCAATTGATCATTTTCATTCTTCTCAGCTGCAACTGCCTGCGAATTTCTCTCTCTCTCTCTCTTTTTTTTTTTTGCAATTATACATTCTCATTGCCCTCAGCTGCTTACATGGCTGCCAATGTTGTGGGACCCCACCCAACTTACCCTGTGACATACGTAGTTAGGAAAATTCTATGCAGGTGGTTTAAGCACACAGCAGCTGAACAGCTACTAACAGTGTAAATTGTCTATTTTAACAATTGAAGCTTTATCCAACTTAAGTGTGTGTAGAGGCAGTATAAACCCAAGAAACACATTCAAAAGCCATAAAAAGTGATTTTTCGTAATATGGGACCTCAGAATAGCCATTTGTCATAGTGCTCATGAGAACGCATCCATGCAATATGATTTTGCAGTCAGTTTGGAAAAATAGTTACGGTGAAGAGTTATAATGTCTTCATTTGGTGTCTCTACTTCTGTAGGTGCTCGTTGTGATGCTACAAAAAACCTTGATGACATCATGAAAAGTAAAGGGCCAGTCCGTAAACCCCCCCCCCCCAGAAGTATGTGGAGGAATCGGACAACTCAACAGATATTGAAAGTCCAGTGAAGGTAAAATGATTTCCAGTGATCTGCCAGGGTAATTCCAGAGTAGATTGGTCCATAGTCCTATTATTAGAAGTCCTGTGAAAATCTGGCCTATTGATAGTACCATGCTTCACACTCTCAATCCTCCCATTAAGGCTTATACCAGAGAACTTTTAATAGGGGAGAATTAGCACTCCGGTGGTATTGCGCCTAGATGGCGCGCGCGAGTCAGTGAAGAATGAATTGGGTTCTATGCAGCTGCACCCTAAAATGCTGCATTTCTTTAGATACAATTTTTTCTTGAATAAATGCATTCATGCATGCGGTTCAGAGTAATTTGATTTAATTCTCAGTTAACACATAATATTTTTAGCATTTTTTGTTCATTTGTAAAATCCCTTCCAAAGTGTCTGTCACGTGACACAGCAAGTCTTTCCCTATGGCCATTCACCAGAATAGAGTAGCAGAATGCTAGTGAGTCAGGGGAAAAAACAGCTCAAAGATGAAAAACGTAATGGTCATATGTATTAAATATATTTCATTTTGATTGAAATCCATGTCAAAGTTGCTTAAAATAAAATGCAATCTGTGATATGTTGTCCCTAAACATGTGAAAATTATACATTTAGCCCTATACCTCATAGGTGCCCATTGATTTTCCACTGACTCGCGATCGCCCCCTAGCGGATTTGCAATTGGAATTGCAGGTTGAATGGCGTTAATAGGAGTGCCATGGCTCGCCGTAAACGGGCTCTGCTTGTACACATTAAGCGTGTTCGACGTGAACTCCACTGACCTCCTGCAGCAGCGAGATTTACTACGCAACTGCAGGGGCGGGGAAATTACAGCTGCTATGAAGTTGGACACTCACCACTTCCCGTAGACCTGACGAAACATGGCGGATCTGGAGATACCTTTAATCGTTGGAGAAAATCAACAACGAAGGTGATCCACATTTCTCACATGATTCCATGTGCACTTGGCTGGCTCTTTTTCTCACATTGTTCTTTGACGTATTCATCTAATCTGACATGCTCAAAGAAGTCACGGATCCTTTTGTTATGGTTGAGAAGTGGTGAAGTGAGTTCGCTGCGGACTAGGCGACCAGAGTTCCGGAGGATGTTATTGTTGCCCTAGGGCCGTGGTACCAGAATCCACAAAACAGTAAGATTCCAGTAACCAAGAGTGTCCTGTCCTGTCTATGGACACTGGCAAATCAGGAATCGTATAGGGGTGTGGCAGACAGGTTCGACATGACAAAGTCGGCCCTAATGAATCACTTGCACGAGTTTTGTGCACTTGTAAATACACACCTTGGCCACCATATCACCAGGCCTGTGGGGGAGGAACTTGAAAGATCAGAACTTGGTCTGCCAGACCTGGGTTTCCCCGCACAGTGTGTGCTGTCGATGGGTGCCACATTAAAATACGAAAGCCCCATGTTGAAAACCCTCTGGCGTATTTGAACTGCAAACACTTTCATTCAGTTTTGCTGACAGGGTTCTGCACCAGCAAAAGGCGCTTCTGCCACATCAGTGTGGGTCACCCTGGCAGCTGGCATGACGCCAGGGCTTTCCGTCTGACCGAGGTTGCTCAACAACTGGAGCTTGATCCTCAAGCTCTGGTCCCTGTAGGAATGCATATGATTGGAGACTCGCCGTATCCCATCATGCCCCAACTCACAAGCCCTACAGAGACAACAGGCACCTCACTGCAAGGCAGAGGAATTTCAATAGAAGGCTCAACACAGCACGAGTTGCCATCTAACATGCATTTGGCTTGTTAAAGGGGAAATTCTGCAGGCTGCAGAATATGGAGATGGGGAGCATAAACCGCTTCAGCGCAGCTGTGTCTGCATGCTGCATCCTGTCAAACATCTGCTTCAATCAACAGGACCCCAATGAAGACCCAGAACTGAACGTTGATCAAGACACCAACCAACCCACCACAAGCAAATAATAAACAATCATGCATGTATCGTGACACCATCTGCAATAACCTGTAATTCAAAAACAATGTTTTCAATCATCAAGACTCCTGCTGTGCCTCCACGTGGCAGCTCATGGAAACTGGAATTAAACCAGGCCATATCAGCAAGGGATCTCGGGAGTTGGTCCCTAGAGGTATTATACCGTCATACTTTTTCAGACGTTGACATTAAAAGGTACAATGTGTAACGTTTCTACTGGTCAAAATATGCTTTACCTGTTGACAAGCTTGTCCTTTATCAAATATTAACCACCACTATTAATTTCGTATGTCCATATTGGCTTGAAACTTCGCATTTCCACGTACATTAACTTGGGTAGACTCTCCATGTATTTCCGCCATCTTGGAATACAGAAGCTGAAAGCGGTCATATTGTTGGTGTTTTTGCTATAGACTGACAATAGACCAACATCCGCATGCAGGCTTCCGTAGCTGTAATACGTGATTTGCGTTGCGTTACGCTTAATTTATCTCGAAGGCTACACATTGGGGCTTTAACCAACCACAAGCACAAGTCAAGGTTCCCATGGAATTTCTAGAGGCCTACAATAAAGTGTGTGTAGAGGCAGTATAGACCCAAGGAGCACATTCAAAAGCCATAAAAAGTGATTTTTTCGTAATATGGGACCTATTGTCAGGCATTTTTTAGTTTCTCGCTAGAAATGTCATAAAATATTTTATTCATGATAAAGATTTATTGCAACTGGGGCTGCTGCTAACGTTCATGTTTTACATATTTACTTCCTTAAACACTGAACATGTTTTTTGTGTTTGACGTTGTTGTGTCCTTCACAGCACATGCGGGACACTTCTGGTGCGTTTGAAGTTCATACTGGAGATATACAAGGCGCAAACATGTCACATTTTATCGACAGTGTGAACGACCTTGCAAAAAAAAAACGGATCCCACAAAAAGATCGGAATTGAGCATTTAGCCCTGCTGTGTGAACGTAGCCTGTTTGAATCAAATACGTTGTCGTCTTCTACTACATTTAGCTTTGATGCTGCACTGGTGAACTAGCTAGAATTGCTCTTAAAGAGTGTTGTGCTGCCGTAAAGCAGTTTGTTATCTCGCGAGGGACTAAGATTCAGGCGAGGTTGAAGCACTCACTTCAGCAGCAGTCCACTCTTTATGAATCTCCCAAACATTTTTAATGGCTTTTGTCTCCAGGATACGGTTGTCCCTATCATTTGTACATTTTTTTCTTCCATATCTTTTCCTTCCCTTCGCCTCTCTATTAATGTGCTTGGACGCAGCTCTGTGAACAGCCAGCCTTTTCAGCAATGAACTTTTGTGTCTTGCCCTCCTTGTGCAAGGCATCAATGGTTGTCTTTTGGACAAGTGTCAATTCTGCAGTCTTCCCTATGGTGGTTTAGCCTACAGAACTAAGCTGAGAGGCCATTTAAAGGCCTTTGCAGGTGTTTGAGTTAATTAGCTGATTAGAATGTGGCACCAGGTGTCTTCAATATTGACCCTTTCCACAATATTCTAATTTTCTGAGATACTGAATTTGGGGTTTTCATTAGTTGTCAGTCATAAACATCAGTATTAAAAGAAATAAACACATGAAAAGTATCAGTTTTTGTATTACGAATGACTATACTATACAAGTTTGACTTTGGGAATGGAATTACTGAAATAAATAAACTTTTATAACCAGCACCTGTATTACAGCGCACAGAGAACTTAGCCAATGGCACATGCCAATCTGAAATAGCCGTATACTCCAATGGCACATGCCAATCTGAAATAGCCGTATACTTGAGACTAATCATCTAAATTTTAGCCTAGACTCTAGACGTACCCCTAGTGGTAGCAAATTTGAATTTGCACAGAGGTACGTCTAGAGGCCACTGATAGAAACCCGTTTTAGCCTTCCTCTGGAGGCGGATAACCAATCACAGCGCGGTATGTGTACAGGAAATCGTAAGGCGGGCTTTGTACGATGACGACAGCCCTGCTCAAACCAGAGCGGAATCGTCTTTGGCTTTAGTTTTGGACGAATTGCACTTGTCATTTTCTTTGAAAGTGAAACAAGAAAGTGCACTGAAGTTTTTCGCTCTGAAAAAGATGTATTTGCCGTGTTACCGACGGGCTACGGGAAAAGTTTGATATACCAGCTGGTACCACTGGCCGGAACGCTAGCCTATTACTCACATGCATGCACACACACACACACACACACACACACACACACACACACACACACACACACACACACACACACACACACACACACTAATATACACATATTATCCGATACAGGCTTAGAGTACAGCTCAAACACATAGAACACACCTCTCTCTCTAACAATCTGCATGCACACACACACACCTTTATCCAATACACAACACTCAGACTTATCTCCTCAACTGCACAGACCACACCTCTCTCCCTCCCATCCGTATACACACTCAAACACACACACACACACACACACAGAGAGAGAGAGAGATACCTTTATCCAATACACAACAATTAAACTTAAGAGTACTCAACTGCACAGAGTACAACTCTCTCTCTCTCTCTCTCTCTCTCTCTCTCTCTCTCTCTCTCTCTCTCTCTCTCTCTCTCTCTCTCACACACACTACTTCTGTATCTGACCTGAGTAATGCTCTTGGTCCCTTATCTTCAAATTTCAGTAGTGTAGTCAAAAACCTTGGAGTCTACCTGGATTCTTCACTCACATTCAGTAATCAAATAAGCAGTGTGGTGAAGGCCAGTTTTTTCCAATTGAGAACTATTGCAAAGTTAAAATCTTTCCTCTCTGCTAAAGACATGGAAACACTAATTCATTCATTCATCACTTCAAGATTAGACTATTGTAATGCACTTTATTTTGGCCTTCCCAACTCTTCTATTGCTAGATTACAAATGGTTCAAAATGCTGCTGCTAGATTGCTTACTGGAACTAAGAAGCGTGATCACATCACTCCTGTGCTCTGTGAACTGCACTGGTTGCCAGTGAAATATAGAATTGAGTTTAAATTGTTACTTTATGTTTTTAAAGCCTTACATCAATTAGCTCCAGAATACATCTGCAATTTACTTAGTCCTTACTGTACTTCTAGGCCACTCAGATCTTCCTCTAAACTTCTTCTTTCTGTTCCCTCCTCTCACCTTAGAACCAGAGGTGACAGAGCCTTCTCTGTTTCTGCTCCCCAGCTCTGGAATAGTCTCCCCTCCCACATTAGGTCCATTCATACCATTGATCTTTTTAAGTCTAAGTTAAAAACACATCTTTTTTCCCTAGCCTTTAATTCTCCCTAAACCCTTTTCCTCTTTTATTTTTGTTATTATTTTTGTTTGTTTGTTTTATTTGGTCATTTGCATATTATTACTATTATTATTATTATTTGTTTATTATTATTGTATTATTATTATTATCATCATTATTATTATCATTATTTTTAAAGCACTTTGGATCAACTATGTTGTATGAAATGTGCTATATAAATAAAAGTGACTTGACTTGACTTGACACACACACACACACACACACACACACACACACACAGTGTAGGTTACACTTTATAGCACTTTCTATAAACTTTTGCTTGTTTCAGAAGTATTCATGTACTGAGTTTAAATCATTTGAACTGAAGCACCAAATGCACATACAGTATTCCTTGATATGAACCCATATGAGCCCAATCTATGCACAGTTGTTAGTTGAAAAGGAACTCGGTGTAGGCTGAAGGAATAATCTCAAAAAGTATATTACAGTAATGTAGGCTAAAGCAATTAGCTTATGTGCTAAAGGAACGAGCTCATTTAGGTTACATGAATGGAATAAGCTCATTTAAATGAATACAGACTGAAGAAAGATTTATCTAAGATATATAGGGGAGGCTAATATAATTAGCCCATAATCTATATTAATGTTGGCTAAAGGTTCATTAGCTTCATTAATGTAAGCTAAAGGAGTTAGCTCATAAGCTCCAACAATGCAGGCTAAAGAGCTAAGTGAAGCTATAGTGAACTGGCTGTGTAGCAAAGCTTTTTTTCTCCACCGAAAACACTGCCCCGGGAGTGAATCTACTGAGCTTCATTTGACTATATCTTTACTAGTCTTTGTCCAAACAACATCAAACTTGGCACTGCACTCACTTGTGTCATTAGCAAGATGCTTACCAAATTCGAGGTCAGTCGGACAAATTGTTGAAGAGTTATGCTTGGAACACACACACAGAGAGACAGACAGACGTTCCTTGCATTACTAGATAGATATTAATGTAAACAATAGAAATAAGTTCATACCTGAGTAGGCTATATGGACTCTTCTCTCTCTCTCTGCATGACAGTTTGTACAACAGCAACAGATTATGCAGCCTGGGGGGTGGGAGGTATGTGTGCCTACGTGTGTGTGTGTGTGTGTGTGTGTGTGTGTGGGCTCACCGAGATCAAATCAAAATCTTTGAGGTGGTGTGTGTGATGTCCACTACAGGTCACTCTGATGGAGTCTGTGTTCTTTGAAATCACATGACTTACAGACAGACAGTCAGAGGGGTGATTGGCCAGAGCAGCTGCAATGATGGAGGGGTCTCAGTTTACCGTTAGCCTATTTATAGCACACACACACACACACACACACACACACAACCAATCCACTTTACTTTCACTTTCAGATGGAGTTTGGGAAACTCTTCTGTATGCTGTGTTATTGTGCACAGACAGCAATTCCTGGAAATACATTCAAACGACCAGTTAAATATATTTTTAGCTTCATCTGACCAATCAAATACATTTTAATGAGCTCAGTGAAATGTTAAAAGTGAAATATATTTCAATTAGCTACAGACAGGGGCGGACTGGGACAAAAAATGGCCCTGGCATTTCGAACAAGACCAGCCCACCATACTGGTCAGACTATTAGAAAATAAGCCTATGATTACAGTTAAAGTGAGAATGTCAGAGCCGTCGGCCCAAATAGTGTGTCAGCCGGGCATTTGCCCTGTGTGCCATATTGCCAGTCCACCCCTGGCTACAGAGTATCAGTCAAATGCATTTTAATTACCAGTTAAATACATTTTAATGAGCTTATGTGTTGTGTGGGTGATGTGAGGTCTACTGACAAAGTATTTGCTGGCATGATAAAACAGTGAAATGTTAAAAGTCAAATATATTTCAATTAGCTACAGAGTATCAGTCAAATACATTTTAATTACCAGTTAAGTACATATTAATGAACTTGTGCAGGTTAGGTGAGGTTTATTGACATAAAGTATTTGCTGGCATGATAAAACTATATTCCCAAACAGAAATGTGACAAATGGGCATTTACATACATATCAAGCCTACCAACACTAACATGCGGCCATGTGAGCTATGTACAGCCCTTTCACTGTAAAAAAAAGAATTTGTAATGGTTACTTGAAAAATGTGTGGAAACTCGTAGCCTCAAATAAGTTTTTTAATGTTCCAGTTTTGATCTGAGCATTAAGTGTTAACAACAGAAGTAATTTTTTTTTTTCAACACCGAACAAACAATGATCATTTTTTTGTACCTAAAGACCATGAAAACAAATCAGCATGAATACGGTATTTACCCAGATGCATCTGTAGCCAGAAGTATGTTCAAAGAGTTTGAAAACTTTTACATATGTAAAAACAAACAAAAAGTGACATTTTGAGATTATTTTTATTGCTCCCGTAAAATGTTGTCTCTAATGAGTGCTTCCCACAACAGCATTTACCTTACATTTACATTTATGCATTTAGCAGCTTTTAGCTTTCATCCAAAGCGACTTACAAAAGAGGGATGAGGTTTGATCATTTTTTAACATATCATGTCAGAGATAGGTTTTGAACCCACAATGTTCTGCTTTGAGAGACTAAGCATTAACCCACTGAGCTAATAATGAGAATTGCAGTAACAACAGTGAGGTTCTTATATCATATAAGCACTCATCATCATAAAATCACACTCATGAAGGGTACAGATTATTATATAACATCATCATAAAGTCATGCTCATAAAGGGCTACAGAGTATCAGTCAAATGCATTTTAATTACCAGTTAAATACATTTTAATGAGCTTGTATGGGTGATGTGAGGTCTACTGATAAAGTATTTGCTGGCATGATAAAACTATATTCCCAAACAGAAATGTGACAAACGGGCATTTACATACATATCAAGCCTATCAACACTAACATACGGCCATGTGAGCTATGTACAGCACCTATCACTGTAAAAAAGAATTTGTAATGGTTACTTGAAAAATGTGTGGACATTCATTGCTTCAAATAAGTTAAGTAAGTATGACTTTTCTTTTTAGATGTAGTGTACTTTGAACTTGAAAAAGATGTTATATTTACTTACTGTAACTCATTTGTGGCAACAGCCCATATGGGTTACATATAGCCTGGTCAGTGAGGCCTAGCTGACTTTGGTAAATGTGTTTGTTAATCTGAACCAGTACAGAAGCTTTTCCACTTGTACCGCCCAACACTATCATCATGCATTTGCTCAAATGTTTCATGCTTCCTACATACTTCATACATGCTTGGCTCCCAATGAAAAAAATGAATGGATTTTTTTATTCTTTATGTTTCAGTTTTCATCTGAGCATTAAGAAATCACAGAAATCATTTTTTTGTTCAACATTGAACAGCAAAGAATGATCATTTTTTTGTACCTTAAGACCATGAAAACAAATCAGCATGAGTACGGCATTTACCCAGATGCATCTGTAGCCACAGCCTGTATCTGTAGCCTGTATGTTCAAAGAGTTTGAAAACTTTTACATATGTAAAAACAAACAGAAAGTGACATTTTGAGATTATTTTTATTGCTCCCGTAAAATGTTGCCTCTAATGAGTGCTTCCCACAACAGCATTTACATTACATTTACATTTATGCATTTAGCAGCTTTTAGCTTTTATCCAAAGCGAACATGTCATGTCAGAGATGGGTTATGAACCCACAATGTTCTGCTTTGAGAGTCTAAGCATTAACCCACTGAGCTAATAATGACAACAGTCATGTTCATAAAGGGTATATCATATATAATCACTCATCATCATAAAATCACACTCATGAAGGGTACAGATTATTATATACATCATCATGAAGGGTACAGATTATTATATAACATCATCATAAAGTCATTCTCATAAAGGGTACAGGCGTTAAGCTCTGTGGGTCAGTATTCTGACCTTTTGAATTAACTAACAAGTAATTATTAATATGAACATTAAAAAAAATGTACTTGCAAACACAGCTGGAGGAGTTGTAAGTAAGTGTGTGTGTGTGTGTGTGTGTGTGTGTATGTGTGGTAGTGAGAGGGAGAGAAAGTTGGTGTGTCTGTGCGGGATTGATACAAGAAAATTCACATCACATCTATATACTAGAAATACTATTGTAAAACATGTATATTATGAATATTATGAATAACATAATGATGGGAAAAAAAACGTCCATCAGGATGATCAGGATCTGTCTTCAGTGGTGTGGTCAGCAGGAGGGAGAAATGTGATGGCCCACACACACACACACACACACACACACTGTAGCATACTATGACCTGTGATGGTGTTACTTGCCCACTACTGAGTCTTAACGGGCTCGGGGATAATCGTGTAGTATACTGATGTGTGTGTGCATCAGAGGCGGCTATCATAAGACAGCAAGGGAACCTCAGCTTCCCCTAAAATTTCTCCAAAAAAAACGTACATAAACTATTAATAAAACATGCTAAACGTGTGTCAGTCACTTCTATTGTCTATTAATATCAACACCGTTTCAAACTGTTTCGATTTCGTTGTTCAGAAATGTAATTTCGGGTCTCTAAACTCACGAAAGTTTTGACATTAGAATCCCATTGACAACCTGCTGTCCAGCTCCATAGAGGGCCATTGACAACGCTACCCCGGCCATGGACAACGCTACCCCGCGTTTATTGGCTAATTCGGCAAAAATACGCAAAATACGTCATTTCCAGGGAAGCTCTGTTTCACTGGGGGTCAATGGGAGAGGGCGGGCTCGGACAACTCGCTTCCGTTTCATGATTTGACAAGATACTTGGACCTCTTTGATTGGCATTCTGTCTCTCTCACACTGTTCCTGTTTGGAAGGCTACCGGCTAATAGACAAGCTAAGCAATGTTGAGCCTGTACCAACAACAAATTTACTCTCTTTGTCTGTGTTATCGTTATTAATAATACTTTGCCCATGTCCATGACTTTATTCTCTATTATTTAGTTCATTGATTGATGTACACACAAACTCACAAGTGACTTTTGATTTTCATCAGTGATTCTTGCCTCTGTCACTACTTAATAGAGCTAGCAAAGATAGCTAATCTTCGTCTGATAGTGATTAGCCAAATTTTCAGGCAAGAGATCTGTAAACAAATGTTGCTATGGTTACTACGGCCAGCTCTGAAATGAGAACGTAGCAGCTCATCATGAACGAGACAAGAGAAGGGGACCAAAACAGAGTCATGGTACTTTACAGATGTGTGTTTTGAGGTCAGACATTATTTTAACCTCTTGAAAAAGAGAACCCTATAATGTGGCTCCAATAATAAAGCATGTTTAAAGGAATTATTAGGGAATTATTTCTGGTAAATTCATTGCAAATTGACTTGGGAGGGTTTTGCATCTGTATCATTTAAATAGTTTAAGCCACTATATAGTGTAGCCTATGTTGTCATTCAAATGCAATTAAATTAAAATTACTACAATTAAATTATGCATATTTCAATAGAAAAAATAAACCTGACAAATGTGACAGCCCATGACATTAAAAACAGAAATAAATAGTTTAAATGACAAAAAAAAAAAAAAAGAAAGAAAAAATACCGATCGCGCAATCTGAGCTTCCCCTATCTGAAAAACCAGCAGCCGCCACTGGTGTGCATGTGTGTATATGTTTTGGGGGGTGGGTGGAGGGCACTGCTCTATAGTATACTTCACTGTGAGTGTGTGTTTGAGGGAGTATACTCTATTGTGTGTGTTTGTTCATATGCACCTCTCCAGCACACTAGTGTGTATATGTGTGTGCATCTCGTTCATATGTATTTCTCCAGACTCTCTATGGCACACTAGTGTGTGTGTATGTGTGTGTCTGCGCGTTCGTTCATATGTATTTCTCCAGACTTCTCTATGACACACTATTGTGTGTGTGTGTGTGTGTGTGTGTGTGTGTATGTGTGTGTGTGTGTGTCTGTGTGTGCGTTCGATTCATATGTACTACTCCAAACATTTACATTTACATTTATGCATTTAGCAGACGCTTTTATCCAAAGCGACTTACAAAAGAGGGATAACAATTAAGCTGCAACACAATACAAGTAAGTGCCTACTGGGAGTGCCATTTGCTAATAGGAGAGCAAGTGCAAGAGTTTAGAAGTACTAGCTCAGTGCATTCCAAGTAATTTAACGAACTAGGACAAGAGATACTCTTGAAAGAGCTGGGTCTTCAAGAGTCTCTTGAAAGTAGAAAGTGTGCCTGATGTTCTAATAGTCTTGGGGAGACTATTCCACCAGTTAGGAACAATGCATGAAAAGAGCCTAGATTGACCTGTGTGCGGTGCTGGTTGTTCCAAGCAGCGATCCTTGGTTGAGCGGAGCGGTTAGCATATGGTTTGATGATGTCTTTCAGGTAGACTGGAGCAGTTCCCTCCAGTACCCTACTCCAGTACTGGCAAACTCTATGGCACACTAGTTTGTGTGTGTGTGTGTGTGTGTGTGTGTGTGTGTATGTGTGTGTGTGTGTGTGTGTGTGTGTGTGTGTGTGTGTGTGTGTGTGTGTGTGGTTATTCATATGTACTTATCCAGACTCTCGATGGCGTCCTCTTTGCTGTGTTTTCGCCATTCTTCCACCTCTGGCTCCAGTTTCCTGCTGTAGTGTTCCTCCAGCTCCGACTGAAACTGCCACACAAACCACTTCCAGTAGGGCAGCTCCGAGTTGTCTGGAGTGATGCTCCACGTGGCGTAGTCCCCTCCTGCGGATCGGTAATCCTTGAAGGGAGTATACTCTTCGGAGGACGACGAAAATGACTTGTCACTTACAACCAAGGTGGTGCAAAAATCCGAACAGAGTGTGTCTGTATTCCTGTACCTCCACCCGGTGATGCCAACTGCTCGGTGGAAAGGGACCATGTGGTCTCCAGGGTGTCCCTCTATTGTGTTTGTGCAGATGGCCTTGCAGAACGGGCACTGATGCCAGCAGCACTGGCAGAAGTGCTCAATCAGAATCTTGTCAGGGCTTTCCCTGAACATCTCCATGTTGAGGTCCTCCAGGCTGCTGAGCTGACTGGTCAGGTCCTCGGTGAGCTGACAGAGTTCTCTCTTAATGATATCCACTAGAAGGTCGAAGTCGTTGACGTTCTCTTGACTCAGATCTGTGCACCTGTTCTCCAGTAAGTCAGTCAAGCCATCAGAGAAATACTCCAGCCAAGACGCGGTGTCTCCCCCGTCAGCTTTGACCTGCTCTGTGGCACCAACAGCAGCCCTGACCACTGCCTTCTGCAGGTCTTTGATGTGCTGCCTGATCATGGTGAGAATGATGGGGTCACCTGCTGGACTGCTTTTGCGCATGTACTCATCAACCTCCTCCATAATGAAGTTTTCAAAATGCTCTCTGGGATTCTGAATGTAGGTCATGAACTTGCCAAAGTCCTCACCCTCTGCGAGTGCCCTCAGAATATGTTTCTCCATGTTAGATCTGTTCCCATTGAATGCTGGGATGCTTGTTCTCATTTCTCCAGCTATGTCGGTGGCACTTTTGTTGTAAGCCTTCCTCAAGATGGGCTCCCTTAGTTCATTACAGATCAGGTCTCCCAGCACGGCAGCACAGTTCGCTCCTCGGCAGTAGATCTGGAAGATTTTGTAGTACTCAGGTTTCTTTTTCTCCAGGTATATGTGGGGATCATTTGCTTCCCTGAACATTTTGTGGAGCTCAACAAACCTCAAGACTGCTGGCTCACAAACATAGAGTGAAAGGTCCACCTTAAACTCTCTCTTGAATTCAAATTTAGTTATTGGTTTGTATTCCTTTACACATTTAGTGACTAGATGTGCTATTTCCTGAATGTAACTTGGATTGTAACCTTTATCTGGTTTTGTTTTAACTAAGCTCCCAGCCTTCTTCGTAACATCATTGATGAGTTCCCTTATTGAATTGTTGTCTTCAGGTTTTAAACCTTTATCTCCAAGAACTGCATCTTTGACTTTCCCCACAATACCTCTGCTCACTGTGACATAATGAGTGTAGTCACCAATCTGATTGATTGTCTTAAATTTTCCCCTGACCAGACACTCTTGTACTAAGCTATATTCAAAGATTTCATAGAGAATATTGAGCATATCCTGCCTGATGTTGACGTCGCCGACAGGAGTGGAGTGACTTTTCACTTCAGCTGCCCAATCCTCCCACATGGAGTCAAACGCTTTCCTCAGCTCCGCCTTGCTGATCCCCTTCTGCCGGAGTTTCAAGGCCAATTCTTTGCTTTTATCAAAGAGCTTCTTGTCGTGCTGATCCTTCTTTTCATCCAGCTTCTTGCGGGCATTTCTTTGTGAGATGACGTCGGCCAGTTTTGCTGTTACCTTTTGCACAAGTTCCTCATGCAGTTCCTTAATTTTTATCTCAAATTTGACCTTCCACTGAACCAAGATGTCTTTTGATTTTTCATGGTCGAAGTACAGACCCATGTCTCTTTGGATATTTTGAAGGGTCTCTCTGCTGCTTTCAGCTAGAAGGCTTTTACTCACTTCATGCAGTTTGAAATTGTTAATTTTTGTGTGCAACTGCTCCTCAATTTTCAACATTTCACTTCTAAGACACCAGGTCCACTTCCCATATTCCTCCTCGAGAGTCCTGTATGCCGCAATCTCCAGAGTGTTTTTGAAGCTGAACACAAAGTCCTCACTCAGCAGGGCATTCCAAAGGTCTTTCACACGTTCCTTCAGTTCTGTCAGCGTGAGGCCATTGGATTTGGAGGCGTGAGAGACCACAGTGTTCCTCAGCTCTTGGATGCTTTCACTGTAGGATGGGTTTGGTGGGGCCATAGGTGGGCTGCCCTCCCACAGCTGGGCAAAGTACTTCACGTCTTTCTGAATGTCAAAGGAAATGACATCACTGAAACACTCTGCATCACACACTTCCTCTTCTGCAGCCAACTTTGTCATCTCATCCAGTTTCTCCTGCAAGCGTCTCCTGCCCTCCATGTTCTTTTCTCCAGCTGTGACATCAGTCACATTCTGATGCACAAACATGCAACTGGGATTCAGTCTGACCTTCTTCATCCTCAGGAAGGCCTGGACAACTATCTGAAGGATGTCCTGCATCTCAGAGGGGTTCTCTCCAAAGATGTTGATCAAAGTCATATTTCCAAGTCCAACTACAAATGTAGCAAGCTCATTGTCATGGTGAATCGTTATTTTTCCTGCCAGTTCAAGAGCTCTAAGTCCCTCAGTATCAACAACCAGGATGTAGTCAAACTTGAGTTTTGCCTTCATCTCCTCTGCCACTTTGACCAGCTGCATAAAAGCTCCTCTGGTGCATCTGCCAGCACTGACTGCAAACTGGAGTCCAAACATGGCGTTCAGCATGGTGGATTTCCCAGAGCTCTGGATACCCAAAACTGACAGCACAAAGACTCTTTTGTCTCCCAAAATCTTGATGAGTTCATCTAGAACAGCAGAAACCCAGACCAGAGGAACATGAGCAGCATCTCCATCCATCAGCTCCAGTGGGTGTCCAGAGATCATAAGTTCAGCTGCCATTTTAGGGAGCTCTGGCATGATCATGTTGTCCTCTCCTCTAACGTCTTTCTGTGTTGATTCCCAAGCTTCATAAACTTGCCCCATTTCCCTCAAAAAATGTTCAAGCCCAAACGTTGCTGTACTTAGTCGGTTTGATATTTTTTCAAGTTCATTCTGTTCTTTGTCCATCTGCTCTGTTTTGCCGTGGGTCTTTTTTAGATCCAAGACCTGTTTCCATTTAACATCATACTCATGTAGAAGGTCATATAGTTTGTCTGATGCAAAGTCATCCAATAGACTCCCAATCCACTTGAGAAAATACTTTCCCTCTGCAACTGACAGTGATTTCAAGTAGTCGGTAAATAGCTTCATCACCCCAGTCTGGCCCTGTGCTCTCTGCCTGAGTCTGAGGTCCTTCATGCTGCTCTGTTTAGCGCTTTTCTCCTTCTCTGGCTTGTCACCTCTTAAACGATGCAGCTCTTTGCTGATTTGGCTCCACTCGTGCCACAGTTGCCCCTGGCAGGGAAGGAAAGCTTCCTTCATTTTCAGAGGCTCCTGGGTTCCTAGAAGATGCATTATGTGAATAGCAGCGTCCCTCCCTCTTTTGCACTCGTTGCTCTCAGTGTCTATTCTGACCTCTTGATAGCGTGACATATTCTCCATGTTAAAGTAGACAGTCCTTTCAGACAGATTCTGTTTGATTGCCCTATTTAGTTCTTCTGATACATCAGACTGGTTTCTGTTCTTTAGTCCTAGTTTATATTTATCTTTGCCTATCTCAGTGATGGGATCTTCATTATCTGTGAGAATGCAGATCAGTGGTTTTGGGGATTTAAAAAGCTCTTGCACTATGGTCATATTTGCACCATTTTCTTTCTGTTCAGATATGAAAACAACATTAATTGTGGCCAATTCAGTCACAATCCTCCTCTGTGCAGGGCAGGCTCCTGCATGACCATGAAGATTGCAGACAGCAACACAGTCAGTGAATTTATCCGTGGGTTTGCCAGAGGGGCAGTACCAGGCGATCTCCACCACTCCCTCCATCAGTAGTCTGGTTCTGCTGCTCCCTGGACAGTTCCTGTGGAAGAATGTGTTGTGCTTCTCATTGATCAGGCTGTTCATCAGCTGGGACTTAGATGAGGACACAGAGCCCAACCGGAAGAAAGCCACCATTGGAGTTTCTGCTTTGCACACCGACTGGCTTTGGCTGACAATGTGACCTGTGCTGTCAGTTTTCTTCCAGCTCTTCTTGATTTGCTGAAATGTCCAGAGTGGGAATTCAATCTCGTTGGTGAAGGGGTTGGGCACAAGCAGAGGCAGGGCATACTGACACTGGGAGAGTTTAGTCACTATGATCTGCTTCAGGAAGTGATCTGCACAGTGGAACACTGCCATCTGCAGATCCATGGGATGGATTTGGGCGGGTTTGCTTGGTTTGGCTACACTCTTGCTTTTGAAAATGGCAGCAAAGACATCAGAGACATCACTCTTCTCACCTTTCTCCTGGAGGGGTTGTGAGCCACCTAGCATGGCTTCCTCCCCTCCTCCTCCCTTCTGGAGATCCATTGTATGGATCTGGGGGGAGTTACTAATACCTGCCCCTTTATTATTTTGAAATAAGGCAGAAAAGCCATTGTTACATGAAGCCTGACACTCTGTAAAGCCACTACCTGACAAAGAAGTCTCTGCCTTAATTGAGGTGTATCTAGCATTATAATTCGCTGTTAACAGCTTTTGTAGGAACACAATCGCCAGTTCTTTCTCTGTGTTGGATTCCTGGACATGTAGTGAGTGAGAGGATAGTTGAAGCACGTCAGAAGTTTTAATTGTTTGTGTAACATCCAGGCTAAGTCTACTCAAAAGGTTTGAAATGTCACTCATTGAGATTCCGCAATCAATTTCCTGGACTTTCTCTTCAAGATCTGGTGTTGATGGCTTGGAGGCAACTTCCTGTTTTGTTTGCTGTGTTGATGGCTGGGTGTTAAATTCGTCTTTAAAATGCTGTCTTGATGGCTTGGTGTTAGCTGTCTGTTTAGACTCCTGTGTTGATGGCTTGCCATTGCTTTGGTGCTTGGTGCTGTGTCTTTGATGACCTGGAACAAGCAGATGACACACCTAAATTAGCGAGTGAAAAAGTTATATACCTGGAGAAGTCATGACCCATTGCTAAGGGTCATGGACCAAACAGAGGCTAGTTCTGACAATTTGGCCTGTACTATCAGTTTTCTTCAAACTCTTTCTCATTTGCTGAATGTCCAGAGTGGGAATTTAATCTCCTTGGTGAAGGGGTTTGGCTCACGCAGAAGCAGGGCATACTAACACTGGGCAAGTTTAGTCAATATGAGCTGCTTCAGGAAGTGATCTGCAAAGTGGAACACTCCCACCTGTCAATCTCCTGTACCTGTGTGACTGGGCGATGCCATTGGAGGAATAGCTGGATCAGCCGGTGGTGGTGTTGGGCTAAGCACCTCCCATTCTGATTGGACTCCATCCTCTGTGTCTTCCAATGGAGATGGTTCCTGGTAAATGTCCATGGCTTCCATGTCTGTATCTTGGACAAGATTAGAGTCAGCGTCAATCAGCAAAGTTCTCAATGATTTTGACCTATACTATAGCAGCTACAATTAACAACAGATGATGTTGTACCACTACTAAATGATTTTTTTGTAACTTTTTATTTTACTGTGACATACATAGACGTAAATAAAAAGATAAATAAATATGTATTATATACCTCATGAATGTAAGGAAGCAGAACGTTTAATACAATGCTAGTCCATTTGTCCATTACTTTTCGCAAGATGGGAAGCATTTTTTATTATCATTTCTTTCCCCTGAGGAGATCCTGTGCTTTGTCTATCTTTAAAGTGACATCAGGCAGGACTGCGATTTTTTATCCCCGGAGCTCCACCTATAGTCGCCGGAATATTAGTAAAATACAACTATATTGTACATTCTCAACAATCGATCTAAATCTATTTGCAAACCAAAGAATACGAACCAGAGATGATCATTTTTGTGCGTTACGTTGTCTGACAAGCCGATATACTGGTATATTATTATAATAAATGTGATTTCGGTTTTAGTTACTTTCAGTTTTTATTTTGTGGACCCGGCACCAAATATTCTGCAAGCGGGATTATTGCTAAACCAACACTAGAGGCTGACGAGAGAACCATTGTTCACCCCGTAATGAACCATTTAATCATCAAAGTGACTTTAAGGCTGGTAAATTAACAGTAGAAACGTTGCCTGGTGTCCCTTTAAATCACACACAAACACACACACGAGACACACAAAGAGCTACTGTCTAATGCTAACCTAGCCTGACATAGCCCAACCATAATACTCCGTATTCATGGTCTGGAGGTTCTTTCGTATTCATGGTCTGGAGGTTCTTTAACCTGACGCGATTATAGGGCGGGGGCATTCAGTTCTGGTTTGAAACGATTGGACAGCTCGTCTAATCAGCTTCACTTATTGGTCGGTAGTCTCTATACCGATGTAAACCCGCCCCAGAAGACCGTCCCCAGACCATGGATACGGACGAACATTTGTGTTATGGGCGGGCTAAGTCAGGCTAATGCTAACCTATGCTAACCTATACTTATACCTAACCCTGGCTTTCTGGTGCATGTTCTGTCCAATAGCATTGGTGTGTGTTCTTACCTGTATCAGCAACCTCCCTTCCTGAGGCCCAACCGTTAGAATCGGATCCATTCACGTGGGCCCGGGACAGCGGCTTGCCCTAGTATTGATATCACACACAGGATCAGTAAATTCACCACAGAACAAGAAGGCAGTCGTTTTTTTTTTTTATTGTAAGGCGAGTGTAAATAGAATTAAAGCATGTGTGGTTGAATAATGTTGTGTTTGGTGTTGGAGGTAATACATTTGTTTGAATGTTGTTTGAGTATGTGAGAGAGATATTACAATGAATTGGATGGTTTATGGAAGTGTCTTATCCTGTGCTCACCGTGTTTGTCTGTCCTTTGACATTCTGGTCAGATGTTCCATCGCCATCTGATGGTTGAGCAGCCAAAAAGGGAAGACAAAAGTATTATATTTGATGTTTCCTCAGTAGTTGAGAAGTGTGCTTTACAACAGAATATATGTGTGTTTTTCCTTAGTAGTTGAGATAAGTGTACTTTACAACAGTAGTGTGAGTATCTTTCCTAAATATTTTTATATGTAATGTACATTTCACTGAACCGTGAAAAGTATCGCCACAAAGTGTCTTCTGGAAACTCATTATCAACATCATAAGATATACTGTAAATGGGCCACACATCTTGCCTCTGGTCTTCAGAAAATGCAAGAGTTTCCGTGCTGCAATGAGTGGAATCACATCTTTTATGTCCTCTAGGGTAACAAACTGGAGATCGTTGTCATTTTCCACACCGATATCAGTCAAACACTTGATAAGTTTCTTGTAACTCCCAGCAGTGATTGTGGGTAGTGCCTTTGTGATGATGTCCTCCCAGGATTCCATGACTCTTTACTTACTTTTAACAGAAGCAATCATATAGAGGCACAAGATTGACATGAAATCGTTTGACAATTACATATACAGTATATTAACACAGATGTATGGTTTCCCAGTGAAAATGTGTCTAGAAGGTGCTAACCTGGCTATCAGTATCAAGGTTTCCCAAATTTGCTGTTATTGAAAAGTCTGAATTTTCTTGATGAAATGGCTAATGTAGTCTGCAGTTTCTATCAAAAGCCACAGTCTTGCACCCCAGTATATGGGCACTAATTAGCTGGAAGATCTAATTAAGAGTCCGGGATCAATGTCAAACTTGTTGCCCTGGATGAATGGGTTTGGATTAGGGTAAGGGTTAAGGTACATTGATCCAGGGCAAACGTTTGACGTTGATCCTGGACTCCTAAATACTTGGTGATATCAGATCTTGCCTAATTAGCTTGCTTCAAAAGATTGCATATTCCTACTAAATTTGGATTATAGTATTTATGCAGAAAAGGTTAGGTGGATTATGTTGTCCTATCTTTGTAAGTGCAGGGTCCGATTTAGAGGGTGCATAATTGTGCACCACTATATCCCTGACTGGATGAACTTGAAAAAGGTACAACTCAACTCCAGGGGAGGGGAGCAATAACAGGCTCCTATATCTCCAAGCAATTTATTATGTAATATATAGTTTATACTCAACTCTATTCAAACCTACAAAGAATTTCTTACAAATTTTAATCACCTGTAACCATAAAGAATTAAGTAATAACAACAGGAGTACAAATAACTGAAAAACACTAGTAATAATGAAACTATGATGATAATACTAGATAAATATAAATTATTGTTAAAATACCAGTGATGATGATACTGTAATACAGTATTAATATAGGCTAATAATACTCAGGAAGAAAAAGAAATCATTATTACAATGCAAACATGTGACACTGTTAGTATGCCATCTACAGTACAAGCTAGAAATGAACATGAAATAAGAGAAAAAGGTTAGCCTACTGCTAACTGCAACTGTAATTGTTTTAAAATAAATGCAGTAGCACATACCTGCTATAGTGTCTCCTATCAGTGCTAGTTGCTGTAGTCTGAATCATCCAATTCACCAATGCAACTGGTGAGAGACTGCAGGTGGTGCTGAGTTTATATGCAGTAGCTCCGGATGGCATCGTGGGCATGACTTGCAGAAAGGGGGGGCTGGGGCTCCTGTAGGCTAGTGTTTGGATGGAAGTCATGTGGTTTCAGAGAATGCTCTGGGAGTGGGCACGCACACACACACACACACACACACACACACACACACACACACACACACACACACACACACACTCACTTTCACTTTGCCCTAGTAAGCCCCATCCTTGAAATCACATGACCTACAGACATTCTCTCTCTCCCTCTCTCTCACACACACACACACACACACACACACACACCATGCCTGTAAGGGGAGTATTAAAAATAGCCTCACCAGTCTTCCACTGAGCTGTGGTTATTATTTCATTAATTATGACCCTTGAATCATTGCCTAAGGAGTCAGGAGTCGGGAAGAATGACCTCCTACTGTCATTCAAAACAATAGCAAAAACATCAATTACTCAGTAGCAAGGGATCGACAGACTACACTGTGACCGCTGAATAGGCTACTGCATGCCGTCTTTTTCCTCTGCACTCTCTCTGTCTGCCTCCCTCTCAGGTCATTGCTGGCATGGGCGTGACCAATGCTGTCTCCTAATCAGCTGGCTTATATAATGGTTCTTGCTACATCCATTGAGAGGGCTGGGCTGTGTTTTTGGCGTCTTTTGAGAGAGTTGCGCTCTTTTCTTTTTTTTTTCCGCATCCATACATTCACATTGACATTGGCATTCGCTATATGCCCCCTGGCTGACATATACTCATTGCTGACAAAGACACCTGATTGCTTCCTTTATTTTTTCATTTAATAAATTATTTAAAAGTTTGTCTGTGAGTTGTCCTCCTTTGTTCAAGGCCTTTGAGCCAAAGCCTGATAATGATCATCCGCTTTCACATCGTTTCACTTTGTGCAAAGCGTCTGAAACATCTCCACTGGCAATCATTTTCCACTCTAGAGAGCGCTATGTGCTATGCAATGTTTTAAAACATTGAGCTAGTTTGTTTTAAACACATTTAAAAAATGTAGATTAATACAATATAATCATAAATTATTATCATTTATAATTATTAATAATTATATTATCTTAACTGGATGTTAGTGATGTCCGGGCACAATATCATGCAACTGGTGAGAGACTGCAGGTGGTGCTGAGTTTACATAGCCTATAATACTACTGTAACTCAGGATGGCATTGTGTGCATGAATTGCAGAAGGGGGCTGGAGGTCCTGTAATGTCTGGATGGAAGTCATGTGGTTTCAGTGAATGCTCTGGGAGTGGGCATACACACACACACACAAACACTTTCACTTTCAGTAGGCCCTAGTCAGCCCCATCCCTGAAGTCATATGCCCTACACAGGGCTATTCAATTGACGGCCCGCGGGCCACATCCGGCCCGCACGCAGCCCAGATGCGGACGACGTGATTCATCACCTTTAAAACTAAAATATCGTCATCAGTCTCCAAAGCTTAATATATACCTTATAATTTGCAGAATATTAATAAATAGATAATATGTCCCCAAACTACATCAATTTAAGTGGCATTAATACATTAGTAAATATTTTTTTAAGGTATTTTCCACTGTTCATTCTCTATGGCGATTCTAAGCAAGTACATGTAATTCCGGTTTTGGCCACCAGAGATTTTGGCGCTGTTGCGCAGCCTTTTTATTTATAGCCGGCTTGGTCTATTGATGCCGCATTTCCTCTTATGACAACTGTACTTATATTAGAGTCCTTGCGTGTTTACGTGTTATTTGAATTTTTTCTTTTAGCCTACCTGTAGTAGTCCAGGCAGCATAAGGTTCTCTCCTCTCCGTCCTCTCGACAGTTGCTTGACGGGGGTCATCCTCACACTGGCTCTACAGGTGTGTTTTATAAACACAAATAAAACACATGCCTTTTACTTGACATGACATACTAGCCTGGGAATTCCCATGCTCCTTTGCGCGCTTATTTCATTTCACTCTGCAGAGGAGCATGGAGACCATGGCCGTTTTTCTCGCCTGCTTTCGGTATCCAATCGCAGAACAAAAAGGGATTTGTACGTCCCTCAATCGCATTTTACGTCACGTGGTGGCTCTGGTATTGGCTCCGAGGTATGTACAGACGCTATGATAGACATTCCTAGCGCCCAATAAACGGCTATGGACAATAGTAAACGATGCTTCCGCTACGAGAAATGCAATAGGTAGGTCCCCAGACTAAATATCACTTGTGATTTTAGTTTGGCATTCGCCAGGCTAATGACATACTGTATACTACTGGTATTATGCACTCCACACAAGGGCGTTACTGACCATTACTTGCCCAGTATTTCACAGGTTGGAATCTGAAGTGTTACACCCACACACAAACACACACACCCACACACACCCTGCATTCCACACTAGGGCTATCAGGATCACTATTTACCCAATGCTTCACAGGTCTTAATCTAAAGCGTTATTGTGTTTTGGTCTCTCACTTCATACTATTTGCGTTAGAGCTCACATTGGCTATTTCATTTCCATGTGTCTCTAGATATTGTAGACAGACAGACAGACAGACAGATAAATAGTCAGCGTTCATTTGCTAGACAAACAAAAAGGTCTACATTCATCAAATACAAGCAAACCACAGACGGTTGCAACATGTAGCATACAGTACATAAGTTGCTATGTGTGTGTGCAAAAGTGAAGTTGGAATGAGCTTTCAGCTGCGTTGTCCACTAGGTGGAGGTGTTGTGTGCTAGTTGAGTCTGATCTGAAGTGGAGTGGGGAACAGACTTACAAATGGTACACTGAAAAAAGGGAAAAGAGGGGTTGTTGATGTATTTTTATTCACTATATAAAAAGTAATTGCTTCTGCCGGTGGCAGCCATGTTGGATTTCTCCATTTTGAGGCATTACGGGTAATTTTTGAGACTGGCATACAGAAGATTTGAATTCAGCACCCTTCAAACCCATCAAAGTGTTGTATGCCAAAAATTAACGTGATTCGCCTTCAGGAGTCTAAGTAAGCACATTTTCCAAAATCCTGCCTAGACTATTCAAGTTCCTTCTCTTAACATGTACTGTATAAATCACGTACAACTATTGTATTCATGGAGGAAGTACAATCTTTGAGATGAAGTCATGTTTAGAATAAATGAAATAGTTTGGTTTGAAATTTGTATCTCCATACACTACGAAGAGTTAAGAAGCACCAGGCACCATTTATTGGCCATTGGTTATTAGTAGGCTACTGATGAATAAGGACCATTCCTTTTGAAAATAATATTCAAACATCTGCCATTCCAGATGGTGATTTTTAATTAAAGGGGACATAGAAAGAATTGAGTAGTGTACCTTGTTCTCTGATGTTACAATACAATATATTCTATTGTATTTTGTGCAAAATAAGATCAAGTGATAATTAATTAACACCCCACATATTTATTTATGTTGTCTATGTGTCTTGTGTCTGTAAATGTGTGTGTTTTTTCAATAGTAATATTAATAATAATAATAATAATAATAATAATAAAAACACACCTAATATATAATGTATTGAAATGTTTTTTTTTTTTTTTTTTTGCCTTATCAACGCCCCACTCAGTTAACTTCAATTTAACTGCAATAGCTTTGTGCTATTTGACGTCACTTGTAGGCTTTGTTCTAATTTGCCCATGTTTTAGTACCTATTCCTAAATTTAAGAGTTCCATATGAAAGAGGGCAGAACCATGCCTCCTGTTCATGATGGCTATTTGACCATGCAGAATCTCACTTAAAAGGTCCCATATGCTTTTTCCAAGCCAACTTTTTTAGCTCTAGTGTTCAGAACAGGCTGTTTCTCATGGGGGTGTGCACCAGGTAACTAGCCAACACAGACCACCCCTAATTAGTCAATTGATCATTTTCATTCTTCTCAGCTGCAACTGCCTGCGAATTTCTCTCTCTCTCTCTCTCTCTCTTTTTTTTTTTTGCAATTATCCATTCTCATTGCCCTCAGCTGCTTACATGGCTGCCAATGTTGTGGGACCCCACCCACCTTACCCTGTGACATACGTAGTTAGGAAAATTCTATGCAGGTGGTTTAAGCACACAGCAGCTGAACAGCTACTAACAGTGTAAATTGTCTATTTTAACAATTGAAGCTTTATCCAACTTAAGTGTGTGTAGAGGCAGTATAAACCCAAGAAACACATTCAAAAGCCATAAAAAGTGATTTTTCGTAATATGGGACCTCAGAATAGCCATTTGTCATAGTGCTCATGAGAACGCATCCATGCAATATGGTTTTGCAGTCAGTTTGGAAGAATTGTTACGGTGAAGAGTTATAATGTCTTCATTTGGTGTCTCTACTTCTGTAGGTGCTCGTTGTGATGCTACAAAAAACCTTGATGACATCATGAAAAGTAAAGGGCCAGTCCGTAAAAACAAGAGACAGTCTATGCCCCCCCCCCCCCCAGAAGTATGTGGAGGAATCGGACAACTCAACAGATATTGAAAGTCCAGTGAAGGTAAAATGATTTCCAGTGATCTGCCAGGGTAATTCCAGAGTAGATTGGTCCATAGTCCTATTATTAGAAGTCCTGTGAAAATCTGGCCTATTGATAGTGCCATGCTTCACACTCTCAATCCTCCCATTAAGGCTTGTACACATTAAGCGTGTTCGACGTGAACTCCACTGACCTCCTGCAGCAGCGAGGAAATTACAGCTGCTATGAAGTTGGACACTCACCACTTCCCGTAGACCTGACGAAACATGGCGGATCTGGAGATACCTTTAATCGTTGGAGAAAATCAACAACGAAGGTGATCCACATTTCTCACATGATTCCATGTGCACTTGGCTGGCTCTTTTTCTCACATTGTTCTTTGACGTATTCATCTAATCTGACATGCTCAAAGAAGTCACGGATCCTTTTGTTATGGTTGAGAAGTGGTGAAGTGAGTTCGCTGCGGACTAGGCGACCAGAGTTCCGGAGGATGTTATTGTTGCCCTAGGGCCGTGGTAGGCTACCAGAATCCACAAAACAGTAAAATTCCAGTAACCAAGAGTGTCCTGTCCTGTCTATGGACACTGGCAAATCAGGAATCGTATAGGGGTGTGGCAGACAGGTTCGACATGACAAAGTCGGCCCTAATGAATCACTTGCACGAGTTTTGTGCACTTGTAAATACACACCTTGGCCACCATATCACCTGGCCTGTGGGGGAGGAACTTGAAAGATCAGAACTTGGTCTGCCAGACCTGGGTTTCCCCGCACAGTGTGTGCTGTCGATGGGTGCCACATTAAAATACAAAAGCCTCATGTTGAAAACCCTCTGGCGTATTTGAACTGCAAACACTTTCATTCAGTTTTGCTGACAGGGTTCTGCACCAGCAAAAGGCGCTTCTGCCACATCAGTGTGGGTCACCCTGGCAGCTGGCATGACGCCAGGGCTTTCCGTCTGACCGAGGTTGCTCAACAACTGGAGCTTGATCCTCAAGCTCTGGTCCCTGTAGGAATGCATATCATTGGAGACTCGCTGTATCCCATCATGCCCCAACTCACAAGCCCTACAGAGACAACAGGCACCTCACTGCAAGGCAGAGGAATTTCAATAGAAGGCTCAACACAGCACGAGTTGCCATCTAACATGCATTTGGCTTGTTAAAGGGGAAATTCCGCAGGCTGCAGAATATGGAGATGGGGAGCATAAACTGCTTCAGCGCAGCTGTGTCTGCATGCTGCATCCTGTCAAACATCTGCTTCAGATCAACAGGACCCCAATGAAGACCCAGAACTGAACGTTGATCAAGACACCCACCAACCCACCACAAGCAAATAATAAATAATCATGCATGTATCGTGACACCATCTGCAATAACCTGTAATTCAAAAACAATGTTTTCAATCATCAAGACTCCTGCTGTGCCTCCACGTGGCAGCTCATGGAAACTGGAATTAAACCAGGCCATATCAGCAAGGGATCTCGGGAGTTGGTCCCTAGAGGTATTATACCGTCATACTTTTTCAGACGTTGACATTAAAAGGTACAATGTGTAACGTTTCTACTGGTCAAAATATGCTTTACCTGTTGACAAGCTTGTCCTTTATCAAATATTAACCACCACTATTAATTTCGTATGTCTGTATTGGCTTGAAACTTCGCATTTCCACGTACATTAACTTGGGTAGACTCTCCATGTATTGCCACCATCTCGGAATACAGAAGCTGAAAGTGGTCATATCCTTGGTGTTTTTGCTATAGACTGACAATAGACCAACATCCGCATGCAGGCTTCCGTAGCTGTAATACGTGATTTGCGTTGCGTTACGCTTAATTTATCTCGAAGGCTACACATTGGGGCTTTAACCAACCACAAGCACAAGTCAAGGTTCCCATGGAATTTCTAGAGGCCTACAATAAAGTGTGTGTAGAGGCAGTATAGACCCAAGGAGCACATTCAAAAGCCATAAAAAGTGATTTTTTCGTAATATGGGACCTATGTCAGGCATTTTTTAGTTTCTTGCTAGAAATGTCATAAAATATTTTATTCATGATAAAGATTTATTGCAACTGGGGCTGCTGCTAACGTTCATGTTTTACATATTTGCTTCCTTAAACACTGAACACGTTTTTTGTGTTTGACGTTGTTGTGTCCTTCACAGCGCATGCGGGACACTTCTGGTGCGTTTGAAGTTCATACTGGAGATATACAAGGCGCAAACATGTCACATTTTATCGACAGTGTGAACGACCTTGCAAAAAAATCGGATCCCACAAAAAGATCGGAATTGAGCATTTAGCCCTGCTGTGTGAACGTAGCCTGTTTGAATCAAATACGTTGTCGTCTTCTACTACATTTAGCTTTGGTGCTGCACTAGTGAACTAGCTAGAATTGCTCTTAAACAGAGTTGCGCTGCCGTAAAGCAGTTTGTTATCTCGCGAGGAACTAAGATTCAGGCGAGGTTGAAGCACTCACTTCAGCAGCAGTCCACTCTTTATGAATCTCCCAAACATTTTTAATGGGTTTTGTCTCCAGGATACGGTTGTCCCTATCATTTGTACATTTTTTTCTTCCACATCTTTTCCTTCCCTTCGCCTCTCTATTAATGTGCTTGGACGCAGCTCTGTGAACAGCCAGCCTTTTCAGCAATGAACTTATGTGTCTTGCCCTCCTTGTACAAGGCATCAATGGTGGTCTTTTGGACAAGTGTCAGTTCTGCAGTCTTCCCTATGGTGGTTTAGCCTACAGAACTAAGCTGAGAGGCCATTTAAAGGCCTTTGCAGGTGTTTGAGTTAATTAGCTGATTAGAATGTGGCACCAGGTGTCTTCAATATTGACCCTTTCCACAATATTCTAATTTTCTGAGATACTGAATTTGGGGTTTTCATTAGTTGTCAGTCATAAACATCAAAATTAAAAGAAATTAACACTTGAAGTATATCAATTTTTGTATCATGAATGACTATAATATACAAGTTTGACTTTGGGAATGGAATTACTGAAATAAATAAACTTTTATAACCAGCACCAGTATTACAGCGCACAGAGAACTTAGTCAATGGCACATGCCAATCTGAAATAGCCGTATACTCCAATGGCACATGCCAATCTGAAATAGCCGTATACTCCAATGGCACATGCCAATCTGAAATAGCCGTATACTTGAGACTAATCATCTAAATTTGGGTGTGTAACGTTCTATTTCACCCTAGACACTTTAGAGAGCAGGCTAAATGTGTTATAAAACTGAATGTCCCTTTTAATGTTATCTTAACTGTAAATGACACAAAACACACAAAGAATCATTTTATTGAATATATTAACATATCTGAATATAAAAGTAATACACAAACAACAACTTTTCTGTCTTTTAGAATGATCCCAGAGGACCATATTGGCAACTAAATGGCAATACACCACGCCATGCACACAGAAGTTTAGGCGTTTAGGCTTCATGATGGAGAATTGTTACATATTCAACCGGGCGTATAAAAAGGTGATGGTAAAGGAGACGGACCTTCTCGTGGAGAAAATAGCTAGAATTTTTCAGATCATTTTTTTAGAATAGTCTGTCTTATCTTTTTTAATGTGTCCTATGCAGTAGGTTATCCAGCCTGACCGAATTGTGTCCGCCTTGCCCTGGCTAAGCACAGGTCACCAAATTTCTTTTCAGTGGCATTGTTGCATTCATTTAATATTGCTGTTAAAAGATAGAAACCACAAGCATTATGGTCTGAGGTTAGAATTCAGAGGAGGAGGGTAAAGTCAGGCCCTTCAAACTTTCCATAGTCACAGAGGTAACATATTTTCAAGTAGGGGGAGGGTAGGTAGGGTAATCTGTAACGCTTTCCTGGGTAGCCACAGAGGTGTGCGTGGTGATCAATTTCTTCATCGTCAATGTTGTCCGTTTTGTCTCACACATGTCTGTTTTTTTCCTCCTCAAGGAAGTCCCTATCTGGTAGTTACCTTGCTTTTCCTATGACCAGAGAAAGGCTGTCGGTCTATTTGTCTTACCTGAAAATTTACAATTCAATTACTATACATTTTAATGGATTCTTATGTTTTACTTTTCAACAGTTAGGACACCACCACCACTCAACTGGATACCACCGTGTCCTCAATTCCTGAGGATGACCTAAAGGCCTTGAGCTTCAGCCTGAGCCAACAATCAAGATATATTTCGACCTCACTCAGACCATCACCTCGGTCGTAACGGCCGATTCACACAGAAACCTGAACGTGAGCGGCGCGTAAGCGGGGCGGGCACGGTTTTTGGGGCTTACGGACCGTACCGCTCCCGTACCGCGCAGTTTGTGTGTGAAATGAGCCTGAGCCAACAATCAAGATATATTTCGACCTCACTCAGACCGTCACCACGGTCGTAACACTCTGAATGACGCCATTCCTTGTACCTACCTTCGAGACCTAATGACAACAATGTCATATGATTGACCGCAGGTGGCATTATCTATGGCTATGTTCAGACTGCACTCCAAATCTGATTTTTAGCATATCTGATCAACATCAGATCTCTCTATCGACCGCGTTCACATTGCTTGTCATATCGGATCTCCATGTCCGCTAATCACCTGCCATATCCACGTGGGTTACTATGGTACCCTAACGCATCATGCCCACAAATAATAAACAAAACCGCGGAGGGTAGAATGTTGGTTGTTTCTCTCTCAGATGGTTAAGTGGGCCGTAGCACACAGCTACTACAAGTAACAAGGAAGTATCAGAGATGGAAGAATAAAGTTACTCATCTTTATTTCAGTGCATCAATGCAGTCCAGCACAGCTGTTAGTTGCCTTTCTGATGCGTGGTTGAAAACTTTCACTGACGTTGCTTTCCACACGCGAGGTAAACCTTGCTTTCCACACGCGAGGTAAACTCCAACTTGCGGCAAATCCATAACGCGCACTGACACGTTGTTATAGCAAACGACACTGTTTTTTAAAAGGAGAATTAACATTGATCTCTCACTTCCGTCCATCTGCATTCCACGTGTTGATGTTTGTGTCACGTGACAAATGACGCAAGTGACACGGTGAAATCTTATCCCATGTGGAAAAGCTGTTCAGATCGCAGCATATCCGATATGAATCGCAATTGACACCACATGGGTATGTAGGGCGTAACAGATTCGGAAAAATCGGAATTCATGTGGTTTTCTGCTGTTCAGACCACCCGAAATCAATTCTAGATACAATCTGGATATGAAAAAATCGGATTTGGGATGCCAATCTGAACGAGGCCTATGTAAGCCCCAGTGTGAGTCATCCACTTCGTCTTGCCTTTCTCGCACCAGAGACCGGTTGGTAACACAAGTAGAAAATGTTGTGATTAACAAGTAAAGTTAAAATCTTGTGTTGCGGTTTCCATAGTGCGTTCGCACACGTTTTTGAAGTTCGCTGTAGAGTTGTTCTGTTGTTGGCGTTAAGTGGTGTGTCGCACAGCGCAAATCTTTATTTTCCTGCACTGATTAGAGCTACGATTTGTTTGTTTACACGGCGTCTCTGTGCAGAGCAGCGCATTAACGTGTGTGAGTCTTTGTTAACTCAATTTGTCTGTTATTTTGTCTGCTATTATTAAACCGTGGGTCTTTTTTCCGTTGACTTACTTAATTTGTTGAGCAGTGCATGTGTGCACGTGAGTCTTGTCTACAGCCTACAGAGGAATTATTGTCTGAACACCTAAATGACAGAGAATCAGGGAAATAGAGGCTGAGGTTGATCGCCTGAAGATAGAAAAGTAGACCTAATCCCAAAAACTCTCGGTAAGAGGAAAATGTTGAGCTAAAAAGGAAATTTGTTCTTAATATTTTAATGGTCATTTTCAAAAATGCTACTCATCTCTTCCCCTATATTTCACAGCAGTCTGGAAATGGCACTGAAAAGTTGTTCTGAGGAGTGCCAGGATTTCATTTGGACAAAAGTGTTAAAAAAAAGCCCACCAGTATAATACTGTTGCGCAAACCCCACCCTGCCTCTTTTGCTCTTCAGCACTGTGTAGACAACGTTGTCTGGCTAATCCCCAACCCAGCTAGCTAGTTAGCTAATTCTTCGTCCTTTCAACCAAACAGCTTTTCTAAAAGCTATTCTTACCGTTTTCTCCTTTTGGCGATCTACAAGATCTACTCCCTAGGCAGACCATTTTTCCCTTGGTGCCCAGAGACACTAGATGACGACTTTTCGAGCCTCAAACATGAAAGCACCAGAGAAGATGTGCACTTTGGTGTTTGATGAAATGGCCATCAAGCACCATTTTTGATGGATGCCATATACGGGACATCCCTGACTGGAGCGGCACCAAAGCAGGCAATGGTACAAATGACGAGGGGCATCCTTGGGAAATGGAAGCAGGTAAGGACGTTAAACTAAGAAAGTAGTAAAAACAAAAATCATTAATGGGAATATTGGCAAGAAAAAAATATATATTTGCTAACATAACACACACCATGTCTCAACAGACCACTGTGTAGCACTCGTCACTGAACTAATGGTTTGTTTTACAGTTAATGCTGCTGGACCAGTAGCCTACTAGAGGGTATTCCATCAAGGGAGCTATTTGCTAAGATGCGCTAATTTCGACAAGCAGGGCTAGTTTTAGTGTGAGTTCTGTTTTGTCTCGCTAACAGTAATCTCAGTTGAGTTGCTGGGGTAACGTATGTTCCCAAACAACCCAGCTCCGTGGCAGGTTAACTGCCAGGCTGAATAAAGCGGCGTGTCAGAAACACAAGTCACCAAAATTAATAATAATAATAATAATAATAATAATAATAATGCTTAATAATCTTTCCCACCAAATAAAGGTTGATATGTTTTGCAAACACTGTGACCATGCATGAATTCCCATTTTTTAAAGGTCCCATATGAGGTAAAATCACTTTTTATGGCTTTTCAATGTGTTTCTTGGGTCTATACTGCCTCTACACACACTTTAAGTTGGTTAAAAAGCCTCAATTGTTAAAATAGACAATTTACACTGTTAGTAACTGTTCAGCTGCTGTGTACTTAAATCACCTGCATAGAATTGTCCTAACTACGTATGTCACAGGTAAGGTGGATGGGGTCCCACAACATTGGCACAATGAGAATGGATAATTGCGAAAAAAGAGAGCGAGAAGTTGGCAGGCACTTTGCAGCAGAGAACAATGAAAATGATCAATTGACTAATTAGGGGTGGTCTGTCATATGCCGTGTTCGAAAATGCGTACTGGTTACTACTGGTATACTGATCCTGGCATGAAGTAGTATGTCGTATGCAGTACGTGGAAAATATGATTTTACCAGTATGCAAAAGTTTCCCGGATGTTATACTGATGGCGGCCAAATCGCCAGTGTACAAGAGGTGCTCACTACTCGGATACTTCAATCCCATAATTCAACGCATTCTCGCAATTCCCGCGATCTTTCCCCTCACAGGTTTACCGGCTGAAAAATGGCGGACAGTAGTGGTGGTTTTGCTGAAACTTGAGTGACTGTAACTTAACTATTTTGAGGTATTTTTGACACACAAACCGTTTTATCTTGCACAATGTGCATATCCCTTGGACACATGACTGTTGTAGTTGTGCTTCGTTCGTTTGTAAGAGAGATAATTTCGTTTGGGTTAGCATTTGAGCAACTGTGCATGGCTTTACATTCAAATGCCAGCCAAAGACGTTAGCTTGATTGCTAACCATTAACTTCAATTGAGGGAAGCGAGCTAGCGCGGGAAGCAAGCTTCTAACGTGAGTTTAAAGCTGATAGGTCTTTCTTGGTCACATGGTTGTGTAGTATATTACAAGAAAAAGATCACTTTTGGCTTACTACACTGTATACTATGGTGGGTGTAGCATCCAGTACACAGTATATACTGAAGCAGTATGCAGTATATAGCACGCAGTATGGCTTTCCGAACGCAGCAATAGGCTACAGGGGAAATACCCAATGTGTTGGCTGCAGCTGTCTAGTTACCTAGCCTATTCAAAACTGCCGTAACGGTGCATAACGCTGAACCCAACGTAAACGATGTCGGGCTGAACATACTGTTGTGTCACGTCAGTGCTGCAACAATGGAAGCCTGGAGGGCCATTCTGCTCTTGGTGTCAGACAAAGAAATAGCTGAACTATACAACAACCTCCGTAGTTTAAATGCATCATTGTTAGGATTACTACAAAATTATAATATTACTTTTGCTGTCACCTGAGGACTAGCCAACACAACATGAATGTGTTATATTTAGCACTAGCGCTTTAAATCTCAGAGCTTCCAATACACCTACGTGCTGATTGGTGAACACCTCTGACACACCCATCAAACGAGAGTGAACTACCTCAGAAGCATGTTGCGCACCAGTGTGGAGCGTAACGGGCAAACTTCAATTTAATTAGGCTAACGATACGCACCGGTGCGTAACAATGTGCCGTTGAATGAACCCCAATGGAATATCTTTGTGCACCAGTGCATTTAGCAAGCTCTTTCAACAGGGCTATGCTTTAATTCACTCTGGTATTTTCCTTTAACTGTAAGTAAATAGTGTATTTAGTCAATACTATTATTACTCTTTTTATAGAAATGCTGAGCTCATGGCATCTAAACACACTTTAATTTTTTGTCACTCCTTGTTCAGTGCTGGTAGGTTACATAAAACAACAAACATAAGCTGCGTTCGGAAAGGCATACTACGTGCTATATACTGCATACTGCTTCAGTATATACTGAGTACTGACCATAGTATACAGTGTAGTAAGCCAAAAGTGATATTTTTCTTGTAATATACTACACAACCATGTGACCAACAAAGACCTATCAGCTTTAAACTGACGTTAGAAGCTTGCTTCCCGCGCTAGCTTGCTTCACTCATTTGAAGTTAATGGTTACCAATCAAGCTAACGTCTTGGGCTGACATTTGAATGTAAAGCCATGCTCAGTTGCTCAAATGCTAACCAAAACGAACTTATATCTCTTACAAACGAACAAAGCACAACTACAACAGTCATATGTCCAAGAGATATGCACATTGTGCAAGTTAAAACGGTTACTGTGTCAAAAAAAGCCTCAAATAGTTAAGTTTGCAGTCCGTAAAGTTTCAGCAAAACCACCACTACTGTCCGCCATTGCTGCCAGGATTTTCCAGTGAGGGGAAAGATCGCGGGAATTGCGAGAATGCCTTGAATTATGGGATTGAAGTATCCGAGTAGTGAGCATCTCTTGTATACTGGCGATTTGGCCTTACCTCACTCACGTCAGATGTGGCGCTACGCGCGAATATCTGATTCTCAGCGATAGACAAGTTATTTCAGGCGCCAGAAATCCTTGAATCTAACTGGACAAACGGCTTGTCCATCAATTTAATTGACGTACACTTCAGCCAACCACATGGAAACCAACCGATGACGCTGGTTACGTTTGTTGGATTGGTTGGATTCAAAACAGTTGCTTTTTCGCTACGTCACACCCTCTACAGCAGCCAGCAGCCCTGATTGGTCCGGTTAGAGATTATTGGGCTTGAAATCGCTCTGAAGGGCTTCAACATCAGATCGTTGCGCGGAAGTGCCTTATGAAAGTTACGTAGCGCATCGTCTGACGTGAGTGAGGTAAGATTAGGCTGCCATCTGTATAACATCTAGGAAACATTTGCATACTGGTAAAATCATATTTTCCACATACTGCATACGACGTACTACTTCATGCCAGGATCAGTACACCAGTAGTACCCAGTACGCATTTTCAAACACTGCAATAATCTTGGTTGGCATGAATGGTTACCATTTAAATTCACATGCAACATATGTGTGACTAAGGTTATAAATCAAAGTGGATCATCTGTCCATTCACTCTCACGGCCAAAAAGTCCCTTTCCTAAACCGGAAGTTAGCGTGACCTTGGTTCCCCATCTAACTTGTAAGCTTCTGTTGCCATGTTTCATCTGAACCAACGCGAGATCGACATTACTGAGTAGTGAACTACTCTACATCTCGTGTTAGTTCAGTTGAAACATGCTTACAAACTATATAGAGACTAGATATAACCTTATATCTAACCTAAATGTTCACTCTATGCCTCGGTTTAAAAGTAAACACCCACGGGAATGACGTTTGGAGTAACTTTGAGGCTTCGTCAATGGTTCGAAATTATGGAGGTAAGTTACACTTTTCAACTCAGACTATGAGGTGCCGGTTGACTCCAACGGTAGGTTTGTTTGTAGCCAATCGGTTAACTAGCCGTATTCCCGAGAGGAGGGGTTAGGTGCAAGTCAATTATGTGCGACAAGTCTGTGCTCTGATCATTTACATATTTTAAGACAGAATCAGCTTTTTAAGACAGAATCGGCTTTCTACTTCAATAATGGTGCTTTTATGAGATAGTGAAGTGGGAGAGTTCTCGGTTTAGAACTCTCCACTGAGAGCATCCATCAACAATTTTGTTTTTAAAAATGTTCTGTTAGTAGTAGTTATGTCCTGACTTTTAAGTAATACATTAATACTGTAGGTAAATATTTTGACATCAAGTAGCTTCACACTTAAACGATATTTACAATACACATTTTTAAAATTTAACTTTTCTTCAATATCTATCTACAACATTTTAACAAAGAACATATTTCTTTAGACATGTGCCAAAATTGGTCTATGTGTGTCTCTGTATGCTTAGGTCAGTGTGTGTCTCACATTCTCTCGAGCATGTGTGTCATGATCCGTTCCCAAAGGAGCCTTGAGCAGACGACATTTGTCATTGTGTCTCTTCACTGGATTGTTGGGACTCACGCATGCCCAAAGTATTTCCCCATCAAGTTTTCTCTTTCGTTCCAGCAAGCTTGAAGGGGGGTCATGAGCTGACCCTATATATAGTTTTAAAGCGGTGGTGGTGGACACTAACCCCACTAACCCCTGACGGGGAAAACAGTGTCGTGGTCGCCTTCATCCCATTGAAAAATTGAATGTGGGTGGTGCCCCTACCTGTATGTTTGTTATTATGTAAGCATCTTCCAAAGTCCCCTATTTACGGGCAACTTTTTCAGGTTCAATTTCAATTGACATGAAATGCTTCACTGAATTTTAGGGATGTCCCGATCAGATATTTGGATCGGGACGGCCGCCGATATTAGCAAAAAATGCAGATCGATTTCGAATTTCGAAATTAAAAGTCCACTCAGTGTTTTCCATCGCACGGCGGTTACAGCGGGGTTTTTTTTGTGTGTGTGTGTGTGTGTGTTTGTTTTTCAGTTGGTTTACCCGAAGTCCGGTCCGCGTTTCTAAGCACACCTTCCAGCACCTGCTTGCTTGTGAGACTCGTTTGCCTGTGCAGCTCAGTCATCCCAAATGGTGGGCTAGAGTTGACTGCTTTTAGATTTTGGTAGATTATGTCTATTCTACTAGACTTAATTCAGTTGTGAACTCATCCAAATTATTATATTGTGATGGCAAGCTAATATCAGCAGTCACTACCAAGATACTGCACCTTACATTAGATTCAGACTGTTGACGGACAACAGAGGGCGTGTCTGACAGAGGACACAACGGAGGACGCAACAGAGCCGTTAGGACAGACGTACCCACTATGCATTTAGCTAAAGCTCCATTCAAAGTCAATGGGATCCATCTACGGACGTGTACAGCCTGAAACAGCCATTATTCACATACACACACCTTACTTTTTCACACTTTTACCCACCACTCCTAGCCTGGGAGTTCCCATGTTACTTTGCGCGCTTATTTCATTCCACTCTTCAAAGCAGCATGGTGACCATGGCCGTTTTTCTCGCTTACTTTCGGTATCTAATCGCAGAACAAAAAGGGATTTGTACGGCCCTCAATTGCATTTTACGTCACTTGGTGGCTCTGGTATTGGCTCCGAGGTATGTACAGACACTATGATAGACATTCGTAGCGCCCAAGAAACAGCTCCAGACAATCGTAAACGATGCTTCCGCTACGAGAAATGCAATAGGTAGGTCCCCAGACTACATATCACTTGTGATTTTAGTTTGGCATTCGCCAGGCTACACCACTCCCATTGTGGATATCTTTTGGTCTTGGGTGGCCTAGAATAAAATATATATGAACCTTGAATGTAAACATTAGGGCAAGGTATGTCCACTGCAGTGGAAAGGGCCTCATCCAGGAAATGTTGGTTGGGATGATCAGTATAAGTGTAGAGGGGTTCAGATAGGAGCTCTGTCCTGTCTTCGTTTACAAAGAGCCTGCCTTCATGCTCGGCGAAAACTGAAAATAATAAAATTGTTTAAATGAGTTGATTAGCCCCTAATAATTAATGCAAAATAATGCTAGCTGACCAATAGTTTCCAGAACATCAAACTTTAATGTTATAATTTATGAACACAGGCTATTGAGAATTAACACTAGTCTTCGCCAGGTGACTTGTCGCAGGTTACACACCGGCAGATTTGTACATTCGTCCTTCAAAACAATGTTGTTTTTTAGCAGGAACAGTGCACAAGTTCCAATATGGCCTCTGGCACTGGTGGCAGTGTCATCCAGTCCACCTCATGGAAGTCCTCCATCTTCCATCCATGATTGATGGGAGGGGAAATGTCCGGCATGCATTCAAGACTTCTTCTGTGCACTGCAGCCTGGTAGCTTGCCCTCTGGACGTGTTTGTACAAGGAGACCTTGTTTGGAGGCAAGTCTCTCTCTGGACACTTTCCAGATTTGAAAAGCCTTACCCTTGCAATGTTCACCTCACATGTGAATGCCTCCAGTGCTTCACAAAGGTTGGCAGATGGGGTGAAGCTATATCCAAGGTCCTGAAACAGACTGATGTACTCAGGTTTAGAGCAGTTTTTTTTATAGGTCTTGGCTTTGCCAACCTTATGTAGGGCACTCACAGTGTCACATCCAGAAAAGACGTGGAGACCTACAAGGGCATTGCACCAAGATATGTGTGTAACCGGCTTATATCGGTAATGTGTGTGTCCCTTCCCTTGAATGTGCTCGATCTAAACAAACATTTCATTCAAAATAGAACAATCTCCAGCCATCATTCTCTTCTCTCCTTCATTCAGTGTCCTCTCAATTCCATCCATCATTCTCTTCTCTACTCCAACCAGCATCTCCTCCTCTCCTCTGCATTGTCCACCTATTCTCTCTCCTCCTCTCCATCCATCTTCGAAGTTATCGAGTGTAAGATGAAGAATCGAAGGTATAAGGTATGTCGAAGGGAGAGTCTCCCATGAGTACTTGGCGAAATTATGGCTTAGTTTACACTTCTCCGGGTCTTCAAGAAACCGGTTATCTTCCCCTCCCCCGTGTAAGAAAACAATCGCATTTACACAAACATCAAAAACGGCTAAGAAAGGCGGTGACAATTAACCACCACGTCACAGTTTTATCAAAGATCTTTCAAGGGAGCAACATCGTGGCAGATGGCCACAAACGTGAAGTGTTTCGGTCTGCATTAGTAGCAGTCTCACATTACGTCACATCATTAACATTTTCCCTTAAGAAATTATAGAATGATATTAATGTATGTGTGCCATAATATTGTCTGTGATCATTAATGAAACCAACAAATGACAATTCAATCGCTCCTCTGCAAAACAATGTTGTATGAACCAAGTCTGCTTTTTAGCTTTAGACAGAGAGGGTTTGTTTGGCAGTTACCATGACGACATAGCTATATGCTAACTATAAGCTAGTCGTTTTGGACTTTGCTCAAACCTCACATATTGCTGTAAACTATGTTTATGTTTGCTCTGTCTAGTTAAAATGAACTCAGTAATGTTACCCGCAGGCTGTCAATAAATTAAATCTCAAATATAAATGTGAAACATTACGTTAGCTAGATCACTAGCGTTAGCTCGCTAACAACTTGAAATTTTAGTAGGCTATTTACTGCCTGGCAGCTTCATCTGATAGAAATACCAACAGTAACAGTTTACAACATTAGTCTTGAAATCATGTTTAACACTTACAGAATATGAGAGATACATGCCAAAAAACCCTGATAACTCCAAAAAGACGATTTATTGGTAAAAGTCCTGACATCATTCAAAACCAGGTGGTGCCCCTTGTGAAAATAGAACTGCTATGCGCGAATGTAGGTGCTTCTCGTTTGATCCAACTGTCTTTGGTGCTAGAGCTCCGGTTATGGGTAGTTACACAAATCTCTGAAGACGGGGTTCTCCGACATCTCCACCTTGCCCGGAGTTTGTGGGATTCTCCGTCTTCACCTTCGGGTAAGTGTAACAGAGAGGTGCAACCGCAGAGAAACATGTGCGTCTTTATGGTTATCTGTGTTTGTGTAAACGGGGTCTAAAAATGGCAAACATGTGCTTACATGGCAAGTAAGAATGCACCGCACTCACACAACGGCCCTCTAAGGTTGACAGAGTAATAGAGGTGAGATTGCTCACTTCTGACTGAACATGTACCATCACCTTTGTCATCAACATTTTGAGCAGTAAAGTGTAAAGCAGAAATTATGCTTTTCAAACAGTGAAGGACCACATCTCTTGGTCGGTTTGTGAGATATTCTGGTACATCCTTATTGTAACTCTTGTGGCTTGTTGTGTAAGTGTAATTTAGCCACTTACACTGCTGTGACTGACTCTCACCATGTGTCTTCTAACTGAAGCTTGTGGCCACTTCTTCTGTTCAAGACATCTTCCCAAACTTGGATGTATCTTATCCCATGGCACTGTAAATGCTGACACCCATTCTTTACTTTTAGGATCCAGTGTCCCCTTACAAACATCTGGAGGCCAAGAACATTAGCATGATGAACACCTGCCAGGCTGTTTTTTTTGCTGTGGCCTCAAAATGTGACACACTATCACAACCAGTGAGAGCATGGAAACCATGTAAAGTTGCAACTGATCAGGAGACAGCAACTTGTGAAGGTCATGCACTGGCAAGTATTTTGGAGCCTTTGGGGTGCCAGCCTTCATGTAGAGATATTTACATTGCATTTTCTCAAAGTGTGCCAGAATTTGGACCAACCTGTTGGTAAAGCCACCGACTCATTTTCAATTCTACGGCGGATTGGTTGGTGGCGCCATTTTCTTCTTTCTCACATCTTGTAAACTGTATTTGAAAACATGCAGGCATATTCACCAAAAGTTGCTAGGTCGGGTGGTTTCAAATGCCAGGTAGTCAAATCAATACATTTTCCCCAATTAATTCCAAGGGAAAAAAGACAGTAGACAGGCTTTTCTCCTGAAGTCAGTTATACTTATACTAGTTATATTTCTCCTCCTCTCCATCCATCTTCAAAGTTATCAAGTGGAAGATATGGAGAGTGTGTGTATGTCGAAGGGAGAGAGTCCCACGGTGAAATTAAAAATGGCAAACATGTGCTTACATGGCAAGTATGACTCTGGAAGTATGGCAAGTATGACTCTGGAATGCACCACGCTCACACAACGGCCCTCTAAGGTTGACAGAGTAAAAGAGGTGGGATTGCTCACTTATGTCTGAACATGTACCATCACCTTTGTCCACATCTTGAGCTGTAAAGTGTGAAGCAGAACTGATGCTTTTTAAACAGTGATGGACCACATCTCTTGGTCGGTTTGTGACGCTGTCATATGGCCGAATGTCAGCAGCAACAAAGTCTATTAATTTATAGATGGTTTTGCTTTTCATTGCGATACTTTAGTAGCTGTTCTGTTCTGAAATTTAACACCACTGTCTGTTCTTTCCACATGCTTTTGCGCCGCATCCTGCAGGTGTCCCGTCCCGTTGCTGGTCTCTACAGTACATATATACACATGCTAACACATTACTTAACATACATACACACACTCATGTTTAATCAATGACTAGGTTACCTCTTTGATGACAATCCATCTCTGCTCAATATATGTCCTCACTTGTGTGTGGTCTTTATAGACATAACAGTCCCTTAATGTTACTTTTGGAAGGGATGATATGTTGATTTCAAGCTGCTGTGGTTCGTAGGTGCAGGCCATCAGCTCACTGATGCAATGCTGCTCTGATGCTCTGTGACCATGTTGGGAGAAAATGTTCAGAAGCTCTTTCCTTTTTTCCTTTAAGGGACTGTCTGGTCTCCCCTCCAGGTAGATGTAATGCTTGCCAATTGATACAGCCACAACTGTCTGTTCGAGCACACTTTATTGGTGGCTCTATTTCTGTGTTTCATCAGCAGGAGCTGATCGTTTTGTTTTTTTAACATTTGCAAGGCTTCTCTTTCATGTATTGTGTTATGCCGATGCGGAACATCATCCACTATCAGGCCACCATCATGTTGATATGGATGAAAGTTGGTATGATCATGGTATGATAGTTTGATTTTTGCCAAGCGACTTAAGTATGTCTTGTCTCTCTTTACACGTAACTAACTTTTATTATTAATCTAGAATGTCCTATGTTTTTGGTGATTGTGCGCAATTACAATACTTGATCAGAAAAACAATTTTGCTTCTAAAAATAGTCATTACTTACATAAACTTAACTTCACTCTTGATAGAATGCTGAGGGAAATTTTTACCTTTGGAGCAAATGAGGGATGTACTTAAAGTGTATATACACACTCTAAAAACTGGCTCAACTTAAAAAAAAAATTAAGGTAACAATTTGCGTGGGTCTTTTTAAGTTATCTCAACTCAAGCCGTTTTTGAGTAAACATTGTGAGACTTATAAAGTTAGACCAACTCAATTTGTTTAGCACAAGCAACTGAATTATATTGTGATCAAATTAATATAATTAAGTTAGTTCAACTTAATTAAGTTTTTAGAGGACAACTCAGATTAGGTTAATGGTGCTAAACTAATTGAGTTCTTTTAACTAGAAAAGTTTCACAATATTTACTAAAAAAACCCGCTGGAGTTGAAATTACTTAAAAAGACCCACGCAAAGTGTTACCTTAATTTTTTTAAGTTGAGCCAGTGTAATTCTTTGTTATGTAACTTATTTCACCTCTGAATAAAAACACACAGAAATTATTTTTTTCTAAAACATTTGTTTATTATCAAAACAGTGCCAAAATATCCATGGCAAAAACAGTCTTAGTCGGGACTAAGCAGCAACAATGCATAAAGCTTCATAGAAAAATAACAGGCCTATAAGCACCTTTTTGCTTTTCTCAAAAAAAAAAAATAAAAAAAATGAAATAGTAATTTCAAAATCAAAATAGGATTAAAACATTCAATTTCATGTCAACCGTGTGACTGTATGCGCAACACAACTTACCAGTGATACATTTTCTGTGGAATTCAATGACGACTCTCGCTATGACTATCTTCATTAGTTCGTTGGTAATATCCTCACCAATCTAAGTAGATCAGAAGCAATGTAAGCGTTTTTAAGTAATCATATTAATATCAGAGTAAAAAAGTACAGTGTTTTTAAATATAAGTGTCAAATTTACATACCATGTACTCTTTGAAGAGGTCTTCCTCCTTCTCTATCAGACACACGATGATGCAACGAATAGCAACCTCTCTGATTGTGTCGAATCATCCTGTGAAGAAATTTGAAGTGTTGCCAACTCCACTGAGCGATAAGTAGCTAAAGGCTGTCCCAAAAGTCGCCAGAAGTAGCTAAATGACATCAACGGACGTGATGACGTAATAAAATGACGTAATGACGTAAATGTGTGTTAAAATTTGACAAAAACGATACATCATTTTGGTGGTTCAAGTTTCAAGCTTATTTATAGCACATTTTCATGCATAGCTGTCATTCAATGTGCTCAGAAAAGGATAAAGAATAAAAGTAATAATAATTAAATAATAATAATAGTAATAATAATAATAATAATAATAATAATAATAATAATAATAATAATAATACAATTGTGTGTCTTGTATTTAGAGTTTTGAAAATATATTGGTTGGACAAATGCGTGTTAGCGACTCTAAACTATAAAGTGAAACACTGGTGAACTTCATTTGTAGGCCTAGGCTATGCTCTATTTTGCATGAGTCAAGCGAACATTCGGTCAAAGAGAAAATGTTATTTGAAAAACTTCTCACGGTGGCCCATTCAAATATGGAAACCTAGAGTGCGGAGATCTGTGAAAAGAACCAGAACAGACACACTCCGCTGAATTTCGGCTGCTGTCTGCATCCTCTGTTTGGCTTTTTTAACCTGGGTTTGGACATTGAATCGTTGTCTTGTAGCCTATGTTTTATAACGGCAATCCCCGTAGTTGTGGTTAATGCGTACGTGCTCTACACAGTTTCACGTATCGTTTCACTTATTCATTTGTATTTTGAACATTTGCAAAACGTATTTTACCATCAGTTGGATCAGTTAACTATTCCGTCTGATCTGGAGGAACTAGCGTACGCTACTGCCAGCAGTTACTGTGTTCGAATCAGCCTCCAGGTGCAGACCGTTGTCTCTGCACTGCACTGAGCAGAGCGGAGAGAAAGTGAGAGGAGGGGCTGAGGGGGCGATCACACACACAGCACAGTCTGCTAAGGTGAGTAAAAAGCGATAGTACATCCCATCACGTTAGTCTCCGAAAGTCTCCAAGACTGACAGAAAAAGTAGCTAGATTTGTCGCTAGTCGCTTTTTCAAAATGAAGTCGCTGAGGGGTCTGAATTCTCGCTAAATATGGCGACAAAGTCGCTAAGTTGGCAACACTGAGAAGGCAGACTTTTAACAATTGACTCACTAAGAAAAGTTGAAGGATGACTTATGACTACACTATAATAATTATTGATTTCTACCCTGGAAAATGAAATTACAAATTGCTAAAAAAAAAAGAAAAAAAAAGAAAGAAACCTATTATAACTCAATTCATTTATGGTTATGGTATTTAACTTTTGTCCAAAGTGACATACAAATAATATACGTGAATGAAGTATTATAGGTGAAATAAAAATAGGTGAATTCACCTCAGGAAGGTCTGTATGACCCAAACGTGTTATAAATAAAGTGTTTGCATGCGTATTGGACAGTTTCAATAAGTATTACTGGTAACCCTTACCTTGTCCGACACACCTGTCTTTAAAAAGGGGTTTTCAAAAGCGCTTGTGAACTAAAGTTCAAAAACTTAAAAACAAAAAAAAAACTAGGGTAAAACTAGCTAATGCTTAAATCTGAGGATCTAAAAAAATCAATTGAAAACGCCAGATAGCTAAAAGTTACCTTTACAAACTCAAAATTACTAAAGGACAAGCTGTAGGTAACTTTGAAGACGCCAACTACCTAAACGTTTAATGGTTAAATTAACGTTACCACAGAACAAGCAGCAGCTAACATGGAATACCCTAGCACTAGCCAGATAGCTAAAAGCATCTTTTGAAACGTTCAAATTAGGGCAAGCTACGTCAATTTCATATGCTACTGTCACGTAAAAAACGATTGTATGCACTGTGTGCTGTTGTTTTAGCAATGTTGCTTGTAAAACAAAAATAAATAGGCTTAGCACGTACCTTAGATTTGCGATGTTCAGGATCCACTCATTCAATATGGCTCTGATTCATTCCATGTTCATTCAGTCGTTGACCGCATGGTCTGGATGGAAGGTTCTGATAGGATACTCAGCTTTGTAAGTTTGGTCACGACATTTTCAAGTTTCACTAACTTAATATGTATCTGTTGTTAGGTGAACGCAAGATTGTTTGTTGAAAATCCATATATTAATAAGTTGAGACAATTTTTGTCTTTTTCAGTTTGACAAACTCCTTAAATTGGCGACTCATCTATACATGTACATGTGTAACTGGGTGACTTAAATGCGCGCAGGGAGGGGGCTTACCTATACTCCGTCCCTGTAGAGGGAGTTCATTCATTCAGGCCGGTGTCAGCCCGCGAGGGACTGACACAGGTAAAAGAGAGGAAGATGGCGAGCAGCGTCCTTTCAGAGCAAAACGTAAGCTGAGCCACCCACACGTGAGCCGCCATTCAGTTGTTTGTTTCACTAATAATAGCTAAACTTTATTCTTTTTGGAGTTCATAAGAACATTCACGCATAGAGCAAAACTTAGGCACTGAAGTCTGACTGCTTCCGTGTAGGGGAATACTAGCGGGTGTGAAGCCCCGACCTCGCGCTGTCAGGGTTCGCAAGTGAGAACGGTACAACCGGAGCTATTGGGGACGTGAATGTGCAGTCATTCAGAGTTACATCGTGTTCACCAAACAACGAATGGGCAGATAATTGCCGCTTTTCCCCTGTGTATTATTACATAGTTATACCTCCAACCACTTTATTTCTTTTCTTTTGTTTTGTTTTGTTTCTTTTAAAGTTGGGGAACCAGGATCACTTCTTGTAGGCTATAGGTCACTGGATAGGTTAGGCCTTTAGTGTAAGGTTGCTGTGTATGCCTTTCTTACTGTGTGAATCACTAGCTGCTGTGTATGCCTTTCTTATTGAGTGAGTCACTAGCTGCTGTATATGCCTTTCTTACTGTGTGAATCACTAGCTGCTGTGTATGCCTTTCTTATTGAGTGAGTCACTAGCTGCTGTATATGCCTTTCTTATTGAGTGAGTCACTAGCTGCCGTGTATGCCTTTCTTATTGAGGGTGCTACTAGTTTTGGTTATTGGTAACAAGCCTACTATACCGGTGTTCTATTGCAACATGTTGTGACTGGTCCGCAACTTTTTAATAGTGCCTATGTAAAATAAATATTTTTCTATTTTTGGTACATTCAGCCTCAGTCCAATTCTTTGAAAGATCTCTGTGGCAGGGAGTCATTAGGAGTTTGCCATCTGGTTACATCTGGCGTAGTCGGCTACTGTGCTGAGGTTGAATATATTGTTACTTAGTAGTTTTTTGTGTTTTTTTTTTCTTTTGGTGGAAATTGGAGGTTTGTAGGTTAGTTTGGTGGGGAAAAGTGGCAGTTAACCAGGCGACAAGGACGTGGTGGGAGGTTCACTGTCAGCACACACCTAGGACTGTATCCAGGTCAATCATGTCTACAGTGCCTGATGGGATGGAAGACCTCCAGAACCTGTTGGAACAAATTCGTCAGCTGCAGGCTGAAAATGAACAGTTAAAAACTCAGGAGCGGGACAGAAATAATGGGACTAATGCATCTGCCTCCAACACAGACTCACGTACATCTGCCTCGGCCAGGCCTGAACAGTCTACTTCCAGTAATGTACCAACACCTGAAGTACAAGCACGTTATGTTTATGTCCCAAGAGAACGTAAGTGCTCCAAGTTCACTGGTAAATTGTCTGTTGATCTTGTTACTGTAGACCAATGGATTACAGAAGCTCGTAGATGTTTAGAGGCCAGACGAATGTCTAATGCGGAGCAAGTGTTGTTTCTGTATGATCACCTTGATGGGGGGGCAAAAGCAGAAGTTGATTTCCATGAGACCTCCAATAGAGATACTGCAGAAAAGATTTTAAAAATCCTGAGTGATAATTTCAGTTGTTCACAATCTTATGTCGCTGCACAACTGTCCTTTTTCCAGCGTCATCAAAAAGAGGGAGAGTCCTTGCGTGATTTTTCACATGCTCTGAAAACATTAATGGATGCAGTAGTAAAAAAGACACCGGGGGGTATTTTAAACTCTGACAGGGTATTACGTGACCAGTTTGTTGAAAATGTGAATGATGATATGTTAAGACGAGAATTGAAAAGACGATTAGTATTGGATGCTGACATGAGCTTTCTCACACTCCGTGGCATTGCCATTAAGTGGATGGAGGAAGGGAAACAAGGGACGAGGCCTAGACCTAGAGCTTTTTCGTTTGATATGCACGCTTCTACTGGAGAGAGTGAGGGGGCAAATTCTAACGCAATATCAGCTACCGATACAGAAATGGCAGAGATAAAGGAATGTCTGCGCCGTCAACAAATTCAGACACTATACTATCACAGCTTCATTCAGCTCGCCCACAAAGTAATTTGAGGGGTACAGGGGGTAGCTCTAAAACCTACAGATTTCAGCCCGATGGCAAACCAATTTGCCTCCGCTGCAACAAGGCAGGCCATATTGCTAAATATTGCCGGGTTAATATTGATGCAACTGACGTGGGAAGTCGGGGGATGGTACAAGGGGTTTCAACTCACAATCAGTTTGCAGATTCAACGACCCAGCAGCAGCTGCAGGGAAACTAGCGCCCTCTGGTGTGGGGAGCCAAACACCGGAAGGGGCGCAGTTAGGCTCAGGTCCTTTAAATGAGGTTGGTAAACCACAACTTATAGGTCGGTGCCCAGTAGTTCACGTGTTAATGGGGGGAAGGAGGTTGTGTGCCTACTCGACACAGGCTCCATGGTTTCTACGATAACAGAGACATTTTTCTTTGAACACTTCCAGTCAGACGAATCCCTCAAGTCCTGTAATTGGCTTCAGTTGCGAGCAGCAAATGGTTATGACATCCCGTACGCAGGCTACCTTGAGTTGGATATTACATTGATGGGCAAAACTCTTCCAAAGATGGGAATTTTAGTCGTGCGTAACCCTGTTGACCCCTTTACTAGCCAGCAAAAACAGACAGTCCCGGGGCTACTGGGGATGAATATTATCCAGTGTTGTTATAAAGAGCTGTTTGATACACATATGTTACTTCAACAACCTCATCCTCGCGGAGAAAACAAATTATGGCAGCAGGCCTTCTCTACATGCCAGTCCATTGAGAAACTTCAGAGCAAGGGGTATTTAGGGAGGGCGAGGGTTCAGGGACCAGCAGTGTTCATTCCCAAAGGGTCCATAAAACTTCTCCCCATCGTCTGTCCTAGTGCCGCTAACTTATCTTTGCAATCGGTACTGCTAGAGCCACCTAGCGAAGAGACTGCTTTACCTGTAGGGATTTTGATCTCTAAGGCGTTGTTATCAGTCAATAAGGGAATGGTGGAAATACCTGTTACAAATGTCAGCTCACAAGACCTATGGCTTCAGCCACATACATTACTAGGGGAGCTCCATTTAGTTCAAGTAATGTCAATGGGGTGTGCTGTTAGCATTGTCGAAGGGGGCAGTGGGGGCCAGGTCGCTGTTATCCAGTCAGCAGAGGCGCAGGCTAACCCCACTCTTGACCTGTCCAGCATGGCTTGGCCTACATTGTCCGTGGAGCAGGAACAACGGGGCAAGGAGTTGCTGCGCAAGTACAGCGGTGTCTTTAGCCAAGGGGAGGGCGACCTGGGGTGTACTACTTTGGTAGAGCACCGTATCCACCTGTCTGATGACGTCCCAGTGCGGCAGAGATATCGCAGACTTCCCCCACACAGTATGAGCAAGTTAAAGCACACATCCAGCAGCTAGTGGATGCCGGGATAGCCAGGCCGAGTTCCAGCCCCTACTCATCGCCCATAGTGATCGTCCAAAAGAAAGGGGGCGACATAAGGCTCTGTGTAGACTACCGACTCCTCAACGCTAAAACCAGGAAAGACGCTTACCCCTTGCCCCGTATCGACGAATCTTTGGATGCATTAACCGGAGCGCAGTGGTTTTCAACATTAGACCTCGCAAGTGGCTACAACCAAGTGGCAGTGGCAGAGGTAGACAAAGCCAAGACTGCGTTCTGCACGCCGTTTGGGCTGTTCGAATTCAATAGAATGCCTTTTGGCCTTTGCAACTCACCAAGCACTTTCCAAAGGCTCATGGAAAGGATTTTCGGTGATCAAAGTTTTCAGTCGTTATTACTATATTTAGATGACATCATCATCTTCTCCACCTCTTTCGAACAGCACTTGAAGCGTTTAGAACTCGTCCTTTCTCGGCTGCAGAACAACCACCTCAAATTGAAGATGGCCAAATGTCACTTCTTCCAGAAAGAGGTGAAGTACTTGGGGTATGTGGTCTCTGCCTCTGGGGTAGCCACCGATCCAGACAAAGTAAAAGCTGTTGCTGAATGGAAACGGCCCACCACCACAAAAGAAGTAAGATCTTTTCTGGGATTTGCGTCCTACTATCGTCGGTTTGTGCAAGGGTTTGCTAAAATGGCTGCGCCACTGCACCAAGTAGTCGCTCAGGTGGAGGCAGGCCAAGGTAGGGCAAGGGGTCGGACCAATACCTTGGGGCAAGCGTGGACTCCAGACTGCGAACAGAACTTCCAGCTCTTAAAAGACTGTTTGACTAGTGCTCCAGTTCTAGCCTACGCAGATTTCACCAAGCCCTTTGTGTTGGAAATCGACGCAAGTCATGCGGGGCTTGGTGCCGTCTTGGCACAAGAGCAAGATGGACAAAGAAAGCCCATTGCGTTTGCTAGCAGGGGTTTACGCCCCACAGAGAAGAATATGTCAAACTACAGCTCCCGTAAGCTTGAATTTCTAGCCCTTAAATGGGCAGTGACCAGCAAGTTTAAGGAATATCTGCTAGGAGCAAAGTTCACGGTATACACTGATAATAACCCATTAAGCTACTTACAGACCGCCAAGTTAGGAGCCACCGAACACCGCTGGGCTTCTGAGCTGGCCATGTTTGATTTTGAGATCAAATACCGCCCAGGTTCAGTCAATACAAATGTTGACGCCCTCTCCAGACTGCCTGCCCCCGTGTCCATTAATGCAGTGGCCTTAGGCCTGCCAGTTCCCCCGTTGCCCCAGGACACGAGTGGATGGGATTCAAGTGTCTTGTGCCAAGAGACCAACGCCTTCCCGATCAGGCCAAAGACCAACCTGTTGGCCCTGCAAATGGAGGATCCAGTCATTGGACCCTTCAGCCGGATTTGGAAGGAGGGGGCCGTGCCACCGAGAGCCGTGCGCGCAGCCCTGCCCCCAGGGACACAGAAACTGTTCCACCAGTGGCCAAGGATCCGATGCCAGGAAGGAGTACTGTACCGTAGTGTCCGGCTACCGGGAGACAGTAAGGAAACACTCCAGCTATTGCTACCACAGAGCCTAAAACAAGAAATCTTGAAAGCCCTCCATGATGACCATGGACATCAAGGGATAGAGCGAACAAGTAGCTTAGTCCGGGAAAGATGTTTTTGGCCTGGGATGTCGGGGGAGATTGAAAAATACTGCCAAGAGTGTGGCCGCTGTATTGTGGCAAAAGCTGTCCGACCCCAAGCACGAACATTTCCAGGCAACCTACTTGCTTTTAGACCCCTTGATGTGGTAGCGATTGACTTTACAACCCTGGAGATGTCTACAGATGGTAGGGAACATGTTCTGATCGCTACTGATGTGTTCTCAAAATTCTCACAGGCATATCCAGCGCGTGACCAGAGGGCAAGCACTGTGGCCAAAATACTCACCGAAGGCTGGTTCTTCCGCTATGGGGTACCAAGGCGACTGCACAGTGATCAAGGAAGGAGTTTTGAAGGGGACCTGATAAAGCAGCTGTGCCGGTTGTATAACATCACAAAGAGTCGGACGACGCCATACCATCCCGAGGGCAACGGGCAGTGTGAGAGGTTTAATCGCACGCTCCACGACCTCCTTCGCTCGTTGCCCCCGGACCAGAAGCGCAAGTGGCCCCAAGCTTTACCGCAAGTCCTGTTCGCATACAACACGACCCAGCACGCCTCTACGGGTCATTCCCCCTTCGAACTGATGTTTGGACAAAAGGTGCACCTTCCAGTGGATTTCTTACTGGGCAAGGCAGACGAAGACCTAAATGAGGGTAATGTTTGTGACTGGATGCAACGGCACCAGGATAGCCTTACAGCTATGTATGCACATGCCCGGGACCAGCTAACACTTGCTGCTGAGCGGCGAAACCGACAGGTGACCCCTAGAGGAAGCCCACCTCTAGCCCCTGGCACTTTAGTCCTTCGACGGAACCATCCACTGGGGCGCCATAAGATCCATGATTTCTGGGATTCCACGGTCTACAGAGTGCTAGAAGCCTTGGACCCGGATGGGAGGGTGTATCGGATCTGTCCTATAGAGGGGGTCGGACCGGAAAAGAACATCCATAGAACAGAACTTTGAGTCATACCAACAAATGCTCGATCAGATCCTAAACCCCTTCGCACACCAGACAACACTGGACCATGTCATCCATTGGCAGAAGAAAGTGAGGAAGAGGACCGCGACGTACTCCTGCTGGAACCTCCGGCTAGTCCAGCCAGGCGTTCACGACAAGCGGACATTCAAACTGACCCTTCCTCTCCATCATCTAGGCTGCCGGAAACCTGCCATGAGGTTGACTATGGAACAGTGGAAGATGGGACTCCTAATCTTTCTCAGGAGGCAGGAGAGAACCACACAAGCCCTAATACCAGCAGGGGGCAGCTGGATGCCGAGCAGGACTCCTCTTCCAGCTCCGATTCACCTAGACGTTCAGCAAGGATGACCAGAGGACAGCATAGTAACCCATACCATCTGCCAAGAACTACCCTTGGCCAAGCTAATGCTAGGGAGAACAGACCATAGCCCCCATTGCCCCTAGAAGGCTTTAGAAAGGCTTTGGAGTAGGGGGGAGGGGGAAGGAAGTCGTTGCCGGGACGGCAAACTTTTAAAGCTGGGGTGAGTGTAACCGGGTGACTTAAATGCGTGCAGGGAGGGGGCTTACCTATACTCCGTCCCTGTAGAGGGAGTTCATTCATTCAGGCCGGTGTCAGCCCGCGAGGGACTGACACAGGTAAAAGAGAGGAAGATGGCGAGCAGCGTCCTTTCAGAGCAAAACGTAAGCTGAGCCACCCACACGTGAGCCGCCATTCAGTTGTTTGTTTCACTAATAATAGCTAAACTTTATTCTTTTTGGAGTTCATAAGAACATTCACGCATAGAGCAAAACTTAGGCACTGAAGTCTGACTGCTTCCGTGTAGGGGAATACTAGCGGGTGTGAAGCCCCGACCTCGCGCTGTCAGGGTTCGCGAGTGAGAATGGTACAACCGGAGCTATTGGGGACGTGAATGTGCAGTCATTCAGAGTTACATCGTGTTCACCAAACAACGAATGAGCAGATAATTGCCGCTTTTCCCCTGTGTATTATTACATAGTTATACCTCCAACCACTTTATTTCTTTTCTTTTGTTTTGTTTTGTTTCTTTTAAAGTTGGGGAACCAGGATCACTTCTTGTAGGCTATAGGTCACTGGATAGGTTAGGCCTTTAGTGTAAGGTTGCTGTGTATGCCTTTCTTACTGTGTGAATCACTAGCTGCTGTGTATGCCTTTCTTATTGAGTGAGTCACTAGCTGCTGTATATGCCTTTCTTACTGTGTGAATCACTAGCTGCTGTGTATGCCTTTCTTATTGAGTGAGTCACTAGCTGCTGTATATGCCTTTCTTATTGAGTGAGTCACTAGCTGCCGTGTATGCCTTTCTTATTGAGGGTGCTACTAGTTTTGGTTATTGGTAACAAGCCTACTATACCGGTGTTCTATTGCAACATGTTGTGACTGGTCCGCAACTTTTTAATAGTGCCTATGTAAAATAAATATTTTTCTATTTTTGGTAAATTCAGCCTCAGTCCAATTCTTTGAAAGATCTCTGTGGCAGGGAGTCATTAGGAGTTTGCCATCTGGTTACACATGTAACAAAGTAAAATTTTTTATGTTGAAAATGTTCTTTATTTTAAGTTCTATCTACTAACCCCCTGAATAGTTTTTTAGAGTGCACCTGAAGAGATTCTTCATTATCCCAAAAGCCTGTTCAATGATGTAACAAGCTCGGGAATGACGACTGTTGAACCTATGCTGTCTCATACTTCTAAGTGCCACGTTCCTGATTGTGGCAGAACCCAAGCGCAAGGCAAACAAGTGAGAGACTCGAGAACTAGAGATTAAAGTTGAAACTTAGAAACTCAAAAATGAAGACAAAAGAACGTAAACTGGATGCACACAATGACGGAGCAGGGAACACTGGAAACAGGAGACTTAAATACACACGACTAGAGACGGTCATTGGACACAGGTGACACAGGAACAAGTGGCAGGAGAACATGAGACAAGAAACAGTAATCTAATGAACAAGCAATAACGAGAGGCAGGTTAGGGGCGAAGAAACAGGAGACAAGATTACGTGACAAACCAGGAAGCACAGAGGAAGGGCACAGGGAGCGTGGACAAAGGGTAAACACAAGCACATGGCAAGACATGGGAGACAAGAGACAGAACACAGGTGAAATTAGAAGGACACAGAACTCAAGAGAAACCAGAGACATGAACCAAAGACTAGAAATTAGAGACAAAACACAAGAGACCTGAAACTAAGTGGGGTAGTGTTATATGGGGTAAGAAGGACCAATGGTGACTCAAGGCATGGGTAGCCTCCATCTGCCAAGAGAAAGTACCCTAGTACAGTCCCCTAGTATAGATAGGGCTATTACGCATCGTGCACACTACCTGGGTACCCGATGAAGACGTCCATGAACCGACCCTGATGGTCACAGACTGCCTGCAGAAGAATAGATGCAAAAAAACTTCCTATTACGGTAGCACTGACCAACAGGGCCGGTCGGTGCCTTAATCCGTACATGGCAACCATCAATTGCCCCAGCTGCCTTATTGAACACCCTGTGACCTGCCAGACCCGCAAAGCCAGCGCCGATGGCCTGGACCTCATCACCACCCTGGGGAAGGTGCACAACTCTGGGAAGGATCCCCACCACACTGTCAGCTCTTCTGCGCACAACATAGTGCACAGATCAGTGGGGCAAACCGAAGGCACAGGCCACCACCCTATAGCTTGCCCCTGATGCCAGCCGAAAAAGCAACACCAGCACCTCCATTGTGGAGCCCCATCCATGCTGCCAGTTGAGGTGCAGAAAGTGGAGGAGAGTTTGGATTGCAGCACGACTCGTGTTGGGACGTGTCTCTTCTCCGCCAAAGTAGCGCTGCAAGACAGGCCCCCTGAATGTTGAGCTGACTGTAGTGTACCCGCTTAATTAAATTGTGTAGCAAACAATAATTGCCATAACTGCATGTAGTGTATTACCTGTATAAGTGGATGAGAAAGGCTGTAGTACCACATTCGTCTGCCATGTCGGGCCTGCAGCGCATTGAGAATTGCTGCGATGTGAACAGTATCAGCGGATAACCTGTGAGGCTTGCAGTGACACACCGTGAGAGGACACCGGCCTGAGAGTCATTGCTTACAGCTGACCGAAGCTTGCCAAGCAAGGAGTCCCAAACAATGTGTGAGCCACGGGTTTCATGCACAATCATTGCTGAGGGATTCCACAACTTCCATGAGCCAAGGAGGAGGATGAAAAAGGTTACCACAGCAATCCAGGGAGGCTAACCGTAGACAGACAGTGGATGTAATACAGAAAACTCACACATAAACTTCTGTCTTCCTAGCACACGGTCGTAACGGTGGAGATCAAACAATTAGTGATTACACACCAACACAGATGTTTTATAGGTTCAGGTGTAGGCGTGGCCAGGCGAGCCGGTGTGCCTATCAACGGTCCTCAGCATGTGGGGTGGGGTCATTCCCCGCACATATGGAAAAAGTAACTGAGTGGAGAGATGGTCTCGAGACGATAGAGAACTACAATAAACCAGAACCAGAAACTTTATTTTTTATTATTACAGAACAAAACAATTATTTAAAATAACAGAAACTCAGATGTTTGCCAATGTGTTGAAAATACTCAGTTTCATTTGCAAGTTGATGGTTGTTGCAGAGATGACATTTAGAGGTTGAAGAACTTTTTTGAGGCTATTCAGTTTGATCGTACTTGCTCAGATGGGTGGAAAGGGCCCTCCATGTCTTGAATTTTCACGGACAACGCTCAAAAATACAGGGATATGTCCCCGACCATAATGATGGTTAAGTCTGATATGCTTCAGTACTTAATTTCTTCTGTGAAAATAACCCCCACAGTCATTACATTTCCACATAAGGCCGCGATCTCACCGCGGCGGAATTTTCAGCTGGAGGCGGATTTTTTCTGTTGTTTCTTAATGGCAGGGAGCGTATTCCACGCTGATTTTCCGGAACTCAGCGCGGAAAATCTGCAGACACGTCACTCACGTATTGGCTAGATTCATGTCATTCTCAACACAGAAAATGCTATATATTCAAAACCTTCATCAGTAACAAACGTTTTTATGACATATCTAGTGAGATTTATATCTTTACTTTCAGGCTAACAAACATTGCCTACAGCAAAATTCATTCATACCAATAAAAAAAATGGTCCAATAATGCAACCTAATGGCCACATATTACGTTGGATTATTAATTTCAAGACAATATTGCATTTGTAATGGACATTACATCCACCTGTACATTTAACCCAAGTAAGAAGCATTACATTCACATTTTTACAGGATTTTACACGGTCCGTGTAACGCTTTGCAGTGCTTTGATCCATTTTCTGAATTAACATGGACAAGATGAAAATTGGGTTCAAAACTTCAATTTTCCATTTATCAGACAACTCAGATAATAGGTAATTGATGTTGTTTGTGTATTTCATTGTTGTTTGTCGGTTGCCTTTGAAAGAGTGGATAGTTGAATTTAATACCAAAATAAAAGTAAGTCAATATTTCGATATTCCATTTCTGCGCCTTGGTTGGACTGAACCATGCGCGCAGAGGGATGTCTTGGTTCAGGTATGCTATAAATGAGATGGATGGACTCAAGACGTAACGTTACAGACCTGACAGAACAACTGGCCCACCATCAGGCTTACCTGCAAACTTTCTAATACAGAAACCAATGATGTTGCATGATTTAATACTTTCATGTTTTACCGTGGCTTATTGGAACTCCTCCACCGGCACCGCCCTTACGCACAATCAATTCAGTGAAGAAAGTGTTGCCTATTACTTTTGCCGATTTTGCACTGCCCATAGATTAGATTGTCAGAATGTAGCAACCCTCAATTTCCCTCTCAGAACGGAGGAAATCCACAAAAGTCATCTTCAAACCCTTGATGAACAGTCTTTAGACAGCTATTGTGGCGCTAAGTCAAGATGTGTTTTGTCACAAAATCTCATCTTTAATGTTACAACAGGTTTCCCCCCTGACATAGCACATGATCTATTTGAAGGGGTAATACCATTTGAAATTGCTCTGTGTCAAACCGTTCTCATTTCCAAGAAATATTTCACTCTGCCTTACCTGAATAAGGTAGTAAAAGATTTCCTGTACCAATGGACTGACAAAACAAATTGTTTCCATGCTGTTCCATTGACATTTGCCTCCAAGAAAACAGTTGGGGGTGTGACGCCCACCTGAGTCAAACTATGACCCCTATGGGTCTGGCACTGTCAGTGCACGGGCAGTGCTGGGCGTAGGTCTAACCAGCTTAATTGCTCTATGGTTTTCACCTGCACTCAGGGGGTTGGGTTATAAAATACCCGCTAAATATAAAACATATCAGGGGTAAAGATAATGTTGTTGCTGACGCTCTGTCCAGAGTTTAATTATGTATTTTCTTTCTCTTTTCATATATCCTGTTCTCTTGCTGCGGTTCTCTAGCCCAAAGGCGCCTGGATCTGGAGGGTTGCTAGCTTGTGTGGAACAGGGGGTATTCCTGCAAAGTCGCTAATGATATCGGCGCTTATGTGATTAAGCCTCGTCTGAAGTAGCGTCAGCTTCCAATCAAGCCTGAAGTCATTCCATCAAAACAGTTCAGCCGCAACTCATCAGCGTTAACTTCAGCCAGGCTCATCAAATCGTTAGCTATGCGCGTGCACAGGGTACTTAAGAAGCCCAGAAGATGCGATTGTCGAAAACGCGATCATGGCGAAAAAGGCAGACAAAAAAAGAGCAGATTTTTTCAATTCAGCAGAGCAAAAGCTGCTCGTGGAGCTGTATGAGGAATATAAAGGCACCATTGCGGTTAAGGGCAATACTGTTGCCATCACCAAAGCAAGGGATATGTCTTGGCAAATGATTGCCGACCGTTTAAATGCGTAAGTTACCATTAATATCACTTTTGACAATATCTTTCACGATCGATAATGAGTAGTGTATAGACAGTGGCATGGTGGGAGCGTGTTCGCCTTGATCGTGGGAGACCCATGTTCGCGGCCCAGATAATGCAGGCACATTTCCTAATTTCTCTTCATAAATTTTGGTTGTTAATTATAGTCTACTGTTTGTCTTCATTTGGTTTACTAATTCTAAAACATGTAATGTAGGCAACTAATTGGTATGATAAAATGAGTTATGTCCTATTCCTAGGAGTGGTCTTAATAACGTCAAACGGTCGGCAGTTCAAGTCAAGACAAAATACAAGAACATCATTCAAAGTGGTAAACTATTTCATATAGTACACACTAAAAAATGGTGGGTTAAAAATAACCCAATTTGGGCTGTTTTATAACTCCACTGCTGGGTCAATATAGCACCAGCCCAGCAGTAGTTAATTTGACCCAGCAAGATGGGTTGGTCCATTTTAACCCAGCAGATGAGTTAAATATTCTACCCAAATGCTGAGTCAAATTAACTGCAAATCTGGGTAAAATCAACCACACATATTGGTTAAATATTCTTCCCAAATGCTGGGTCAAATTAACTGTAAATCTGGGTCAATTCAACCATACATATTTGTTAAATATTCTACCCAAATGCTGGGTCAAATTAACTGTAAATCTGGGTCAATTCAACCACACATATTTGTTATATATTCTACCCAAATGCTGGGTCAAATTAATTACAATTCTGTGTTTCATATTGTTCAGTAATCTATCCAAATAAATTGCAACACACTACCCATATCTATAAAAATGTTCAACTACAAACCTACAACAAAATACATGTTAGATTTGGTCATGCAAAGCATACATTATGGAATAAACACTTAAACAATACTGGAATCTTCGAAAAAATTTATTACAAAATAACAATATAAAATGTTCCAAGAACAGGAACATTGCAGATATTTGTAATGGCATGCTGACCATATATATCCCAGCTACTCCTTTTCAGCCAAATAGTTAAGAAACTGGGAAAGGAAAACAATCAAACAAGAACAGTTCACAGTTCATATCAGTGTCAAAACAACTGACAACAGTGTCCATTTTTTTCAAGCACCTGTTTGCCTGGCAGAAACAAGCTGCCCTTGAGGGCAAGCAAGTATTCTACTTTGGAGAAACCGTACTAGTTTGGACTCCCCTCCGGGAATTTCATATATGACACTTTGTAGGAATTCCCACACATGTTCACACTCTTTTGGGTATTTAATGTCCAAGATGAAGAATGCCTTGAAGCAGACATCGATAGCCTGAAGCAGTGCGTCTTGCTCCAAAGCCTGTCCAGCGATGATGACAAAAGCTTGAGATGGATGGTGATTGTTATTTCCCAGTGTCAAGACATGAGGGTATGGCCTGGATGCCTTGGCCTCATGGAGGTACTCCACCATGTTAGTCCCAGGCTAAAAAAGAAACAAAGAAAGAATGCAAGAGAGCAAGTGAGAGAGTATAAGAGAGCGAGGACCAAATGTCTACCAACTATCGTAGAATTAAAAAAATAGACATTGTGAGAACCATTTTTCTGGTCCTCACGAGAAAAATTATTGTTTTAAGATAAAGACTAGTTAGGTTTACAATTAGGAAAAGATTCAGTGCATCTCTAATTCAAAAAAGTTGAACTTAAATAGTCTACCTTTCATTGCACATAACAAAATATTCCAAACCTTTGTTTGTCTTCATAGTTATGGCATATAGCTCACATTACAGAAAAAAAGGATTCAAACCTTAACTGACCTAAGAAGCCACAAATCAATTGATGGTTTATCATTACAATAAACATGCTCTGAAAATGCGTGCGGCCCACCTATCTGACCATCCTATCTGGCTGATAGGCAGCCAGGTTAGGTGGTCAGATAGATGCCCGTTTAGAACAAATAACTGCATCAGTGTGGTGTGGTACAGGGGTGATCAGCCTGTGGCACTGCTGAGGTGTTCTAGAAGCCCAGGATGGTTAGATAGTGACCAACACCTTGTAAGCTTGTAGATAAGCCGTTTTCCAATTATTGTCAAGCTATTTTTGATGCCTATCCCCACAAGTATAGTAAAACAAACCTGGATATGTGTGTGTGTGTGTGTCGCCTAGTCCCCACACAGAGAGCTGCCAGGCGAAAAGCGACTGTTGAGTTTTGACCCTAGATAACATTTATATGCCGTAATATTGTTCTACAGGTGCAAGAAGTTGTGTAAAATAAGCATGTTGCTGCCTTTCCCGGGTAAAAAGCTACCCGTTAGCTTGCCGGCTAGCTTAAAAGATCGAGTGATTAAACGGGGGAAGTGGAGTGATCTGTTGGTTTAAAATGAGTTCGGGTGCATTTCTGTATCAATCTGTGTAATCCATGATAATTGGTGTCACTCAATACTCTTCAGATCTAATAAAACTTTGATGTTAGTTAACGCTCAGATGGCCGCCATCTTTTTCTGAAATTTTTGTTTACTCGCGCCCGCAGTGAAATACGTTCATCTGATTGGTTGTTGGGCCATCTAATTTGCATGATATTGAGGTTTCGCCAATGTCAGATTGCGTCCCTCCGCGAATTCGCCCCATCTTCGCCCTGGGAGGCGGATTTTCGCCTCCATTCAAAGTCAATGAGAGCGAAGCGAATTTTCTCTGTGTGGGGACTAGGCGTGTGTGTGTGTGTGTGTGTGTGTGTGTGTGTGTGTGTGTGCACACATTAATGAGCCCAGGAATAACAGGTATGTTATGTTAATAAAATGAATAAAGTTCCCCTTTAGATGTGCTGGAGAACTTACAGGCTTATGGTCGATGAAGGCCAAGCTGCATTCATCCAAGGTGTGGCGGACCATTTTTGCACCACGGCCACGGCCAACTTTGTAAGCAGTTGGTGGAAGCAATGCTGGCAGCTGCCTCAGGGCCAGTTCCCCAACTGCATCTGTAGGAAGACATTATAGGTACAATGTGGAATGGCATAGCTGTGATTTTGTCGTGTCCAACTAAAATAAAACCTATGCTAATTGTTACGTGTAGCCAATTCCCACCCTGCAGCTGGTTAGTTTGTTGTTTAGTTAATCCCACTATTACTGGGCCGGAGGCTGGCAGAGATCTCAAGGTGGGGCTCTCAGAGGAAGGGGTGTGCCCACTGGTTTTTTAAGGGGACTGAAAAGAAGAGAAAGAACCCGGAAGCACCTGGGAGTGTGTGGTGCGCTTGCCAAAGCCCCAGACAGACTGTCACCGCGGTGTGGGCTCTTGCCCCGAGTGGGACAATCAACTGACAGCCTTTGAGAAAGAACTATTTTAACCTCAAACCTGACCAGAGTAGGAGAAGAGACAGGGGACGGCGTGGAACAAGACCTGGCCAGACTGCGGGAGGCTGCTACAAACAGTGGAAACCAGGTGACCCTGAGGTCCTCTGGCACCGGCCTTTAAATTGTCCCAAAAGAAAGAACAAAAACCCACGGGGAGGCTGCATTCAGCCATTATGGCCCTCAGTTGTGGAACAGCCTGTCAGAGAACTAGGTAGAACTAGTTAGGCTAGCGGTCTTGTTGTGAGCTTTCTACCCTTGTTGATCAAATGTAGCCTAGTGAGCAACACCGGCCTCGCTGGGGAAACATTGACATTCACAAGGTTTGCAAACAAGAATATATTACCTGGTGTTAATCCATCCAGGGGCAATGTCAGCTTCCCCTCCCGTCTTGCCAGGTGCAGGATCTTCTCAGCATAAATGGGTAGCCAAGTTTCAAACAACTTTGATGAAGCGTCCCCATGCAGGACAAGAAAGTCCTGTGCAATCTATAAAATGGAAAACACATTTTTAAAACAAATTCAATGTGGCACAATAATAAAACCTTATAAACAATGCATCCTAATCGTATGTGAGATCATATTTCCCTAAACTTACCATGCCTTTGGTCATTAGGCGAGGGAACTCTTCGAGGATCTGATTGATGGTCCAATTGTTATCCCTAATGCACTTGGCCCTGTAGACTGCTGTGTCCTTCATGTAGGTCTCTACCTGACTGAGGGGCTGTGAGTTGTTTCTCAACCATTCCTTAAGCTGTGACGCACGTTCATCTGATAAGTTACATTCTGTAAAAAAAGAACACAAGAATGTTGTCAGTCACTAAAATATAGATGTTTTGCTTCATCAAATAATTTTCAAGTTTAATAATTACCTGGTATGAGAGCCCTCGCAAGAGGGCTACCTCCTGGCATTTGGGGCGGTGTCTGTGCCGCGCTCCGTGGCCTGCTGGTTGATCTCAGCCTTTTCCTGATGTTCCGCAGCCTTTCCTCCAGGAATCCTGTGGCTGGCCGGTGGTTCCGTCCTGGGGTGTACCATATTTCCTGCCAAGAAATTTAAAGGAGCCGTATGTAAGATTGTGGCCAAAAACTGGTACTGCAATAACAAACAAATACAAACAAAAACAAACAGAACATAGTATTCTCCATTCCTCCTCCCAGACAACATTTTACAAGCTAGGTTGCCAAAATCAGAGAGGTGGAGGGTGTCGCAACAAGCCAAAATACATTATATGCAAATAGTAAACACATAATGACAACGTAAACACAAGTTGAGGGCTGCAAATTCAATTTTGTAATGCCGATATTTAGGCTGGATTACTGTTGTTAGTGATAAAAGTATTTTAAATTATCATGATTCCTTAATGTCTTCCAATATGTCAAGGACATTTTAGGATTAATTTACATGAATTTCTTACATACAGCTCCTTTAAGGTCTCAAGTTCCCAATTTTTTTTATCAAAGACTTTAAGGACTTTTAAAAAAATTAATTTAGACAGTGATTGCACATGTACAAACCCTAGTGCACAAACAGAAGGGGGCCTAGTTTAGAGCCCTCGGCTGACTCCAGTTAACTAGGTGAAGTTTAAATTGAAAATCGAATTGTATTGTGACCGTAAAAAATAAATTGAATCAGTTTGAGAATCATGACACCCCCAAATAAATATCTCAATGACCTTTAACAAAAACACTCACACTGCCACTGCTTGATGAGTCTTTCAAACTGGGAAATGACTGAACCAAACCCAATGCCAAGGCCTTTTTGGTCTCTGTCGTAGGACTGTAAAACAGAAAGAACACATCACACAGGTAAAAAGTGAAAATTAAATTTACATGGATGGTTTAGATTGTAGGACATAAAGATGTATGAAATATTTACATTTAATATTAGCAATGCGAAGGGATTACTTTATAACCCAAAACATAAACAAAAACATAAAAGTATGCCTATTGACAGCATTTTTAAGAAAAAAATAAGTCAACAATACAAATCCAATGAGTTTTGTGGAGTAAATGTAAACCAGCCAAAACTTTGAACAAAGGACTCAGGTTATTATTAATTAATACCTTTGCATCAACTATATTGACAGTGAGAATTTCATACATCTTTCTTTATGTCCTGAAATTCAAACGACCTCTTTAAAATAATGCTGAAACATGTCATATCCCAAGAAAATAGCTGTAGCAGTTGGAAAAGTCGCCAAGGTGTTGGTTCTTCCTAGCAAATCTAGGTCAACGTCAGACCTCAAAAACTACACGTTATTATTTTACTTTTCAAATGGGAATGTTGCCATATTTAACAGGAACCCTATTCAACATAAAACAACAAATTAAAAAATATATATGTTTAAGTACTTCTCTCCAAACTTCTCAATGAGGTGCGACACCAGGATACGGACGAGGCGACATCTCTGGCTAGTTGTGATGACGTCATCATCATCATCAAGGCTCTCAACAATTTGCTTGCCATCAGGTAAGCCTGTAAGAATCTGCCGAACATCCTGAGAAAATTGCAAGAAGAGACAACATTGAAGATTTAATTTATTTATTTATGGATGATATGAATTCAAATCATTATCACCATTATTTCAAAATACTGCCTTCATTACAATTAATGAATGAATATTAGCTCATAGTGCACCACAATGTGTTGTGAGCTTGTAGAGAGTTTTCACTCATACATAGGGCTTAAGAAATTAGAAATTAGCTGATCTAAAAGCTCAAAGAATTGAAATGCAATGCATTGTGAATTAACATCAGCTATTTTCAGTTGTCATATTTACGTGTTGAAATAAAATATGGGTGTGCCTCACCACCAAAAACACTGACAAACACCGTAACCACAATTTAACTAATTGTATTATATTTCTAAAATGTGCCTGAAGATTGTCCTTCATTCAACGTATTTGATCACCCCGCAGCGTTGCATGTCGCCTCTAAACACGACATAGCCCAAGTTTTACGATCCACCACTGAAGTAACACTGTATTTGAGCTCCACTGAATCTGAAGCAGATGAACATGATACATCTGAAGCAGAATGTGATACAGTCACATGACCTTTTCAACAACACAGGCTCCAACACCGTGTCTTCACCACAGCGTGTCATTTAGCTCCACACATGCTTCAACACACCGCTTCAAATTTCCCATCACTGTTCTAGATTTTGGTTTGATTAATTACCCAGCCTAGTGATGATTAAATAAAGTGACACCCAAGTCTTAAATGTGGAACTTACAAACTGTGGAATGATGTGTATCGTCTGTATCAGCTGATTCACTGGTACCACAGCTGCTGCTTGTTCCTCCATGGGGGTTGGAGGCGTGGAAGTTGATGTGGCATCAGAGCTTGTAGCTGGGATAGCAGGTACAACAGTAGGTTCAACCTACACAGAAAATCCAGGTTAATATAATAACAGTAGCGGCCACCTGGAATAGTTGGCTGTGCATCAGTATGTAAACTCCTGGATGGATAGTGAACAAGGTGACACATGGGGTGCGGTGTCAATATATGAATCTGTGCATGTTTTTGCCATACTAGACTAGTGGACTCAGAGGGCTGCATACAGTATGCATGGTGTGACAGATGTGTACTGGCTGGTATTCTCACTGCCTAAAGATTTATAGTGTAGCTAACACGGGGCACTATAAGAGGATAAACAACAGCTCCGCCAAGCTGAGCTGCCCCTATTGGTGTTGCAGTTACGAAGCTGGCTTGAGACCAGTAGGGTGCACTCTCTGCCGTTCATTACAATACATTTGTAAACCTACAGACACAAAACCGCTCAGAAATTCTTAACCCAAATGTCCTGTTTTTAGGTGTAAAAGGTGACAAGTTTGCTTTCTTGGACCATACAGGTGTCTTTAAAAAATGTGACTTCTAAAACATAACAGTGGCAGTGACGAAGACTGTATATGGAGCATATAGACACTAAGTGATTAAACCAAAAATACTTACAGTACAACTTATCACATCCCAGTAGTCATTTAAGTAACATCCCAGTAGTCCCATAACATCATCTCATCCCAGAAGTCCAGTAGTTCTTGCCATCCCAGTAGTCCCATAACATCATTTCATCCCAGAAGTCCAGTAGTTCTTGCCATCCCAGTAGTTTATAAGTACTTTACTAAATAGGTGTTAATGAGACGCCCCAGGAAAGCTACGGCAAGCTTAACTTGCATTCAAATAACACAGAGATGCTAGATTTCTAAGTAGCACTAGCAGCTAAGTAGCAGAACGCTACTGTGTTGTCAACAAGTGTTAGAAACACAAATTAAACAGTCCGAAATCGCTCAAAACTTCACTGGTACAGAAAAGGGGGTCTTGTGATTCAAAACGAGGCATTATTGATCCTTGTAAGTGAAAACCCAATCAATTAGACAACTCGTTTTGATGGCCGCGGTGGAAACCAAGTTTTGTTTGTCCAGTTTAATAGTTATCGAAAAGGACTGAATGAATCCTCGTGTATTTCCTCCCGACGTTTACATGTTCTCATTCACGGTTTTATGCACACACATGGCTCTGCTGTCAAATGTTTACCTACCAGTACAATGTTGTAACTTGACACCACGAGGTAACCTTCAAAGCTCTCCGAACAACGCGTCTGATTAGCCTGTTTTACATGCAAGCGAACTAGTTCAGTTGGGAAGAGGTAGAAGCCAATGACGTAGACAAGCATGGCTAGCGGGCGGGAAAGTAGCACACTAACTACCTGGCATATTAGCCTGCTAGCTAACGTTAGCGAACCAGGTGGCTAGCTGGCGAACTCAAAATAAACATGACCATACATACGCCCATGGACATTGTGAACTAGTTTCATTAATTCATTCGGTAAATGGCCAAAACCAAACAGAAAAGGTGACTTATATCCGTGTGTGCTTCCATGATAACGGTTAAATGGCTAGCTACGTAAAGTATCTTAGCTACGTTGTTAGCCAAACCAACCAACTAGCCTGGACAAAAAAAGATAACGTAGCCTACTACTTAAATTAGAAACGCAACACAGACAATGTGAATTAGATATGTAGTGTGCACAAACCTTTTATTATGGATTTGCCTCGCCACGAGGATGATCAGTCAGGTTCTCTGGTGCGGCCGTGACTGCTCGGTGATGTGGCCCAGCGGGATGTGTGGAGTCCAATTCGTGGTGGAGCGCGTTTGTCCACGTGATGACGTTGGAGGCGCAAACAACCCAGGTGCAGAGTCAACCTGATGTATTTTTGGTTGATGGGTTTTGACCCAGCGCATGAGTTGCACAAAAATAACCCAAAGTAACCCAAAACCCATATAAATAACCCATAATGGGTTAAACATTTCATAACCCAGCGGTTGGGTAGATTAAATAACCCAGCTGTTTTTAGTGTGTAGCCTAACATTAAATTAAAGTTACTGTTTGAAAGTAATGATGTACTTATGTATTGTATAAAATAATTGTAATTTAAATATAGCAACCAAGAAGTATGCCGAGGCGAAGGCCACGGGAGGGGGACAGCCACCAGAAAACCTCACACCAGCTGAGGAGTTGGCGCTGTCCCTCAACCGGGGTCGGCCGCTGGTTGAGGGCATTGAAGGGGGGACCTCCTCACAGATCCTCCCTTCAAGTGCAAGGGACCCGTATATAAAAGGTATTGTATTCTACTGCTACATTGTGATCCAGGCATTTGTGCCCCTATACTAAACTCAAAATGCAAAAGGTCCAACTGGAGATCAAGAAACTTAAAAGAGATGTAAGTTCACAATGAGACGCAACAAACAGATTTGTGTAATATTTCATTTTAGTGAAGGAATCTAATGTTTGCAAATGTGTTTCTTTACAGCTTGAACATTCATAATGATAATAATAAAAAAATAAATCCCCCCCCCCAACAAAAATTTCTTGTGTGTTGTGAAGGTGAAAAGAATTGATCAAATTAGAAATTGGCTCAACTAAAATAGGCATCTCTATACAGATCCCGCACATGCCGTCCATCTGCAGCATTAATGGCTGCCGGGTCGATCTGTTCCCATGGTTCCTCAAGGTCCAGAGGGGGCAGCTGTTCTCTCCTTATGGTGGCAATGTTGTGCAAGACTGCACAGGCGATTGTAATATCACAGGCCCTGTCTGGAGCCACCCTGAGGCTTTTCAGGCATTGGAATCTGGACTTAACTTGCCCAAAAGTCATTTCTATCCGGGTCCTTGTTTTGGAATGAGCATTATTGAATGCCATCTCTGCTGCTGTAGTGGGGTCATCGTATGGTGTCAGCAGATGTGGCAGACAGGGATAGCCCCTGTCTCCCAACAAAATCCCATTGAACTCTCCTACAGGGTGTTGAAAAATGGTTGAAACATCTGTTTATGATGAAATTAACAATGAACAGAAGCTGAACAATAATGTCTTACCTTGTGCCAACCGATTAGACAAAGTAGATGCCCTGAAAATCCGGGCATCATGGGCCGAGCCAGGCCATTGTGCCTCAATGTTTGAAATGAGGCAACTTTCATCACAGATCATCTGACAAAATTCAGTGTAAAAAAGAGGCAATTATGAGTTGGTTCAGAAACAAAGAATTCAAATTCCCTTGCATGATTCAGTGGTCTTATTTTAACAGTAGCCTCCTTACTAATGCTTACCTCAGAATTTCATTTCATGTGCAACAGCTCAATGAGAAACAATACTTGTTACAATGTTAATGTTGAAATGGACTTAATGACATTCCAATTCCTTTTTTGGTGGTCCATGCACTAAATACTTAGATGGCTTTGATGCATACCTGGATGTTGAGGCTATGAAAGGACTTCCGATTCACATAATCTGCCTCCACAGGTCCAGGTGGGGCCAGGATGCGCACATGAGTGCAGTCTATTGGACCTAGGACATTGGGAAAGCCTAAAAAAGGTAAATGGATTAATACACAGCTTTGTGAATGTTATGGTTGAAAATGACTTGACTGTTGCATACCTGCAATCAAATAAAATGCTTCTTTGATCCTCTGCTCATTTAGGTGGCCAGGAAAAGTTATGAAAATGTTGAGGTACTCCTTGAGAGCAAGGCACACCTGTCGAATTTCCCTGCATACAGTTGCCTTTGCCAGTCGTTCTGCATCTCCAATGGTGTACAGAAATGCCCCAGATGCAAAAAAACGCAGCGCTACACACAATGACTGCATAGTGGTTAAGGCCTTGGTGCGACGTGTTGGTCTTGCAATGTGTGGCTCTAGAAGAGTACACAGGTACACAATACTGGCCCTGCTGAATCTGTACCTCTCTCGCAGAAAATCATCAGAGAAAGCCAGTGGATCATTTCGATCTCTGAAGACCCTCGCCGCTGGTGGAATAAAGGCTCGCCGAACAATTTGGGCCCCCTCATTGACTGGATCTTCAAGAAATGGACACGCCATGGTTCTATGTTGACCTTGACCTTACAGGCTACAGTTTTAGCTTATATAGACTATCCTATGGACCTTTTTTTTGTGTCAATTTCATTCTAATTGATTCTGGCCTTGATTTAATTATGTGATTATTGTTTCCAGTCCATTGATTAAAATTGGTTAATATGATTTCATTACAGATGGATGTGTGAAGTTAATTTGTTGAATCAGTGGTCAATGTCATTGTGGGGCGTGCCTGTTGGAACAGTTCAGTAGGCTAAATAGTCATAGTGAAGTCATAGTCAAGTTTATTTATAGAACACATTTTAGAACAACCAAAGTTTGACCAAAGTGCTAGTAATAATAATAATAGTAACAGAAGACTAAAATGAATAAAAACACATACTACTAAATAAAATACAATAGAGAGAGGAAAGAAAAATAAAATAACATGTACAAATAGCCTATAGAATTACATTTCACATTTCATATAAAAGCCATGAAAGTAGAAAGCCAAGATTTCTTGCATTAGATTTTGTATAAGTGGCAAAAGACCCTAGTTCACTAATTGCACTATTTGCAGCTTCTTGTGAACCAAAAATGTTTAAATGTTTAGCCACCTTTATGGCGATGTGACAATGCTATATTTTCTGAACCAATTAAACAAATACAATGTGGTGGCCTACTCAGTTATACGCTGACAAGAGAAAAAAAGAAATGAAGTTACAAGCTACTTGAACTGACAGTTTGGTTGGCTGGCAAGGCTACTCTAAATGGACAATTATCCCATCAGTGGGCAATACAATGCCTGTAGGCTACAGTAGTGTGTGCATAATACCCCTATGGTGTTCTGCAATACTACCACCTTGTTAATCTGTTTTCCTCCCTATAGTGTAGCCTACCTGTCATACAGCCAGAGAACTAGCTGTATTCAAACATCCCAAAATTCTATGATTCTCCTATGACTGTTCAGTAGCCTTCTTTTCTCAAAACAAAAAACTAACTGCGGAGGGGGAGGCGAACCCGGGTCGCCAGAGTGTAGAGCGCATCACTTAACCACTAAGCTATGAAGGCCACTCCTGACATAAATGGTTCCAATATAGTATTTGAAGATCATATCAAAAACGATATTTAAAAAAAAATATAAATTCAATCATCAGGAATCCACCTAAAATGACAAAGAATATGATGTGAAACTTTCACAAACATTCACAACTCCTTTTTCTGACAAAACGGATAACCAAACAAAAAGTGTGAGGAACTATTTGTTTGACACACTTTTTACTACAGGGACATGTTGTTTGGAACACCGCTTTATTAAGCCTTGCAGTTAACCTGCCACGGAGCTGGTTAGTTTGGGAGCATATGTTACCCCAGCAACTCAGCTGCGATTAGTGTTAGCGAGAGTAATGGAACTGAACTCACACTAAAACTAGCGCCGCTTGCCGAAGTTAGCGCGGCTTAGCGAATAGCTCCGTTGATGGAATACCCCCCAGGTGGTCGGTGTTTTGTTGTTGTTTTGGTTTGTTACGACAAACCTTTTTAGGGAGGGAGATGTGACGCCCACCTGAGTCAAACTATGACCCCTATGGGTCTGGCACCGTCAGTGCACGGGCAGTGCTGGGCCTAGGTCTAACCATGCTTAATTGCTCTATGGTTTTCACCTGGACTCAGGGGGTTGGGTTATAAAATGTTTTCTCTCTCTCTTTCAGTTAGGCACTCTTTTCTTTCATGCAGGCACTTTTTGACTTACTTCTCACACTAGCACTTTCTCTTTATCTTCATGATCTCACTCACTAACTTTGTATCTTCCTTTACAGCTAACATTCTTATACTGATCTACTAGACACTCACTACATCCATACATGCACCACACTGCATTCAACATCCCCTAGACATTTAGTTTAATATTGGTTTTGGGACCTGGTATTGATTTATATTCTTATTCAATAAATTATATTTATTTAGTATGTCCGTTGTCTTGCCCCTTATTATGTTATGGTGTGTGAATGAGCCCATGCCGTAACAGGGGGTAACTGCCATGGAAATTTGAGTTTAATCAGATTTCTTCCACTGTTAATTGGACAGACTGTGCCTGCAGGAGAACCAGCCTGGCAACTTCTGTCAGACTTGAAGGAGATCATGGACCTTGTTGTTTCTCCTGTGCAAACCGAGGAATCCATTGCATACTTGAATTTAGGGTCAGAATTTATTTGTAATGCTTTATCGTCTGCATGCATTCCTGCACTGTGTGCAAAAAGAAGATCCAACTTGGCACCATGGGCGTGAAGGCTTTAGAGTCTCATGCTAAGGCATTAAAGCACATCACATATATGACTGGAAAGCTCCAAACTCCTTCCATCGCTGGAGTTCTGGTTGTCTAGTTTAATTTAATACCAAATAGCTAGATTGTAAGAGCTATCATGGCCATATAAAGCTTCCGAAAGACAATGAAGCAAAACCGGAGATATGTTTTACGGCACTAACGCACGCAAAAGCATTAATTAATTGGCGCGTCTGAAGAATGTTTAACTTATTTTCGGCTCGAAAAAATTACCGAGGTCCGGACCTCGGTGTCCTCTATTGTAGCTACGGCCATGGTAGAGAGAGCCCTGGCAGTCTGTCCACCACTTCTGCTGTACATGGAAGCTGTAAAAACAAAGAGAATCACAAACCCTGGGACAGGTAGGGCCTTCTAAATTGTCGTGAATAGGTATGTGACTGTGTCCTGACTGTGTTGGTGGTGTTTGCCTTTTCATAGTTTTGTAATTGTATAGCTACCTGTAGGTTGAAATGCTCTACTTCTCTTCCCACGTCTCTTTCTCAGGATCCTATGACACAGTTGCAGCAGCCATAAAGGATCCACTCATCTTGGCCAAACTGCACTTCTATGCAGCACTTGCAAGGACATTCACACCCTTCCTAACAAAATATCAGGCAGATGAGCCTGTTCTCCCATTTCTCCCCAAGGACCTGACCGAGCTGATGTTGGTAATAAATGACTTTACATAATATAATTATAATAACCAAAAATTGGGCTGAAATATATTGACAATATTGGGTTTGTGGTTAGGATGCGTTAAAAAAAAAAAAGTAGTGTACACATTGTGTGGCGCATTAATCACCAACATCAAATTCTCTGATGATGTTGCACAGACATTTTTGTGTTTGTTTGTTGACCAGAGTCTACTCAGAAGGTTCATAAAAAGAGAGGTCCTCCAGGATATCACCGACCTGCAGTTGACCAAGCTGAATGTCACAGACAAGACCATTTGGCTCAGCCCAAAAGACATCAGCATTGGTCTAGGTGCTGAATCAGTCCTTAAGGTAATGTGAGGTTTTCAAAAGATAATTTTACAAATGGTTAGGTTGAACCAGGTCATTGAAGACATGTTCTCTGTTTATGGCTAATTTCTTTCTTTCTCTAGAGCATCAAAGGTTCAGAGCTCAGGGTGTTAGAGTTCAAGAGATAGTGGATGCAGGGAATGTCTAACATCACCAGGAAAGTGCAGGACAAAAGTCCCCTCAAATACCTGACTGTTAGGCAGATGGTGTGCCTGGATCCATCTCTAATGTACAGAGACCCAGAAAGGTGCAAGAATAGCATGAAAGGCCTGGTTCAAAGGTTTCTCCAGGACAAACAGCTAACTAATACTTCTATGGGTAGGAATAAGAGAGGCAAATCATAGGCTGCACATGAATTTATTCTCAATGTGTTTGACTGGCAATGCCCAATGATTAATCTATATTTATTGTATTTTTGTCATAGCGGATGTCATACTGCAACAGTTTGATGGTCTCCTGTCCTTGGAGAGCCGGAGTGAGGGCTTCCTCTCCTTTACTCCCATGCAGAAGAGGCTGGACATCTTCCTGAGCAGTGCCATGGAGCCTTACCCAGAGCTGTGGGCTTTCTGCAAGAAGCTGCTCCTCCTCTCCCACGGCCAAGCTACGGTTGAACGTGGATTCTCCATCAATGAAGAGGTGGAGTCAGATAATGTGCTCGAGGACACTATGGTCACAAGGAGGCT
>JAODXP020000015.1:16359500-16389564 GCA_027497455.2 Sardinella longiceps | reverse complement strand
CCGACTATTACCCGCAGCTTATACATTGATTTTGCAAAGTTTCTTCCGCTATGAGGTTAAAACAGGGGGGCAGTTAATATGGTTTTGTGTTTTTTACTTGCAAAAAACACTGTCCTGCGGCTTATACACAATGCGGCTTATATGCGGGAAATTACTGTATGTATTTGTGTGTGTGTGTGTGTGTGTGTGTGTGTGTGTGTGTCAGTGTCAGTGTCAGTGTCAACAATAAGGGCTGGCCTTGGCTCTCAGCACACTGCTTTAGTTGTTAAACACACACTAACACACACACACACACGTCTGTACAAAATAACCAGTGTGTGTATGCGTGTGTGTTGTTGGTTACTCCACAGGGGGGTAGCACTGTTGAGTGATTGCAGCGGTAAAGATTTAACTAACCAGTGTGTGTGTGTGTGTGTGTGTGTGTGTGTGTGTGTGTGTGTGTGTCCCTTCACAGGGGGGCACTGATGTTCAGTGACTGCAGCGGTAAAGATTTAACTAACCAGTGTGTGTGTGTGTGTGTGTGTGTGTGTGTGTGTGTGTGTGTGTGTGTGTGTGTGTGTGTGTGTGTGTTGCAGGGGGGCAGCGATATTCAGTGACTGCAGCGGTAAGGATTTTGAGCGTCTGGTGTTGGGCGGTGGGGGGCGTGTCTAATGAACCAGCCCCCGCCCTCTGATGTCGTCACGGTAGCGGTGTGTGGCAACGGCGTCCTGGAGAAAGGAGAACAGTGTGACTGCGGAACTCCAGAGGTGTGTGTGTGTGTGTGTGTGTGTGTGTGTGGGCTTGTAAAGCATGAAACACACAATGATGCCTTCATTGATTTAGACTGGAGTCCAAGCAGAGAGATAGTAGATGTACTCTTTTCCAAATCAAGTCACTCTGCAGATTTTATTAATTATTCCAGAATGCTCTATATGAAGTATACTCAATACCACTTTTAATCCTAAAAAAGTATTTTACTAATATGCTGCATTGGAACAGGAGTGTAAGAGCTGGTGTAAGAGGTGTGTGTGTGTGTGTGTGTGTGTGTGTGTGTGTGTGTGTGTTGGAACAGGAGTGTAACAGCCGCTGTTGTGATGCGGCCACCTGCCGTCTGACATCTGGTTCTGCCTGCGCTGAAGGGGAGTGCTGCCAGGACTGCCAGGTGTGTGTGTGTGTGTGTGTGTGTTGTAATTAGGTGAGATGTGTGTGTGTGTGTGTGTGGAAAGGTGGAAATGAGTTGATATTGTACATGCAATAGCTCATCATGACACTGTTGTAACATGCTTGTTGCTTGTGTGTGTGTGTGTGTGTGTGTGTGTGTGTGTGTGTTTGTGTATCAGTTTCGAGTGGCCGGATCCCAGTGCAGGAGTTCTCAGAACCAGTGTGACCTGCCAGAGTTCTGTAACGGTTCTTATGCGTTCTGCCCCGGAGATTTCTACATGATGGACGGCCTCTCCTGTGCTGGCGGTCAAGCCTTCTGCTACGAGGGACGCTGCCAGACATACGACTACCAGTGCAAACACCTCTTTGGGCCCAGTATGTGTGTATAACACACACACACACACACACACACACACACACTTACGTCTACCAGTGCAAACACCTCTTTGGGCCGAGTATGTGTATGACACACACACACACACCCCCTACGACTACCAGTGCAAGCACCTCTTTGGGCCAAAGTGTGTGTGTGTTTGTGTATGTGTACACACGTGTGTGTGCGTGTGTGTAAATGATGCTGATGTCTACTCTCAGCTGCCACCAAAGCAGACGACGCAGCCAGGTGTGTGTGCATGTGTGTGTGTGTGTGTGTGCGTGTGTGTGTGTGTGTACACGTTTAAGCGACACTGACACATTCACCCTAGCGCACTACAGCCGATGACCCTCTACAGACGTACGCATGTGTAAGCATGCGTCTGTGTGTCTAAGTGATGCTGATGTCTATTCGCTGCTGTAGTGTGTGTGTGTGTGTGTGTGTGTGTGTGTGTGTGTGTTTAAGTGATGCTGATGTCTATTGCCCCCAGCTGCCACTAAAGCTGATGATCGCTGCTTCAGTCATGTCAACACCAAAGGAAATGAGTTTGGCAACTGTGGCTACAGCGGCTCCACTGCCATCCCATGTGCAACAGAGTGAGTTTTGACACACACACAAACACACACACACACCCACACACACACCCATACTCCCTGTGAGTTTCACACACACACACACACACACACACACACACACACACACACTCACACACACATCCCCTGTGCTACAGAGAGGGTTTTACACACACACACACACACACACACACACACACACACACACACACACACACACACCAATCCCTGTGCTGAGTCACCACACACACACACACACACACACCACACCTCCCTCTTCTCCACTCTCTCTCACACACACTCTCACTCTCTCTCTCTCTCTCTCCATCCCTTGTGCTGTAGAGTGAGTTACTAGTGTGTGTACACAAACACACACACACACACACACACACATTCACTTCATCCCCTGTGCTGTAGAGTTAATAGTCTGCTCACTGTCATGTGTGACTATTGTGTGTGTGTGTGTGTGTGTGTGTGTGTGTGTGTGTGTATGTGTGTGTGTGTGTGTGTGTCATCATAGAAACGTGATGTGTGGGAAGATCCAGTGTACCTACTTTCACACGAATGACCCTCCCCAAGGCGTGACCATCAGCATTGAGAACATAGGGGGCGCCGTCTGCAAGAACGCCCATTATAACCTGGGGCCCGATGTACTGGACCCTGCATATGTCAACCAGGGCAGTGTGTGTGCATCTGGAAAGGTCAGTGTGTGTGTGTGTGTGTGTGTGTGTGTGTGTGTGTGTGTGTGTGTGTGTGTTTATGTGTATGTCTGCAAGATAACCTGGGACCTGATGTCCTTGACCCTGCATATGTCAACCAGGACGGTGTGTGTGCTTAAAGAAAGAGACAAGTATGTGTGTGTGTGTGTGTGTGCGTGTGCGCGTGTGTGCGTATGTTGTCTGTGCAGTGTCTATGTATACTGTATGTGCTGTCCAGATGACTAGCTTGCATCAATCAGGACAATGTGTGTGCTTCTGGAAAGAGGTGTGTGTGTGTGTGTGTCGTTTGTGTCTAATATGATCTAAACTTAGATCAAGCAGGGGCTGGATTGAAAACTTACAGAAAAAATCAAGCATTCTTAACTGATGTCTACTCCTTTGACATTTGTCTTCAGGCCAAACTGGTATGGCTTCCATCGTCTGACTTACTTTTCCCGTCTGAATTTGCTCCATTACTGCACGTTCACACCAACAGCTACTAAAGCTACAAAATCGCTTTTGTAGCTCAAAAAAGCAGCTGCTAAATTTTCTGTGTTGCGCCCAAATCGCTCTATCGCTCATGACGTGCCTGTTGTCATTCCCATTAACATCACATCATTTACGATTTTACAGCTGAAACGCGTCATAGCTAATTTGCATAAAGTTCACTGGTTTTTAGCTTTTTTTTTGTCGCTCTAATGCGACTCTTACAGCTGGTAGCTTTTGTCGCTCTTATCGCTTTTGTCGCTCATAGAAAGTGACCATGGCTTCCAGCGATTTTAAGCGTAAGACGTTTGGGTCACAATTTATTTGAAGGTACCATCATAAGACTGACATGACACTGTCATTCATTATGACATAACTTTATACACCTGTCATGACTTCTGTCATTAAGTGTCACCCGGTATTTGTCATGGTTAGGGTTAGGGTATGTCAGAAGTCATGACAGGTTTATCAACAGATTCTTGACAATGTCATGTCATAGTTAATGACAGTGTCATGTCAGTCTTATGATGGTACCTTCAAATAAAGTGTTACCGAGCTTTGTTTCAGAAGACTGGACTTCATTAAAAAATCTTGCATATAATTGGACAAACCACTTGTCTGTCATTTTACTTCAACCACTTATATCGAAACTTAACCGTTGCATCTTGTGATCCAACGTGATTTGTAGTTTTTCAACTGTTGTGTGTGTGTCCACAGGCCTGCCTGAACTTTAAGTGTGTTAACGACTCGGCCCTGATTGAGGACACCAGCTGCACTGCCAAAGAGACGTGCCATGGCAACGGGGTATGACATCACTAATCATCACATACACAAATGACAAATGTTTTTAATACTGTGTGTGTGTGTGTGTGTGTGTGTGTGTGTGTGTGTGTGTGTGTGTGTGTGTGTGTAATAATGAGGGGAACTGCCACTGTGATGACGGGTGTGTGTCTGTCTGTGTGTGTGTGTGTGTGTGTGTAGGTGTGTAATAACGAGGGGAACTGACACTATGATGACGGGTGTGTGTCTGTCTGTGTGTGTGTGTGTGTGTGTCTAGGTGTGTAATAACGAGGGGAACTGCCACTGTAATAACGGCTGGGCTCCACCCCGTTGTGACCGCGGTGGAAGAGGAGGCAGTGTGGACAGTGGCCCCGCCCAGATTGGTATGGACACGCCCACATATTGCATTCTATTCTGAGGGAGGTGTTTAAAGGGATACGCCCCCGTTGTATGAAATTGGATTATTTACCCTCCTTATATTTGGCGAATTCAGCGGTTGTAATGTTTCCTAATGTAAGGCAACAATTCCCATTCATCCCTATGGGTGACGTATGAAACGTTTTGTAACGTTTTGTAACCTTATGTCATTATCAAAACGCCACTGGAGTTGCATATCGTTAGCCTCATGGCATAATTGCCTAAGTCATTTATTGGCCTAATTGAGATATTTGCATAACTTTACTCTCTCACCACTGGTAACCTCAATTGTAGCTTTAGCTTAGCATTGGCGCTGGAATTCAAAGGTGGCTTCCAAAAGTCACCTGTGCATTCATAATCAATACAAATGCAAATTAAATAGCTTTTCCACTAGTGCTTTGCAAAATATTGTTCCTCCTGCCAGTAAAACCTTGTGTTAATATTATTTATTCTTTTATTTTGTTTTGCTCGAATTATCACTTTTGCGAATGACTGGCTATTTGACTACACAGTATTCCAGCACCCATGCTAAGCTAAGATAAGATAAGGTAAGGGTTGGGCTGCTAAACTAGGAAAATGCACTGAAACCAAATTGCTTTTGTTGACATATGAGATTTCACTGGTTGAAAGATGCAAAAATGCTGCAAACAGACAGACAGAGAAAATCATATATGGGTGGTGTGTGTGTGTGTGTGTGTGTTCTCAGATCACTCTCTGCGTAACGGGCTGCTGATCTTCTTCCTGCTGGTGGTTCCACTGCTGGTTCTACTGATTCTAGTACTGCTCTACGTCTACAAACCACACACTCTAGAACCCTGCATGAGGAGAAGCAAACCTCACAGGTACACACACACACATACACACATACACACACACACACACACACTCACACATCTAGAACTATTTGCATGTTTTATTGTCAACAAAGGTGGACAGGCGTCTGGATGTCTCTGAAACCCTTTGTTTGTTTGTTTGCTTTGTTTATCTCCTCATGTTTACCTCCACACAGGTCACGTAACACAACTACTCAGGCTAATGGGAACCCACAGAGGAGCACCTCACCTCAACCCCCCAACAGCTGCCCCCCACCAACCCACAGGTACACACACACACACACACACACTCACCTCAACCCCCCCCAACAGCTGCCCCCCACCAACCCACAGGCACACACACACACCTCCACCTCAACTCCCACCAACCCACAGGTACACACACACACACACACTTTACCTCCAACCCCCCCAACAGCTGCCCCCCACCAACCCACAGGTACACACACACAAACACACACACACACCACTCCCCTCAAGCCACCAAAAGTCGCCTGTGTATTCATAATCAGTACAAATGCAAATTAAATAGCTTTAATTTGCAAACAGCTGCCAACACACACACACACACACATGGTTGCTGAAGACAGGGTTGGAAGCATGTGCTTGAGTGTGTTGTGTGTGTGTGTGTGTGTGTGTGTGTGTGTGTGTGTGTGTGTGTGTGTGTGTGTTTCAAGAAAAGTGATGTTTGTCTTTCTCTCCTTCAGCCTTTCCATCCAAACCTGTCAGAAGCTGCAGTCAGGTAAGACTCATAAAACACACTCCTGTGCCCTCTCTCTCTCACACACACACACACACACACACACAGACACAGACAGACACACACACACCCACACACACACACACATACATACACACAGGCGCGCGCACACTCAAACAGCTCTGTGTTATTAGCGGGCCAATATGAATATACATATCAGTTCAGGTTTACACACTATTCTCCAAGAGTTTCAGGTCGTGGAGGGGGTCTTGCTACTGTGTTCAACAATAGTTTTAAATGCAAATTGATGCCAACTGATAGTTACACCTCTTTTGAGGTTCAGCTTTTTAAGCTAAATGTAATTTCTCCTGTCCTCTGTGCATTAGTGTACAGGCCTCCTAAATGGAATTCTAATTTCATCTCAGAATTTTCAGAACTGTTAACTCTGATGTCTTCTCGCTCTGATAGGTTGCTAATTGTAGGAGATTTCAATGTTCATATATGCTGCCCTTCTAAGCATTTGGTACAAGAGTTTCTATGCTTAGTGGACTCTTTTAATCTCACACAATCTGTTATGGCTCCGACTCATATTAAGGGCCATACATTAGACCTTGTGCTGTCATCTGGTTTCTCAGTTAGCAATGTTGATATTGTTGATATCGGTGTGTCTGACCATTTTATGATTTTGTTTGAATCACTTTTGCTTTGTGCCCCGCCCCCGCCCCCATCCTCGAAGACTTACTCTTATGCCCGATCTATTAATTCTTCAACTGCCACTCTTTTCTCTGACACTTTTATGCTCAACCACACTTCTAGTATCCCAGTTGCACTTTCCACCCTTACTGACACTGAACATCTAGTCACTCTCTTTAACTCCTCTTGTTCCAACACCCTTGATAGTGTGGCTCCATTAAAACTTAGACGTTCTAAGTCTAAGTCTAATTCTACCCCCTGGTTGAATGACTCCACTCGCTCCCACAGACAACTCTGTAGGAGAGCTGAACGTAAATGGAGAAAAGATAAATTACAGGTGTCCTATGACATTTATAGAGATTCTCTTAAAATGTACCAAAGAGCTGTTAAGACGGCTAAGGCTGAGTATTATGCAGACTTAATTAATAGTAATTCTCATAGACCTAGAATCTTGTTTAGCTCTATTAACTCAATTTTAAATCCTCCTGCTGCCACTTCCACTGTTGCCCCTTCCACTGAGATCTGTGAAAAGTTTCTCAGATTCTTTATTGATAAGATTGACAATATCAAATCTCTTATTCCACCCTCAGATAATGACCCATCTGTTCCTATTTTATCACTCAGCTCTCTCAAACACTTCCAACTTGTGTCTCCCTTCCAGCTTTCTGAGGTGGTGTCTCACTTAAAACCTAGCACTTGCCACTTAGATGTCTTACCCTCTCGCCTTTTCAAGGAAGTCTTTACAGCCATATGTCCTAGTGTACTGGCTATAATTAATAACTCCTTGACATATGGAGAGGTCCCATCTAGTTTTAAGCAGGCGGTAGTGCAACCACTACTTAAAAAGCCTAATCTTGACACCAATGATCTTAAGAATTATAGGCCTATTTCCAAATTGCCTTTTATGTCTAAGATCCTGGAAAAAGTAGTCCTCTCCCAGGTATCTCCATACTTAAACAAGTTTAGCATTTTTGATAAATTCCAATCTGGGTTTAGATCCTTACACAGCACTGAATCTGCCCTGATCAAAGTCCACAATGACATCCTTCTCTCTGTTGATTCTGGTTCCTGTGCCCTCCTAGTCCTCCTCGACCTTAGTGCTGCATTTGACACAATAGACCATTCCATTCTTGTAAAAAGATTGGAAGCTGAAGTTGGTCTACAGGGCACAGTACTGCAATGGTTTAAGTCTTATTTGAGCAATAGAACCTTTTCAGTCAGGTTGGATAATTATTCCTCTTCTTCTGCTCCAATCAAGTGTGGTGTCCCCCAAGGGTCCATTTTAGGTCCTCTTTTATTTTCACTGTATATGCTCCCACTTGGATCAATTTTTGAAAAATACAGTGTTCAATACCATTGCTATGCAGATGACACACAGTTTTACCTTCCAGTCACTCCTGGTGACTCTGGCTCTTTGGTAAACCTGTTTAACTGTCTTAATGACATCAAATGTTGGATGGCCATGAATTTCTTACAACTTAATGAAAAGAAAACTGAAGTGATCTTATTTGGGCCTCCTACTTCTGTTTCTGACCTGAGTAATGCTCTTGGTCCCTTATCTTCAAATTTCAGTAGTGTAGTCAAAAACCTTGGAGTCTACCTGGATTCTTCACTCACATTCAGTAATCAAATAAGCAGTGTGGTGAAGGCCAGTTTTTTCCAATTGAGAACTATTGCAAAGTTAAAATCTTTCCTCTCTGCTAAAGACATGGAAACACTAATTCATTCATTCATCACTTCAAGATTAGACTATTGTAATGCACTTTATTTTGGCCTTCCCAACTCTTCTATTGCTAGATTACAAATGGTTCAAAATGCTGCTGCTAGATTGCTTACTGGAACTAAGAAGCGTGATCACATCACTCCTGTGCTCTGTGAACTGCACTGGTTGCCAGTGAAATATAGAATTGAGTTTAAATTGTTACTTTATGTTTTCAAAGCCTTACATCAATTAGCTCCAGAATACATCTGCAATTTATTTAGTCCTTACTGCACTTCTAGGCCACTCAGATCTTCCTCTAAACTTCTTCTTTCTGTTCCCTCCTCTCACCTTAGAACCAGAGGTGACAGAGCCTTCTCTGTTTCTGCTCCCCAGCTCTGGAATAGTCTCCCCTCCCACATTAGGTCCATTCATACCATTGATCTTTTTAAGTCTAAGTTAAAAACACATCTTTTTTCCCTAGCCTTTAATTCTCCCTAAACCCTTTTCCTCTTTTATTTTTGTTATTATTTTTGTTTGTTTGTTTTATTTGGTCATTTGCATATTATTATTATTATTATTATTATTATTATTATTATTTGTTTATTGTTTATTATTATTATTATTATTATTATTATTATTATTATTATTATTATTATTATTATCATTATTTTTAAAGCACTTTGGATCAACTATGTTGTTTGAAATGTGCTATATAAATAAAAGTGACTTGACTTGACTTGACTTGACTTGACACTACAGCACCTGTATGTGTACTTTATTTGTCTGAGAATTGCATCAACATATGTGTGTGTGTGTGTGTGTGTGTGTGTGTGTGTGTGTGTGTGTGTGTGTTCCAGTTATGACCCGTGGCAGAGCAGTGATGAGAAGACTGAAAGTGCTGCTGCCGCGTATCCTCCTCCAAGACAGGGACCAGGAGCGCCCCGCCCAATTCCCCCAAAACACACCTAGGGTTATTCCGCCTCATTCCCCCAAAACACACCCACTGATCAGGAGTGACACGGCTCATTCCCCCAAGACACACCCACTGACCAGGGGTGACACGCCCAATTCCCCCCAAGACACACCCACTGTCCAGGAGTGACACGCCCCATTCCCCTAAAAAACACCCACTGACCAGGAGTGACACGCCCCATTTTCATAAGACACACCCACTGACCAGGAGTGCCTTCCGCATCCACAAGACACACCCACTGCACACACCCATTCCCCCACCCACACCGTCCAAATCTTAATACCTTAAAATGATCTGACCCACCCCTCCCCCAACCCTAGTTTGATTGACAGCTGACATTGTGCTGATATTTATGTATTTATGTACCTTCCTACCCATCAGACTTTTGAAATGCTGTAATATGGCCAATACTGATATGGGGTTTACTCTCAATGCTTTTCAACATGTGTGTCTGTGCGTGTGTGTGAGCGAGAGAGCCAAAGTGTGTCTGTGTGTGAAAAACCTCAGTCGTTGGCGTCGAAGTACTCCAATTCCAAAATGGTATGTGGAATATGATGGTTGTTTATTTACAAATTATTTTAATCACAGTTTTATGGTTCCTGATATTATTATTCTGTCTGCATGTACAAAAAGTTGCTTACATAATGGAATAATGTTGTTGGAAAAGATTTTTTGTTTACTTGTGATCTCTGTATCTTTATGTTGAAGGAATATCACCAAAGTATTAAAATGTTATTTTGTAAGTAAGCTGGTGTGTGTGTGTGTGTGTGTGTGTGTGTGTGTGTGTGTGACTGACTGACTGACTGTAGAAATGGTCCTAAGATGGAGCTCTAATGCCCCCTGGTGTTTAAAAGAGGAAGTGCATGTTCACAGCGTTCATGTCAAATTAAGGGGCAGGGTGGGACCGGAAGATGTTTAAAGAAAGAATTTGTGTTTTGATTGAGTGTCACTCTGATGAGCTGAGGATATGGTTGACAAGATATAAAAAAGCTATTAGTCTTATATTCATTTGAGGACAAAAGCAGTGTGGTGATATTGTTCACCCAGATTGAGAGACTCAATCAGTTAATAATAATGCATTTTATACAAAGCACTTTACAGTGGAAGGGGGACCTCACTAACTACCACCCATGTATCCAGGCATCAGAACGCTCACCAAACGCCAGGGGTCTATTCAATAAGGATGTTAGGGTGCATTACGTCAAATCTAACATAAACGATTTCGATTACATACTGTTGTGTCACGTTAGTGCAGCAAAAATGGTGGCCGGGAGGACCATTCTGCTCACAGAGTTAGTCAAACAAACAGCTGAAATGGACAACCTCAGCAGTTTAAATACATCATTGCTAGGAATATTACAAAAAATAATATAGGCAATGTTTTTACATTTACATTTATGCATTTAGCATTTGCTTTTATCCAAAGCGACTTACACAAGAGGATTAACAATCAAGCTACATAGGAGTGCTAGAAAGAAATGATCACATGGGTCTTTAGAGTGATGTACTGCTAGGACAAGAGGTGTTCTCTGAAGAGCTGGGTCTTCAAGAGTTTCTTGAATACACAGAGGGACGCCCCTGCTCTGATTGTGCTCGGTAGGTCATTCCACCAGTGTGGAACGACACAAGCAAAGAGTCTGGATTGTCTTGTGCGAGGTGCTGGGACAGCCAGAAGACGTTCCCACTTTTGCTGTCACCAAAGGGCAATCCAACACAACATGAATTTGTTATAATTAGCACTAGCGCTTTAAATCTCAGAGGGTCCAATGCTAAGGTGACCAGATTTCTTTGAGGAAAATCGGGGACATTCTGGCGTTCAGCGAAAGAATTAGCATTAAAATCTCAGGTCCCCACAGTATTCTAAACTCACTATTAGGCCCTAGGAACTTTCCCACAAATTTTCAGACAGACTGAAGTGTTATCATTCTGGATGATGCATTACATTGTGTATTCTATAGGCTATGCTAAAGCAATTCTGGGGTCTGTCAAGAGTTGTAGGAAGTGGTAGGATATAGACCTTTTTACCATTTTAAATGTGGGACCCACCTGTCTGCACATAGCCTATCTACATGCTTGTTCCAAAAATGGAAAATAACCTAGAGAGATTATTGCAATAATGTAGGCCTATCTACTGATGCCATTATGGACAGGAGTCCAGGAATCTTTGATACAAAATATCAACAAAGTAACAAATAGGCTTTTTTTTTTTAATTTTTTTTTTATGATGTTGCCTTTTTAAGAAAAATAAAATAGCCTACTCTCATGTGTCTCATCTGTTCTCCTTGGAGAGAGAAAAGATAGATGCTACTTATTAGATCTTACATATTTACTGAAAATAGCTTTGACACCTAAATTGTTTGAGAAAGATTGCACTGAAATGAAATACAAGGCCTGACTTGTATTAAAGGTACAATGTGTAACGTTTTTACTGTTCAATATCAAAATATGCTTTACCTGTTGACAAGCTTGTCCTTTCTCATAAATATTAACCACCACTATCAATTCCCTATGTCCGTATTGGCTTGAAATTTCGCATTTCCACGCACATTAACTTGGGTAGACTCTCCATGTATTGCCGCCATCTTGGAATACGGAAGCTGAAAGCGGTCATATCGTTCGCGTTTTTGCTATAGACTGACAATAGACCGACATCCGCATGCAGGCTTCCGTAGATGTAAACGTAATTTGCGTTGCGTTACGCTTAATTTCTCTCGAAGGCTACACATTGGGGCTTTAAGTTGCGTTTGCAAAACCGGCAAATCGCGGTGAAATGCGCAAAATGTATTGGCGAGGAGAAAATAGTCAATTAAAAAGTTCGATGTTGAGGGAGAGTTTGTAAGTTTTCCTGGTCAGACAACCAAAGAGAGGGAAGATCCAGTCAAAAATGGGACAGGTGACTACTGTAGCCATGGATTAAAACTGTAACTCAGCTGCAACTGGCTGGGTATTCTGTTTTTTTCCTCTCGAGTCGTACTCGGCCAAAATCGGGGACATTTTCGGGGACAGGTGCAGGCGGGGACAGGTCATCAAAATCGGGGTCTGTTCCCGGAAATCGGGGACGTCTGGTCACCCTATCCAATACTGCTGATTGGTGAACACCTCTGACACACCTAAACGAGAGTGAACTACATCAGAAGCATGTTGCGCATGGTGTGGAGCGTAAGCGGCCGTTCACACTGACACACTTTTTTCACCTCCTGGCGCCCGATTTTAATTGTTTCCCTGTGGAACAATGCGACTTGACTGTTGCTATGCGCCTCGCGTAAAAAAAGCACTAGACGCAAGGTAAAAAAAACGCTAGCGACTAAAAAACGAAAGTGCTCAAAGTTGAAAATAGTTTAACTTTTGAGGACGTTTTCTTCAACAATGGCCCGTTGCCTAGCTGCCAGTCATAGCTAAGTCGAGGAGTTAGCAGTTTAGCCAAATCTAGCTGTCATCAAGACACAAGTACATTCATCACTTTCGACCTCACATGTTTTTGTCACTCACAATTTCAGAACACTCATGTTTTACAAGCGGAAAAGCGCGTTCAGTGTGAACGCTCGCTATCGAGTAAACTCATCATTCAATTAGGCTAACGTTACGCACCGGTGCAAAACGCTATGCCATTGAATAGACCCCAGCTTGGGGTGGAGAGTGAGCAAATGGACGAATGAGCTAATTACAGTGGGAGGATGATTAGGGGGCCAGATTGAATGAGCCAGTTCGGGACTTTACCCAGGACAGTAAAGGATCAGTAAAAAACATTGGGTAAAAACATCCTTTTCCTTGCAAACCTTGTTTAAAACTTTCATAACAATGGGGCTTTTTCAAACCTGTGTGCTCAATTCTATCTCTCCCTCTGTCTCATAGCTTGCTGCATAACATAGCTTGCACCTTCATTTTTGTTGACTGGTGACTGGTTCCAACCTTACAAAAGGGAGTTTGTACTTGGCTGTTTTGAATCTACCTCGGGAGGAAAGATGTAGCCTAAAGAAAGAAATGTAATTTTGGCTGGCATCATACCAGGACCTAGAGAACCTAAAAGACACCCAAATGGGTTCTTGGAGCCATTGGTGCAGGATGTGAAGCAGTTGTGGGTTGGGGTCAGGGTGAAAGATACTGGATCAGAGTTCTTTGTGCATGCTGCCTTGTTGTGTTTGCCGTGTGATATCCCTGCAATAAGAAAGACTGGAGGTTTTGTTGGGCATATGGGCACAAAGGGATGCAGCATATGTCTACAAATTGACAATTAGGTTGATTACACAGGATTTGATGAGACTTGGGAACCATGAACACATAAGGACCATTGCAGACATGCAAAAGCGCATTTATGCAAGCAGCAGATAAGACAAAAGAATCAAAGATTGAACAGATGTATGGGGCTAGATACAGTGCTCTGCATGATCTGCCTTGATGTCATCATAATGCATGTCATTGACACAATGCATAACTTTCTGGAAGGGACTGCTAAAAAAGTTATGCAAGTCTGGAAAGAAGGAGTCATATCAAACACTGTGGCATCCCCTCCAACATGAAGCTGCTTTTGAAGGCTTTACAGCAGCGCAGTGGAAATTATGGGTTAGTGTTTACCAATGGTGTTTACTCAACTTTTGCCCTGAAGGGAGTACTGTATTTCCTGATGAGGATTACACTATGTGGAGAGCTTTTGTCTCAGCAGCCCAGTTGTTGTCTTGCAATTGAGGATGCACATATGTAATACCCACAAACGTAATAACTTACCACAAATGTAATAAAACACAAACATAATAAAGATATCCACTTTGACATCTACAGATCACACAATTGAGCAAAGTCAGGGGGGCAAACGTGAGGGACTGCTGTACCAAGGCTTTGCAAAGGTATATTCAGATGATTTCTCCCCTTTCATTTATTGGAGCCTACTGGATGCTCTTCATATGGTATTCCCTTGTAATTGTGAATCTCACACTGCCATGTCCACATGTCCAGCATTTCTCTCCTGTAGAGACAATAAAAGTTATAATAAAAGCTATTTCAATTTAATCTAGTGTAATTTGCATCACTATACTCACAAATTAAATGCACTCACAAATTAATCCAAACAATCCGGTGGAATACTGTCATTCTTATCTCATTTTGATTTTAGGATTGATCAATGGTGCCATGGCACATTTCAATATGAAGGGCCATGGAGGGAAAACGGTATTCAAGCCCATGGTGTTGTATGCTGTTGTTATTGGTATGTATGACGCCATCACAAAACTTTATTTATTTTTTTTATTAAATCGAAAAGGTAGTGGTGGTTACAGAAAATAAAGTGTGTGTGTGTGTGTGTGTTATAAGCTATAATCAGTCTTTTTTGTTTGTTTGGTCGTGTTAGGCCCAGCACTATGCTAACATCTCTCTCTCTCTCTCTCTCTCTCTCTCAGAAAATAAGATAATTCTCCTTTTTGTAACATTTATTGTATAAAAGTGACGCCTTATCTTTGATGATCAGTTTCTGGTAACAGTTTATATCTCTTCAGTTTTGTAGACTGCTTATATTAACTTGGTAAATAGCATGCTAACTGCTAATTAACATGCTAAATATGCTAATGTAAATGATCGGTATTAAACTTAAAATGACCTTTTTGCTTCAAAGTCTGACAGTAACCTAACCTAGTTAGCCTGGCAGGCCATCCTATATCAAGATAAACCGAACTCAATAGATTTCGGGGTCAGCTCTATGTTCCCACAACTATGTTCCCACATTTGTTAGGAATTTTTGTTTTTCACAGAATTTTTGGAAATAAGGCCCTATGTTCCCACAGCCCTATGTTCCCACAACCCTATGTTCCCACATTTCTTAGGACATTTGGAAAATTGGGCCCTATGTTCCCACAGCCCCATGGTCTCACATTTAAAAAAAAAATAGACCCTATTTTCCCACAGCAATATGTTCCGATAAGGGCATGTTCACACCAACAAAGGTAATATTTAGTTAGCCCTTTTGTTCACATTAGAATGGAGGATTCTGAAAATGAAAACGATTCCGAAAAATGATTGCTGAGGTCGATTTCAAAAATGATCGCTGAGGTAGATGAATATAAAATTGTTGTGGAATGTGGATGCAAAATGTTCTGAAAATGAGAGTGGATGAAGATCGTTTCATTGCAAATATAAATCTAGGCAGCACAGCTAAAATAACCTTTACCCTTACCCTAAACCCCACTACCTGGAAGGCACAATTGAGGGCAAATAATACCAAAGATCGAATCTTGCTTGAACTTACATAGGGGGTCTACCAGGCAGGGGTAGAAATGTGGGACTATAGTAGGCTACCTGACTTTGAAGAAAGAAAGGTAAAAAAACCTCTTAGAAATGTGAGAACATAGGGCTGTGGGAACATAGAGCTGTGGGAACATAGACACGCTCCCAGAAAGACACCAGAAGCTCACACAGGCTGAACAGTCTTTTCATATTATTGACACTAAGAAGGTCTGAATTTCGGTGAATATGAATGAACCAGACCAGACACGCATGACTAGCCGAACATGAACATCTGAAGTGTGAACCCGTTCACGTTTCTAAGATGTACTTTCTAGCCAACTTACAGCACGCTAGCTGCGTGTTGCAACGCATAACATAGCATCACACAGTTAAAAGGGAACTATGCAACATTTTGATTTCAATTTACTTTTATTTGGCAACTTAAGAGTCATTGTGATTGTACAACAGTTTTTAGGTCTATTGATAATTTTCGCCTCGCTCTAGCTCTTCTTGGTGGAGAAATTGAATATGCAGTTTTTGGGAGCTGTAGGGGGAGCTCTTATCGGTAGAAATGCAAACTCAAGCCGAGGAAATGAAGGCGCATAACGGCCGGTCCTTGGGTCTTTTCGCATATATGCTAATTTGGTTGGTATTGTGCCATTGTATTGAAAACAACAAGTTGTTAACTGGTTAGCAATGCTTTTCCGAAGCTTTTGGGGAAAGGATGCCTGCAAGGAGGAGCTCTGTGGTGATAAATCTAGCGCAATGTGAGCATAAACCTAGCGCAAACCGAAAGTAAAAATCGGTCTTGCATAGTTCTTTTTTAATTGAATCAATGTTGATGCCATATGAACCCTTAGCATTGTTATGATCACAGGCAATATGAAAGTTTATGTTGTGTGGTTAAGACAGCGCGGGTAATAATCGATTTGTAATAATCGAAATGTGAGCCTAAACCTAGCGCAAACCGAAAGTAAAAATCGGTCCTGCATAGTTCCACTTTAATAGACAAATCAATTAATACAGGTAATGCATGGACACTTAACATGTTTGTCAATTGACCTGGATAAGCAAGTTCGCTAGCATAGTCTTCCCTCATTGAGAAACAAGAGTAAGAACAAATCGGTTTGTTGTTTTATTAGCATGCTCCTTTTTGCACTCAAAATTGACAAACATAGCCTACTTGTTTTCAGAGATGAATCTGACCTAGCGTTAGGACTTTGGTGGTGCACTATGTGGCCAGAGGGGAGATTTTACATAGTTTGGGTTTCCCAGGTAGAAAAAGCTGATTGATCAGTGGGTACAATGAAAAAAAATCCCTTAAATAAGCCGCTCCCGAATATTAACCTCATAGCTGCTTTTATTTTGCAAAGTGCATGTATTAACCGCGGTTTATGAACGGGAAATTACAGTAGTCCTCCTACACAAAGCAATATACTGAGCAAGCGAGTTTTGACCTGGTTCGGGGAGTGAAAACGCTAGTTGTTTTTGCCATTGAGAAATCGATTATTACCCACGCTGTCTTTTACCTCACACACGTCAGATGATGCGCTACGTAACTTTAAGGCACTTCCGCGCAACGATCTGATGTTAAAGCGATTCAGAGCGATTTCAAGCCCAATATTCTCTAACCGAACCAATCAGGACTGCTGGCTGCTGTAGAGGGTGTGACGTAGTGAAGAAGCAACTGTTTTGAATCCAACCAATCCAACAAACGTAACCAGCATCATTGGTTGGTTTCGATGTGATTGGCTGAAGTGTACGTCAATTAAATTGATGGACAAGCCGTTTGTCCAGTTAGATTCAAGGATTTCTGGCTCCTGAAATAACTCGTCTATCGTTGATCATCAGATGTTCGCGCGGCTTAGCACTACATCTGACGTGAACGTAAACTTTCAACTACCTACAACAGAACGAAAGGATTGCCTGTAATCATAACAATGCTACGGGTTCATATGGCTTTTTCATAAACTTTACTTTCGGTTTGCGCTAGGTTTATGCTCACATTGCGCTAGGTTTTTCACCACAGAGCTCCTCCTTGCAGGCATCCTTTTCCCAAAATCTTCAGAAAGTCATTGCTAACCAGTTAACAAATTGTTGTTTTCAATACAATGGCTCAATACCAACCAAGTTAGCATATGCGTTAGGGGAGAAGACCCCCCCCGGCCGTAACGCGCCTTAGTTGGTGTTCGCCTTTTTACCGATAGAGCTCCCCCTACAGCTCCCAAAGACTGTGCCGCGGTTCGCGGCACCATTCTTGTATATTCAATAGATAGAGATAGAGATAGAGTGAGGCTTATATTTTGCGGTGATATTTATGTCAGCATATCAGTGAACACCACAGACCACTTGGTGAGTTTCATACCTTTGTAGACAGACGTTTAATGTGTTTTAGGAAGGATTGTTTCAGGGTACATAGGCTGCTGTTGATGCTACTGCAACAAGCGAAAAAATCTCAATCTTAACCATCGTATTTCATCATAAGATATCCAAAAACAAGACTTAAAATCATGTTGGGCGAACTTATACTTTAAGGATACCTCAATCTGAAAGAACTGTGTGCGTAGGCTATTCACCTTTTTCACCTACGTCACTATGAAATACTAGAACGAGGCTTGGGTGGTAACACTTCCCAGATGGGATGCCCCTCATCTGCCCAACTTTCCACCTGACCAACAGTAAGAGAATTACCTCACTCACGTCAGATCATGCGCTACGTAACTTTCGTAAGGCACTTCCGCGCAACGATCTGATGTTGAAGCCCATCAGAGAGATTTCAAGCCATTATTCTCTAACCGGACCAATCAGGGCCGCTGGCTGCTGTAGAGGGTGTGACGTAGCGAAGAAGCAACTGTTTTGAATCCAACCAATCCAACAAACGTAACGAGCGTCTTCGGTTGGTTTCGATGTGGTTGGCTGCAGTGTACGTCAATTAAATTGATGGACAAGCCGTTTGCCCAGTTAGATTCAAGGATTTCTGGCTCCTGAAATAATTCGTCTATCGCTGAATATCAGATGAACGCGCGTAGCGCTACATCTGACGTGAGTGAGGTAAGTAAGAGAGGGGACCAGCAGGAGATTTTCTGTCCGGAATCTGTGAGAAATTATTGACGTTCCATTGGCACTTCCTCTAGTTTACCACCCGAGAAAGTTCCTTTCTTTTATTCATAGGCCTAATTGTGAAATTATAGAATGCATAGGGGAAAACATCCAGATACTGGGAACAGCATATTGGCCATCAGCTAATCCTGATAGAAAATATATAGCCTATCAGCATCAGCCATTTGAAAATCAGTCCATATCATGCGTCCAGTTTTTTTTGTCATGCGTCCAGTTTTTTAGTCAGACATAAGTGTATAGCCGACTGAAAGGGAAGGGAAAAAGAAGGCCTCCTCAGCTACAGTGGGGAGAACAAGTATTTGATACACTGCTGATTTTTCAGGTTTTGCCACTTGCAAAGTATGTAGAAGTCTGTCATTTCTATCATGGATACTCTACAACCATGAGTGATGGGATGTAAAACAAAAATCCAGAAAATCACATTGTATGATTTTTAAATGATTATTTTCCATTTTATTGCAAGAAATAAGTATTTGATACACCCGGACTTTAAGCTCCCTCCAAAGGTTTTCTATTGGATTCAGGTCTGGAGACTGGCTAGGCCACTCCAGGACCTTGAGATGTTTCCTACGGAGCCACTCCTTAGTTGCCCTGGCTGTATGTTTTGGGTCGTTGTCATGCTGGAAGACCCAGCCACGACCCATCTTCAATGCTCTTACTGAGGGAAGGAGGTTGTTGGCCAAGATCTCACGATACATGGCCCCATCCATCCTTCCCTCAATACGGTGCAGTCGTCCTGTCCCCTTTGCAGAAAAGCATCCCCAAAGAATGATGTTTCCACTGCCATGCTTCACAGTTGGGATGGTGTTCTTGGGGTTGTACTCATCATTCTTCTTCCTCCAAACACGACGAGTGGAGTTTAACCCAAACAGTTCTATTTTTGTTTCATCAGACCACATGACCTTCTCCCAGTCCTCCTCTGAATCATCCAAATGGTCATTTGCAAACTTCAGGTGGGCCTTGACATGCGTTGGCTTGAGCAAGGGCAACTTGCGTGCACTGCAGGATTTTAATCCTTGACGCCGTAGTGTGCTACTGATGGTTTTCTTTGAGACTGTTGTCCCAGCTCTATTCAGGTCATTGACCAGGTCCTGCCGCTTTGTTTTAGATTTCATCACTTACAGTTGTAGAGTACCTGTGATAGAAGTTACAACCTTCTACATGCTTTGCAAGTGGGAAAACCTAAGAAATCAGCAGTGTATCAAATACTTGTTCTCCCCACTGTATTTATGATCAACTATTTATGATCAACTACAACTACAAGTTATTAACCCCCGTTAATAACTTGTAGTATCATAATTACATTGCCTGGTCTAATATTAAGTTAATCTGCAACAAAAACGAACAGTAACAACTTACTCCTTAGGCTTGAAATGATGACAACCAGTTGGGGAATATCAGGGATACATCCAAAAAACTCTCAATAACAGTGCGTTCACACTGCATCCGTCCGTTGACGTACGACGGGGGAGGGGTCTGACGGAGGGGGAGTCAATTCTCTCAATCCCGATTGGTTTGACGGATCCGTCGCCAGCTAAAAAGTTGAACATGTTTTAACTTTTTGACGGACGCAACGGAGCTGTTTTGACGGACGGACCCACAATGCATTTCGCGAAAGCTCCATTCAAAGTCAATGGGATCCGTCAACTGACGGATGCAGTGTGAACGCCCTGTAACTCCATAAAACGATAGCGACTCAGTTTATTAGTACCATTCCACATATTTTGAATTTGCTTCAGCATAACAAAAAGACGGAGATCTCTGCAACTCTCTTTCGTCACTTGTCCCTTACCCCTCAGGACGATTTGATTGGTCTGATACAAGTTAGATCTGGATGCCTTCTTTGCCGAGCCTGGCTAGACTCCTGTAGTGGCCAAATGAATTTGCTGCCACTAAGGGGTATAGATTACTAGGAGGGTTGTTTTTCCAGCCTCCTGTAACAAATGCATTGAGATATTGTAGTATAAAATGTACAGTTTACCCATGGAGCAAAGGGGATTTAACAGACATGGGCTGCTGTAAAAGGTTGTTCTTTTGAATACCAGTATGCAATATATTAATTTCTTGCTTACACATAGCCTTACAGACAGTTTCGGCAGAAAGCAGACCATGATGGACAATGCCAGGATGGCTACTGGAAACAGGGCACTGGGGTGCCTGATTCTCTAGTCAGGATGCAGAGAGAAAGATAGTCAGTGGCCATTTCCGAAAATGCCTACTACTTGACTACTACATACTGCTTGTATACTGATCTCTGCAGACAGCAGCGTGTAGTATGCAGTACATGACAAATATCACAGGAGTAGTGTGGGGCTCAATTAACCTTGAGTCAGGAAGAGCACCTGTAGTCCATTAATTAATGAGGTTCTGGTCATGTGGCCAGTAGCCTAGGCCTCTTCTGCTGCTTGCATACCATGCTGCATACTGGGGAGCAGTACAGGTATATGTACTGTATGGCTCAGCCAGTCAAATAGAGCAGCACCTGCAGCTAATTAATTAATTAATTGTGGGAAGCAGTAGTGTGTGCTGGGGCACAAGCAGCATGTAGCACATGTAGACCACTCCAGCCAGAGAGCCGTTATTATCAGTAACCAAGCGACCCTAAGTGCTAGAGGATTGCGGGGGCGGGGTCGCCTGCCAGTGACGGTAAAGTTCACATAGGCTGGATGAAAGGGCGCCAGTAGGTCAAAAAGACCCCTAGTGTCCTGCCTCGTGCTTGCCCTATCTCACCGTAGCCACACGCGCGTCAGCAGCCTCCACCCAAATAACTTTCAATAATCCCCGTGAGGCGGACGCAATGAACTTGGACACCGGTGAATCTGACGGGCGATTCGACCCACACCTTGCCCTTGGACGCTGGCCAGCAATCAGAAAATGCTGTCACGTAAAACTCACCAAACGTTTATTGCTTGTCGCCTAGTTCGCAAGCATTTTCCATGCATTAAAGTGCCCCTGGTCCGCCTGGCGATCATAAATAACGGGAAATATTATCTTCATTATAAACTTTTAGTGGATGTATGTTAGGCTACGTGATGATGAAAGGAAGAGTTTGTGTGAGATTTTGTGAGAGAGAGGATGAGGGGAGGAGAGGGCGGGGAACATCAAGTGCACGTAGCCCAGCAGCGCATCCCGGAGCGCACGTAAGCTCCTCACCCGCATGCTCAGGTGAGTCATCATTTATAGAAGGGCTTTAAGCGCGAGCGAGGCAACCGCGCGGGCTCCTAGGCGGGGAGAGCGCGTGAGCGTTGACTATGGTCCAGACGCACGAGCCACAGAGGAGCTGACATCCACTCATCAATCAGGTAGGAGACCCGGTGATTACCGGAATAATTAGCGCGAAGCGGTGCAATTAAAAATGCAGCTCTAGTTTTGATGTTTAAATTGCTGAAATAAATTTCATTAGAAAAATCAGTTTTGGCAAGTTAGTGTCGGTGTTTGGTTGGTGGTTGGCAGTGAGATGTGTCGTTTCTGAACGTGTTCATTGGAGAAAACTAGACAGAGGCTATTCAAACTGCATGCGTTCTTGGCAAAGTTTGATGAAAGAAAATTTGGAGGTCAATGTGCGTCCTTGAACCCATATCAGATTCTTTAACATTCCATAATAACTCAAAGGGTATTTTTCTGTCTTGGGCTTTGGCTGTTTCTAGCACCCTTGTTTCAGTAGGATACACTCCCGCACTGATACACAGGTTCTGCATGTCATCAGCCCAGTTCAGTTGATCTTGCCGGTCGTGTGCATGTGTGTAGGTTTGTAGGTTTTGGGTTCCGTAACTTTCTTAGGAAACGTCTGCAGGTGAAAGGTCTAACCGGTAAGGTATCGCAGTCGATCACTCACGCGCTAGTCCCGGGCCGCGCATGCACTGAATACTGGTCTTCTTTCTGTTCATATTTCACTCTTGTTTTCGAGGAATGTTTGTGTTTGTATATCACATGTTCGGTCCTATACTTCAGACATAGCTCTATACGTGACCCAAAGACGTCGGTCACGTTCAGCACGTAGGCAACCAACCGGGTCTTGGCGCGAGAGCAGAGCATATCCCAATCATCACGGATAGATCAGGACAGGCAGGCGCACGCGCCTTATCCAACCCTCACCATCTGCCGCGCGCCAGACCGATGAGTGGGCTTACTGGGAGGAAAGAGCATCATCAAACACACAACTCAGTTCCACGGCAGGGATGCCTCCCACCTTACACACACACACACACACACACACACACACACACACACACACACACACACACACACACACACACACACACACACATTTGGCCCAACTGAGGTGCAGGAGCTATTGTCTATGCCTACTGTACCTGTACACACACACACACATACACACACACACACACACACACAACCAGACTGCTGTGCATGTGCTTGCAGTGGGAGTGATAGGGAGGGGTCGTGGGCAGCTTAGCTGTGTGTGTGTGTGTGTGTGTGTGTGTGTGTGTGTGAGGCAGGGCTGATCTCTTCAGGGCAGTAAACACTGGAAGAACAGGGCAGTCCTGACCACAGTCACACGCATGGAGTGCAGCCAGTATCAGAGACAGTGAGAGTGATATTTAGTTTCCTGAAGAGACAGAGTGTGTGTGTGTGTGTGTGTGTGTGTGTGTGTGTGTGTGTGTGTGTGTGTGTGTGATTAAATGATGGTGTTGGGTTTCTCAAGAGAGAGTGATACTTGGTCTCTTTAAAGAGAGAGTGATATTTATTTCTTTAAAGAGAGATATTTGGTTTCTGAAAGAGAGAGAGAGAGAGAGAGAGATTTGGTTCCGAAAAGAGAGCTAAATTGTGATGAGAGAGAGAGAGAGAGAGAGCAATAGAGTGATGAGAAGAGTCTCAAAGAAAGAGAGAGATAGATAGATGAAGAGAGATAGTGATAGAGAGATAATTTGATTAGAGAGTGAAGAGAATAGATAGATACTGTAGAGTGATGGAAGAGAGAGAAAGATGGAGTGATGAGAGAACAATAAAGAGAGAGTGTTAGGGTTATGAGAGAGATGGAATGATGTAGAGTCTTAAAGAGAGAGCGACAGTTATGAAGAGAGAAAGATGGAGTGATGAACAGTCTTAAAGCAATATACTGGGGTAAGTTTAAGCATAGCCCTGCTGCACGAGCCTTCTAACAGCAATATATTTCGCATAAAATGAAAGAATTTCGAACAGCATAGACCTAACGCGAAGGCGAAACATTTCACATTGAGTCAATGTAACCTCAGATCTTACATTTTCGGTTTCCAACAGTCAAGTCCCATTGATTCAGTGTAAAATGCCTGTTAGCTTCTGCGCTCACGTTCGGTCTGTGCTGTACCAAATAATTTTGTTCCACTCGCTAACTAGCGCATTTAGCAAGCTCTTTCAACAGGGCTATGCTTGAATTCACTCCAGTATTTTCCTTTAAAGAGAGAGAGTGATAGAGTGTGTTGTGTGTTGGGGATTGCAGAGTTGAGAGAGTGATGACGTGTCTGTGTGTGTGTGTGTGTGTGTGTGTGTGTGTGTGTGTGTGTGTGTGTGTGTGTGTGTGTGTGTGTGTGTTGGGGATTGCAGGGGGTTGGAACAGTAGTTATATAGATAGAGTGATGTAGAGAGTCTTAGAGAGAGAGAGTGATGACGTGTCTGTGTGTGTGTGTGTGTGTGTGTGTGTGTGTGTGTGTGTGTGTTGGGGATTGCAGGGGGTTGGAACAGCAGCCACAGTAAACTGGGTCAGTGGCAAAGACATGGATGTGATCTTAATCCTTACCACCTCCCATAGGTTACAGTGTGTGTGTGTGTGTGTGTGTGTGTGTGTAAGAGAGAGGGAGAGGGGAAGAGCATCTGGTAGTAAATGTCTTCACCTTGGTGAACTTGAGCCATGCCCAAATTTGCTGCTTAGAGCTCAGCTGCCCAGGGCCAGTACATGCTCACTGTAAGGGCAGCTCAGGGTGGAGCAGAGTAGAGTTGGGTAGAGATGAGTAGAGGAGAGGAGAGGGCCGGTAAGAGTGGAGTTGGGTAGAGATGAGTAGAGGAGAGGAGAGGGCTGGTAAGAGTAGAGTTGGGTAGAGATGAGTAGAGGAGAGGGCTGGTAAGAGTGGAGTTGGGTAGAGATGAGGAGAGGAGAGGAGAGGGCTGGTAAGAGTGGAGTGGAGATGAGTAGAGGAGAGGGCTGGTAAGAGTGGAGTGGAGATGAGTAGAGGAGAGGGCTGGTAAGAGTGGAGTTGGGTAGAGATGAGGAGAGAAGAGAGGAGAGGGCTGGTAAGAGTGGAGTGGAGATGAGTAGAGGAGAGGGCTGGTAAGAGTGCAGTTGGGTAGAGATGAGGAGAGGAGAGGGCTGGTAAGAGTGGAGTTGGGTAGAGATGAGGAGAGGAGAGGAGAGGGCTGGTAAGAGTGGAGTAGTGTAGAGATGAGTAGAGGAGAGGGCTGGTAAGAGTGGAGTTGGGTAGAGATGAGGAGAGGAGAGGAGAGGGCTGGTAAGAGTGGAGTAGTGTAGAGATGAGTAGAGGAGAGGGCTGGTAAGAGTGGAGTTGGGTAGAGATGAGTAGAGGAGAGGGCTGGTAAGAGTGGAGTGGAGATGAGTAGAGGAGAGGGCTGGTAAGAGTGGAGTGGAGATGAGTAGAGGAGAGGGCTGGTAAGAGTAGAGTTGGGTAGAGATGAGGAGAGGAGAGGAGAGGGCTGGTAAGAGTAGAGTTGGGTAGAGATGAGTAGAGGAGAGGAGAGGGCTGGTAAGAGTGGAGTTGGGTAGAGATGAGTAGAGGAGAGGAGAGGGCTGGTAAGAGTAGAGTTGGGTAGAGATGAGTAGAGGAGAGGGCTGGTAAGAGTAGAGTTGGGTAGAGATGAGTAGAGGAGAGGAGAGGGCTGGTAAGAGTGGAGTGGAGATGAGTAGAGGAGAGGGCTGGTAAGAGTGGAGTGGAGATGAGTAGAGGAGAGGGCTGGTAAGAGTGGAGTTGGGTAGAGATGAGTAGAGCAGAGGGCTGGTAAGAGTGGAGTTGGGTAGAGATGAGGAGAGGAGAGGAGAGGGCTGGTAAGAGTGGAGTTGGGTAGAGAAGAGTAGAGGAGAGGGCTGGTAAGAGTGGAGTGGAGATGAGTAGAGGAGAGGAGAGGGCTGGTAAGAGTGGAGTTGGGTAGAGATGAGTAGAGATGAGGAGAGGAGAGGGCTGGTAAGAGTAGAGTTGGGTAGAGATGAGTAGAGGAGAGGGCTGGTAAGAGTGGAGTAGAGATGAGTAGAGGAGAGGGCTGGTAAGAGTGCAGTTGGGTAGAGATGAGTAGAGGAGAGGAGAGGGCTGGTAAGAGTAGAGTTGGGTAGAGATGAGTAGAGGAGAGGGCTGGTAAGAGTAGAGTTGGGTAGAGATGAGTAGAGGAGAGGAGAGGGCTGGTAAGAGTGGAGTTGGGTAGAGATGAGTAGAGGAGAGGGCTGGTAAGAGTGGAGTTGGGTAGAGATGAGGAGAGGAGAGGAGAGGGCTGGTAAGAGTGGAGTGGAGATGAGTAGAGGAGAGGGCTGGTAAGAGTGCAGTTGGGTAGAGATGAGGAGAGGAGAGGAGAGGGCTGGTAAGAGTGGAGTTGGGTAGAGATGAGTAGAGCAGAGGGCTGGTAAGAGTGGAGTTGGGTAGAGATGAGTAGAGGAGAGGGCTGGTAAGAGTGGAGTTGGGTAGAGATGAGGAGAGGAGAGGAGAGGGCTGGTAAGAGTGGAGTGGAGATGAGTAGAGCAGAGGGCTGGTAAGAGTGGAGTTGGGTAGAGATGAGTAGAGGAGAGGAGAGGGCTGGTAAGAGTAGAGTTGGGTAGAGATGAGTAGAGGAGAGGGCTGGTAAGAGTGGAGTAGCGTAGAGATGAGTAGAGCAGAGGAGAGGGCTGGTAAGAGTGGAGTGGAGATGAGTAGAGGAGAGGGCTGGTAAGAGTAGAGTTGGGTAGAGATGAGGAGAGGAGAGGGCTGGTAAGAGTGGAGTTGGGTAGAGAAGAGTGGAGTATGGATGTATGGATGGATAGCTTATGTATCTACTCCTCTGGTAGATCATGTAGGATTGTTGGTTTTCACCTGTTCCTTTCTGTAATGTATGTTACATGTCCTGTCCATGTAAAATATGTGTGTAAGGGATAACGGCTTTCGGCTGCGCCGTCGGGCTGTTCTTCGCCTTCGCCTCGTCCATTATTATTCTTATATCGGGACACCTCGAAGGCCATTATCCCGCTTATCATCCGGTTGCAACTAAAACGTATAGACGGTAAAAAAGAGTTTAAAACATAAAAGAAACATGTGGCTTCGTTCAGAAAGTTCGGTTGGGGTACTATTTTCATATGAAAGAAGATCCGCAAGGCTGCATTCTAATGAGCATCGATATGGAACGCTGGTTAAAGTTTTTTACCAAACAATGCCTCAGGTGTCCTATTATCAAGAATTAACGCACACCCTGACAGCCAATTAGAAAACAGTATTCCATTCCAGCGGGGGATAATTTATTATGATGTCCTATGCTGTGGGGGACGCTAAAGCTAATTCCAGACGTTTGATCGTACTGGCAAAAAAGTATCTTGATCCTGATCTTGACCCTAGTAGAAATTATTAGAGTAGAGCAGGGGTGGGCAATTATTTTGGCCAAGGGGCAACATTGGCTTTCAGATTTTGACTAACGGGCCGGGTGTTAACAGTTAACGAACTGATGTCGATAAATTGGCAAGTCTCAAGCCAGTAGCCTCACTTTCTTCAGAGGACATGTTAATATGCAGGTTTAAAAGGGTGGAATTTGCTTTTCATGATCATACAACGCATCTGGCCCCCGGGCCTTAGTTTGCCCAGTTATGGCGTAGAGTAAATGGTTGCTAAAGCTGTCTGCACACCGGCTCCAACAGCATGTGGAGCACTAATGCAGAGAACTAATATTGGCAGACTGTCTGTAATAGAGATTGCCAAGATACGTCACCGAATGGTCATAAAGCAGAGCAGAGGGCTGGTAAGAGTAGAGTTGGGTAGAGATGAGGAGAGGAGAGGAGAGGAGAGGAGAGGGCTGGTAAGAGTGGAGTGGAGATGAGTAGAGGAGAGGAGAGGAGAGGGCTGGTAAGAGTAGAGTTGGGTAGAGATGAGGAGAGGGAGAGGGCTGGTAAGAGTGGAGTTGGGTAGAGATGAGGAGAGGAGAGGAGAGGGCTGGTAAGAGTGGAGTTGGGTAGAGATGAGGAGAGGAGAGGAGAGGGCTGGTAAGAGTGGAGTTGGGTAGAGATGAGTAGAGCAGAGGAGAGGGCTGGTAAGAGTGGAGTTGGGTAGAGATGAGTAGAGGAGAGGGCTGGTAAGAGTGGAGTTGGGTAGAGATGAGGAGAGGAGAGGAGAGGGCTGGTAAGAGTGGAGTGGAGATGAGTAGAGGAGAGGGCTGGTAAGAGTGCAGTTGGGTAGAGATGAGTAGAGGAGAGGAGAGGGCTGGTAAGAGTGGAGTGGAGATGAGTAGAGGAGAGGAGAGGAGAGGGCTGGTAAGAGTAGAGTTGGGTAGAGATGAGGAGAGGAGAGGAGAGGAGAGGAGAGGGCTGGTAAGAGTAGAGTTGGGTAGAGATGAGTAGTGTATGGATGGATAGCTTATGTATCTACTCCTCTGGTAGATCATGTAGGATTGTTGGTTTTCACCTGTTCCTTTCTGTAATGTATGTTACATGTCCTGTCCATGTAAAATATGTGTGTAAGGGATAACGGCTTTCGGCTGCGCCATCGGTCTGTTCTTCGCCTTCGCCTCGTCCATTATTTTTCTTATATCGGGACACCTCGAAGGCCGTTATCCCGCTTATCACCCGGTTGCAACTAAAACGTATAGACGGTAAACAAGAGTTTAAAACATAAAAGAAACATGTGGCTTCGTTTAGAAAGTTCGGTTGGGGTACTATTTTCATATGAAAGAAGATCCGCAAGGCTGCATTCTAATGAGCATCGATATGGAACGCTAGTTAAAGATTTTTACCAAACAATGCCTCAGGTGTCCTATTATCAAGAATTAACGCACACCCTGACAGCCAATTAGAAAACAGTATTCCATTCCACCGGGGGATAATTTATTATGATGTCCTATGCTGTGGGGGACGCTAAAGCTAATTCCAGACATTTGATCGTACTGGCAATAAAGTATCTTGATCCTGATCTTGACCCTAGTAGAAATTATTAGGTAGAGCAGGGGTGGGCAATTATTTTGGCCAAGGGGCAACATTGGCTTTCAGATTTTGACTAACAGGCCGGGTGTTAACAGTTAACGAACTGATGTTGATAAATTGGCAAGTCTCAAGCCAGTAGCCTCACTTTCTTCAGAGGACATGTTAATATGCAGGTTTAAAAGGGTGGAATTTGCTTTTCATGATCATACAACACATTTGATAACACATCTGGCCCCCGGGCCTTAGTTTGCCCAGGTATGGAATAGAGTAAAGGGTCGCTAAAGCTGTCTGCACACCGGCTCCAATAGCATTGTGGAGCACTAATGCAGAGAGCTAATATTGGCAGACTGTCTGTAATAGAGATTGCCAAGATACGTCACCGAATGGTCATAAATGTCATCAACGGCGCCATCTTGACCCGGAGATAGCGGTTAGTTCACAGAATTCTGTGGGTTAGTTAAGCTAGGTTCCGGGGCAAACCCAGAATGCATTGCGGCTATCCATGGAGATGACAACACGTCAGCAATCTCTATGGTAATCAGCATTTTAATGCCCCCCCCCAGGTCTGCATCAGCTGATCAGCAGCACAAAGCATCATGGGAGGTGTGGCTCCGGACTCCGGGACTGGGGGGTGAAGGCCCCAGACGGGGGTGGGGGTGGGTGGTTCTGTTCGGCTGCTTCGTCATCACCGGCTTCTCCTACGCCTTCCCCAAAGCCGTCAGCGTCTTCTTCAAGGAGCTCATCAAGGAGTTCCACGTGGGCTACAGCGACACGGCCTGGATCTCGTCCATCATACTCGCCATGCTCTACGGCACAGGTAGGGGGCGCCATCATACTCCGTGTGCGTGTGTGTGTGTGTGTGGAGTAGCTCTTGGCCGTGTTTATTTTGTCTAAGTAGCTCTCAGAGGAAAAAAGGTTGGAGACCCCTGCTATACACACACACACACGTATACTGTATGTTGTCTGCCACAGGTTCTCTATGCACTATCCTATACACGGACATACACACACACACACACACACAAACACACACACACACACACACACACACACACACACACACACGCGCGCGTATACGTCCTCTGCCCCAGGTCCTCTATGCAGTATCCTATACACAGACACGCACACACGTATATGCACACACACACACACACACACACTAATATATGTCCTCTGCCCCAGGTCCTCTATGCAGTATCCTATACACAGACACACACACACACACGTATATGCGCACACACACACACTAATATATGTCCTCTGCCCCAGGTCCTCTA
>JAODXP020000015.1:16337000-16354500 GCA_027497455.2 Sardinella longiceps | reverse complement strand
CAGAGGAGATGCAGGAGATCAGCGCCGCCCTGAAGGAGGAGCATGAGGAGGAAGGGGCGGGCACTAGTGGATCCTCCTCTTCCTCCTCAGCCACAGGCACCGCCTCCCAGAGCACCTCTGGCTCCAGTGGCTCCACTTCCCCGGCAACAAGCCCCACCACCCCCGTCGCTGAGGCGACCACAAGCCCTGCCCCCGTTGCCGAGGCAACCACCACTAAGGTAGAGGTAGAGAAGACCCCGCCTCCAGAGGAGAACAAACCAACAGAGGGGGGCGAGGCCAACGGCCCACAGGTGGAGCCGGAGTCCTCGCTCTGAGGAAGCGGGAAAAAAGCATCTTGTTTCCATGGAAACGGAACACTCAAGAACTCTCCCCTTTAAAAGGGCCGGAGGAAGATTGTGGAATGTGATGAAAAGGACTCCAGAACTATCCGTCTGATCACAGAGTGTTCTTTCCTGGGAACTATCTCTTGCACTTAAAGCCATAGTCCATCTGGCACCCAATGCTAACTCAGCTGGGCTGGACTGGGACCAAAAATGGCCATGGTGGCCCACCATGACTTTATTCAATAATAACTTCAAGGCAAGCTAAAATAATACTTTGAGTTGGACACATTGCATGAACATGAGATATTTAATTGGAGTCTATCCCTCAAGTAAATTATGATTTAACTATGAAAGCCCCAGCCCAAAAATCTATCCTATCCTATCCCATGGGCAGTTCATGGCTGGGTACCGGGAAACTAAACTGAAACTTGCGTCTTGTGTGTGTAGGGTTCAAAGGTCATTGGAACACTGCTGTAGGGCCCAAAGGTCACCGGAACACTGCTGTTGGGTTCAGAGGTCATTGGAACACTGCTGTAGGGCTCAAAGGTCATTGGAACACTACTAGGGACAGCACCAGAACTCTGGAACAGTTCAACTATTCTGAACCCATGAGCTCAGTTTGACATGGATGTGTGCTTATGTTTACATAGGACCTACTGTCGTACAGCACAACTATTTATCTAGTCTGTTTACTGTTTTTTTGTGTTTTTATTTATTTATTTATTTATCTATTTATTTGTTATAGATATGAGGATACTGTTGATAACTTTACTGTATATTTATTGTCTATGACTTCTGTCTGTCATTTCCATCTTATTCCAATTGAGGGTTTGTTTTATTTGCTAGCAGATTATATCTCTGCTGCCAACCTACTAGTCCAGTGGACTAAGGACAGGTCAGTCTATTGTACTGGACTAAATGGACTAATTATAAGGACAGATCTATGTACTGAACTAAATGGACTAATTATAAGGACAGGTCTATGTACTGGTCTATGTACTGGACTAAATAGACTACCGGTAATTATAAGGACAGGTCAGTCTATTGTACCAGTGGACTAAGGATAGGTTAGTCTTTCCTACTGGTCCAGTGGACTAGCCTGGGCGAAAGCGACTGTTGACTAAGTCATACAGTCTGGCCCAACGCAATTGAAATAGGTTTCCATTTGGATATGACGTATTCTCTCGCCTGGCTCTCACGCCTACAACTTTCGCTTTCAGTATTAACAGATCTCTGATCTATTTTGACATTGTAGTGGCAATAAATCCTCAAGATCATGGATGCTAATGTCATGTACCAATTTTGTGAATGTAATTTGAAAGTGGGGTGGAGAATAACAAACGTGTTATCCTGTCGGACTACAAAAATTTGAGACATCGCTCTAAACTGTGTGCTGATTGGCTAAACTGTAGAGTAACCGAGGGAAAGGCAGCTAGGGGGGCTTGGTCCAGACTACTACGGAGATAAAATGTTTAGATGAGGTAGGTAGGATGGCATCGCCAGGCTACCAGTGGACTCTATAAGGAGCAGGACACAATCACTGGACTATGGACAGGTTAGTCTACCTCATAAGTTGGTTTATTTAGACTCTACAGGGTCTTTAGTAGGGCAACACATCAGGGTGACTCTTGAGTGATGATGTGCTCTAGTACTCCAACACTTATTATTTGGAGTAGATGATGGTAGATATCTAGTCTGGAGACCTACCTATTGCATCTCTCGTAGCGGAAGCATCGTTTACTATTGTCCAGAGACGTTTATTGGGCGCTACGAATGTCTTATCATAGCGTCTGTACATACAGTAGCTCAGAAAGGATACCAGAGCCACCACATGACGTAAAATGCAATCGAGGGCCGTACTAGCCCCTTTTTGTTCTGTGATTGGATACTGAAAGCATGCGAGAAAATCGGCCATGGTCACCATGCTGTTTTGCAGAGTGAAATGAAATAAGCACGCAAAGGAGCATGGAAACTCCCAGGCTATCTAGCTACCTTTGTGCGATTTGTACGGCCCTCGATTGCATTTTACGTCACGTGGTGGCTCTGGCATTGGCTCCGAGGTATGTACAGACGCTCTGATAGACATTCGTAGCGCCCAATAAACGGCTCTGGACAATAGTACACGATGCTTCCGCTACGAGAAATGCAATAGGTAGGTCCCCAGACTAAATATCACTTGTGATTTTAGTTTGGCATTTGCCAGGCTAGTAGATATCTGGATTTATGCAACACACACACATACACACACACACACAAAACACACAGTGTGGTCAGTTCTCTGATACTGTCATTTGGATGTGCCTTACCTCAGGAGGTTACACTGATACATATTGAGACTGTAGAACTCTAAATAAAGGGATTCTTTAATTTAGCCTTGTGTTTGTGGGTGTGTGTGCTTGTGTTTGTTTGTTTGTTTGTTTGTTTGGGCTGTTTTCTGGCAACTAGACGCGAGACAGGTGAGTCTACTGAGAGGAGACAAGAGAGCCAGCCACAGTGCTCCCCCCGGTCTTCAACTGTCCCATTTGAAACAGGCCTGTGTGTGTGTGTGTGTGTGTGTGTTTGAGAGACCACTGTACTGTGCTGTGTGTGAGTGTGTTAGACAGACCACTTGGTTCTGCTTGTGTGAGTTTGTGTCGCTAAGCTCCTTAGCTCACGATAACTGTGAAGATATATTGTATTTACACTAATCTCTCCCTCTAGCCTCCCCCACAACTCTGCTAGCATCGCCTAGCCTAGTCTAGCGTGTGAAGCTAAGATCCACTCTGAGGACAGCTAATAGGATCAGGTGATGCTAGTTAGCCTCCACTAGCGTCGCCTAGACTAGCCTAACCTAGTGTGTGAAGCTAAAAGACCCACTCTGAGGACAGCTAATAGGATCAGGTGATGCTAGCGCCAGTTAGCCTCCGCTAGCAGCCCTATCAGTTGGCAGCATTGACTTGTGATGCTATCAGACATGTCCAGGGGTCAAGGGTCAGGTGTGTGTGTGTGTGGGACTTAGGCCAGTCCAACATAGTCAGGTGGGGAATGTGTGTGTGGGCATAGGGTTGTCAGACCCCTCAGTGAGTGAGTGTGTGTCGGCATGTCACGTCCACCAGTACAGAGGAAGCGACCACACACACACATACACTCAATCCTCTTAGTGTAGGATTTAAGGATGTAGCTGGTGGTCACCTTCCCATACACTCACTTTAAGTAGGCCTACTCTACTCACTCTCTCTCTCTCTATCACACACACACACACACACACACTCACACAAAGGCCCAGTCCCTACTCCCGTAACACTAATAGCACTTGGTTTTGGCTTGTTGGCTCTGCTGAAACTCCTCCCACTGTTAAAGCCGAGAAAGATATTGGGGATATTTTCAGTCCCCAGTGGGATCTGAAGCCCTCATCTCAGTCACTCCATCATCCAGAAATAAAGGAGACCACTGCTAAATCAGAGCAATGCTGAACTAGGGGACTACTGGTACTGCACAACATTACCACTAGGGGTGCTGGAGTGTTTAGATTGGCAGTGTCCCAAACGCCTGGACATATTTATTCTCAAAAAATTCTCTAAAATTCTCAAACGCCTGGACATATTTATTGAATTAATCTCTTTTTTTTTTTTTTGCAAAAACAGAGACTACTTTCACCTTGGTAGGTGCATTTTGCAAAACTCATTCACTCCTATACACATACTCATACAGTAAGGGAAAGTGATTTTAGTATTCTGTATGTGTGTGTGTGTGTGTGTGATAGCAGAATAGGAGTGTGTAAAGAAACAATAAGTGGCAGCTTGCATAAACACACTGTTTTAACCACTTTTTTCTCATTTGTAGTAAGGTGTCTGTTGGTGTCCTCTATGTACAGTCATTGGTTGGTGTTACATAGATTTTGGGGTGACATTTGGAGCATGTTTAAAAACACACACACACACACACACACACACACACACACACAGTTTAAAGGTCCGCCCCCAATTGGTTAGCAGTCATGGCCAACATTTGGGCCAAATTTCCTTGCATCTACAGTACTGACTACTCTCAAGTAACTCGAGCAATAGAGCTCTTGTTGGAATTGACCGAAGTTGTCATTTAACTACTGGTGAATAGCTACCAACTTAACTAAAGAAAAACAGGCAACCAACTTAATTATTACCAAAATAAATATCTACCCAACTAAAACAATCGTTTTATAAATTCAACATTTGACTTGGAATGGCATATCCCTATACTAGATCAAAGCCAACCACAGGAACGTGTGTGTATTTGTGTGTGTGTGTGTGTAAGCTGTAAGCTAGAGAAATACACACACACATGGAAGAAAGGAATACAAGTAGATCATTTATTTACACAATTACAGCGGTGATACAAACTTGTAGAGGCTCAGAATGTGTCAGAGCTTACTTGAGAACAGTGGTGTGTGTGTGTATGTGTGTGTGTGCGCGTGTGTGTGTGTTCTCCTGCCCACCCCACCCAGTGAATAGAGGAGTTGTGGAGCGTCAGGGAAGCTCAAGGGGAGTAATCCCCAGGGTCCGAGTGCCTGCGTGTTCACACCACTGTCTGGTCAGTGTAGAGGAGACGTGTCTGCATCACTCACACACACCTTTATCACACACACACACACACCAGTGTCTGATCAGTGTAGAGGAGGGCACAGACATCTCTGCATCGCATCCCACACACACACACACACACCAGTGTAGAGGAGAGCACAGGCGTCTCTGCATCTCATTGCATCACAGACACACACAGACACACACACACACACACACACACACACACCTTTATGTAGCTTGACTGCTACAGATTTGCGACCACAAAACCATTAACACTCACGTTTGGTGGGGGACATTCACACACAAACATACATGTGAAAACAGACAAACACACATGCACACACACACACACACACACACACACACACACACACCCCTCAATGCTCAGTAGACAGATAGGCAGGCAGGAATCGCTGCACTGCAGGTCAGTGGAGCCTTGTGTGGCCTTGAAACTGGGCCATTGCAGTGGAGCTGCAGGGGCCCTTGGACAGCCCCACCCCAAAACCCCTCCCCCTCCACCAGAGCATGCAGGAGGGGATTCGGAGAGGGGTGGGGGTGGTGTGGGGTGAAGGTGTTTAGGGGTCAAAGGTCGGGGGAGTTCAATAAATATAATAAAAATGGAGATCAAATAAAAGCCTCAGCGCTCAGGACCAGATGCAGACGGAATGTTCAAACGGCAGGTCGAAGGTCAAAGGTCAGACTAAGGTTCCACACACACGCACAGAGGTCCAGGGGCACAAAACATCCCTTTATAGTCCGCAGAGGTGGCATGGACGAGTGTGTGTGTGTGTGTGTGTGTGTGTGTGTGTGTGTGTGTGTGTGTGTGTGGTCCAAACTCAGGATCCAGGTAAGCAGCCGTGTGAGAAACAGGAGGTGTGGGGGGTTCTGGGGCAGAGTTTTATTGAGCAACTTATTTTTCCATTGGTCCAGTTGCCGTGGTTGAGTTGAGTTGAGCTGCAGTGGTCAAGTTGGGTCGTTTTGCGGTGGCCGAGTTGTGTTGTGTTGAGTTGAGTTGCGGTTGTCTAGTTGTGTTGAGTCGAGGTGGCCGAGTTGTGTAGCTGTGGCCGAGTTGAGTCGAGTTGCGGTGGTCGAGTTGAGTCGTGTTGAGTCGTGTTGCGGTGGTCGAGTTGTGTTGAGACGAGTTGCAGTGGTCTAGTTGTGTAGCTGTGGTCGAGTTGAGTTGAGTTGCGGCGGTCTAGTCAAATCTAGCGGAGTCGTTTTGCGTGGTCTAGTTGTCCTGATCTGGATTGAAGGGTTTTCCCCAACTGTGGCTTGGTACCGCTGTGGTACACACACACCATGAGGAGACGGACTGGGTCTGGGAGAGGACACACACACACACACACACACAGTGGAACTTTATTAATTAACACACTTGAATGTTTCGAAATTCAACATGCACAGAGAAGAATTGCAGACACATAACTCTGTGTGTGTTTGTGTGTGTGTGTGTGTGGACAAGTCTGCAGTTCAATAAGTGGCATTTCATTTAGTGACAACAGACTAGACAAGATTACTGACATTAGTTCAAGTGAGCATGGCAAAATAAAGTTAGGCCACAACAAGTCCAAAAACTGTTAGTTTTTAGCTGCGGTATGCTATCAGAGATACGGCCCTTTGCTTGTATTGACTACAGTAGCACATGTTCAAGGACAGTGTTTTTGGCCCAAAGTGTTGATTTGTTGGTAGACATTATTACAGTAGGCTTATTTAGTAAGATTATTTTGCTAATATCTCGTCATTTCATAATATCAAATTGTAATGTGCCGTGTTGCTCTATCTTGGACAATATGCAAAGATCTTTGCCTCCAACTTCAATCCAATGAATCAAAGTCGTTTTTTGTTACGTTTCAAGTGGACATGACATTAGTTTTACCACTGAATCTCAGTTGCAAAGATAAATGGAATGGACTAGTGTGTGTGTGTGTGTGTGTGTGTGTATGTATGTATGTATGTATAAGAGGTACTCACCTCAGACGAGGACGTGGTGCTCATCTACTAGGCATGATGATGGAAGGGAATGCTATTCTGGGGTGAAGAGGAAACATGTTACAGAACAGTCTCCACAAACACCTCTCTCACTCTCACACACACACACACACACACACACACACACAGTTCCTACTCACATACAGCCTACACATACGTGCGCATACACACAGTATACAGACCCCAGTTGCAACTCACACACATGACATACACACCCACACATGCACTCACACAACAGTTCTCAGCTCTCACATGCATGCATGCACACACACACACACAAACTTAGGAGTCAGTACAGCACATAATCAAAAATACTTTGTGTTAGTAATGTTGCAGTGTTTGCACACACAGGCACGCACATCTTTTAACTAGTGCTAGCAAAAATAACTGATTAATCACGTGATTAATCCAAAAATTTAACTCGCATTAGAGAAAAGTTAACTCAGATTAATGCTGATGGATATGGTTCTACTTTCATGGCATGTATTATGTTTAATTGCAGATAGAAAATGGCTCAGCAATCAAGTCAAACTTCAAAAATTATGGCCTAGCTCCTGACTGTCCAACAACATGTTTGGGGAATCCTTGGGGGTAGGGGCAGTGTTGGGCAAGCTACTCAGTAAATGTAGCAAGCTTAGCTACCAGTTACTCCACATTATATGAAGCTTCACTACACCAAAGCTACTGGAAGACAAAATGTAGCAAGCTAAGCTATGAAAAAATGTCAGAAGTAGCTTAACTATTGTGAAGCTACTTTTTAATACACAAAAAGGCCTATAGATAACTCCTGTGCTACAACCAAATATTGATGACCAAACTATCAGGTCTCTCAAACAGACAGTAACTAACTAATTCTATCTAAATGTATACTTTTATATGGGTAAATAAAATATCACCGGATCACCGATTGCCACAAAAATGGAATAAGTTCTTACTCATCCCAATACACACGTTGTCGAAACATTTAATCCAAATCCATACAGCACTTTTCGAGTTATGTTGTACACAGACACACACGCGCCGGCAAAAGCATAACCTCCTTGGCAGAGGTAATAATTAATTACGTTAAATTGATGATAGAAGACACAATTGATTTTTGTTTTCATTATGGGCACATTTTTAAATTATGGCAATAAATGCATCACAGTACTGTTAAGAACTGATCCTCTGTGCATGGCCTTGATGAAAGATTTGCTGTTGTGAACTGATGCCCTGAAAATGTAGCTAATGGGTAAGTTACCACACTACATGGCCAAAAAAGCAGCTACACTACTGAAAAGCTATCAGATTGAGAAAATAGCTACACTACAGCCAAGCTACTCAAAAATGTAGTTAAACTAGTAGCTTCACTACTTGTAGCTAGCTACTGCCCAACACTGGGTAGGGCAGAGGTGTGAATTGCCCCATTTGAGAAGAAAAAAGCCAACTATTTAGTATCAGGACAGGGCAAAATAAGGATCCTAGCATCCTAATTCTTACTGGAGAAAATGAGTAGTGGTTAAAAGTGATTAATAATTGCAACATTTTGTGATTAATCAGATTAACTTTTTTCATCGTTTGACAGCACTACTTGTAACTCATCTTATAGCACAGAGTACACACACACACACACACACACACACACAGGGATGTCCCGATCCAGCTTTTTGCACTTCCGATCCAATACTCATATTGTAGCTTTTAGTATTGGCCGATCCCAGCCGATCCAAGCATGTATTAAAGGCTTAGGCTACTTATTTAGTTGTCAGTCAGACTCATGTTGAAAAGGGTTTTACTCTTAAAGTAGGCCTATGTTCAGGTTAACACTTAATTTTGATAAAAGTGTAAAGAGATGCACAATGATCTGAATTTCAATAAAATTAATATTTGAAGTAAAATATTTTATCATTAAGTAACTGACTATGAACATTTGTTGGAAAAGAGACAGTGAAGATTCTTAATAATAGGCTAGGCTGGCATCAAAAACTTGGCAATATACATTCCTTATTATAGCCTAATTATAAAGTTTTCTGCCATCTGACAGACAAGGATAAATAACTCAATCAAATAACTCCATGATCCGATCCAAAATATTGGATCGGGACTTCCTACACATACACACACACACACACACACACACACACACACACACACACACACACACACACACACACACACACACACACCATCATCCTCACACAGGCAGCAGGTGTTTAAAAGCTTTGTGTTAGTAATGTTGTAGTGTTAAACAAATTACAAACGCGCACGCGCGCACACACACACACACACCCTTAGGCTGTAAAAGACTAGTCTGGTACACGTGTGATTGGTGGGATGAGCAGACAGGGTGTTTATTAGAGCTGTGATTGGGTGGCGTGCAGACAGGGGGCGGGTCATCCAGAGTGGGCGGGGCTATGGGGTACCTGAGAGGTGGACATGCGTGTGATTGGTGGGATGAGCAGACAGGGTGTTTATTAAGAGCTGTGATTGGCTGGTCATCCGGAGTGGGCGGGGCTATGGGGTACCTGAGAGGTGGACATGCGTGAGGTATCCTGGCGACCGGTCAGGTCCGATGACGACACGTTCACTGGAGCCCCTCGATGCAGACGCATGCTCACTTTACGCTCGCGTTCCACACCCGTCACCGGCCGCGGAGACAGCGTGTTCGCTAAAGGAGGGAGAGAGAGAGAAAGTTAGCAAAACAGTGTGTGTGTGTGTGTGTGTGTGTGTGTGAGTGTGTTCTCACCGGTGTGTGCCGTGGGCATGAGTTGCGTGGGCTGGGTGGAGTCTTGTGAGTGTGCTTGTGTCTGTGTTCTCACCCGTGTGTGCCGTGGGCATGAGTTGCGTGGGCTGGGTGGAGTCTTGTGAGTGTGCTTGTGTCTGTGTTCTCACCGGTGTGTGATGTGGGCATGAGCGGCGTGGATTGGGTGGAGTCCTGTGAGAGTGTGTGTGTGTGTGTGTGTTCTCACCGGTGTGTGATGTGGGCGTGAGTGGCGTCGGTTGGGCGGAGTCCTGTGAGTGTGTGTGTGTTCTCACCGGTGTGTGATGTGGGCGTGAGTGGCGTCCTGTGAGTGTGTGTGTTCTCACCGGTGTGTGATGTGGGCGTGAGCGGCGTTGGCTGGGCGGAGTCCTGAGAGGGGCGTGGTCTGGCGGATGCTGAGGGCAGTCCTCTCGCTCCGGGCGCTCGACCGTGTCGCAAACGCTCTTCTCGCTCCCGCCTCTCGCGATCCGTGTCTTCCGCTGCCCCCGGGTTAGCGCCCTAACACACACACACACACACACACACACACACACACACATTACTACCATGTCATGTCACCCGAGTGTGAGAAACATTGCTTAAGTTTTGTTGTCAGGCCAACAGTAGGATCGGTAGGACACTGAAATGTTCAAATTAGCATGAATACATTTATCTCCATAAACATCTAGAACCTAACCTTTGATCCTTATACCTGTACAGAAGTTAATGTAGTCTGCCTCTGCATAGGCAGAACACCAAGGCATTAGGTTCTACGTGGCTGTGCATTAGAACACTACGGATACGCAGAAGACATTCGGTTCTACGTAGCTGTGCATTAGAACACTGCGGATACGAAGAAGGAATTAGGTTCCAAGCATCCAAAAAATGCTCAACTCTAAAATCAAGCATTGTCAATCAGACTGTAAAAATCGTATTGTATGGCTTTCCAAGAGTTACGACAGAAGAATTTTCTCCAAGTAAAAAAAAAAACCCCAACATATCCGACTTCAGATATCTGACTACATGCGACTACTCATTTGGGCCTCTTGCTTTTGCATTGAAACCAGCATAATACACCAGAAATACACCTGCACCCATACACACACACACACACACACATACACACACAGGAGCATGTTCCATGGAACCAGTATAATACACCAGTAATACACCTGCACCCATAGGTCTTTTTACAAGCCCCACACACACACACTTACAAACTTGAGCATGTTCCAGTCGAAGACGTAGTCGTAGGAGAAGCCCTGGCGGTGGAAGAGGTTCCTGAAGAGCTGCCTCAGGTATGAGTAGTCGGGCTTGTCATCGAAGCGCAGGGAGCGGCAGAAGTTAAGGTAGGTGGCAAACTCCGCTATAGACACACACACACACACACACACACATTCAGTGATCACACATGTATATATATATATATGCGTGTGTGTGTGTGTGTGTGTGTGTGCACACTTACATGGATATTCCTTACATAGCACCTCTATGGGTGTGTGTGTTTAAGTGTGTGTGTATGTGTGCGTGTATGCACTTACATGGGTACCCCTTACACAGCACCTCTATAGGTGGGTGTATGTGTGTCTGTGTGTGTGTATACTGTATGTGTGTGTGTGTGTGTGTGTGTGTGTAGACTAACATGGATACCCCTTACACAGCACCTCTATAGGTGTGTGTATGTGTGTGTGTATGTGTGTGTGTGTATACTGTATGTGTGTGTATACTGTATGTGTGTGTGTGTGTGTAGACTTACATGGATACCCCTTACACAGCACCTCTATGGGTGTGCGTGTGTGTGTATTTATACTGTGTCTATGTATTTACACTGTGTGTGTGTGTGTGTGTGTGTGTGTGTGTGTGTGTGTGTAGACTTACATGGATACCCCTTACACAGCACCTCTATGGGTGTGCTCATTTTCTTCTCGCTGATGCGTTCATATTTCTGCCTCTTGGTGGCGGCCTTGAGTCCTTGCCATGGCAACGACCCCAGGTTAAAATACATCAGCACGTAGCCCAGAGACTCCAGGTCATCACGCCGGGACTGCTCTGTACACACACACACACACACACACACGTGAGTACCACACACACTTATGAGAGCTGAGGGGACCAGGTTTACCACATTCAACATTCACCATGCATCAAATCAGTGTTAGGAAATCAAACATATACATATAATCACATTGTCCCTGTGTGTGTGTGTGTACCTGTGTGTGACATATTTGTGCCCAAGTGTGTGTTCATGGAAGCGTATCGTGCAGTGCTGGTGAGGTTCTTGTTCTCCCTGTAGGGGATGTTCTGGGGTGTGTGTGTGTGTGTGTGTGTGTGTGTGTGTGTGTGTGTGTGTGTGTGTGTGTGTGTGTGTGTTTACTGATGCCCAGGTGTGTGTTGATGGAGGCGTATCGGGCAGTGCCAGTGAGGTTCTTGTTCTCGCGGTAGGGGATGTGCTGGTGTGTGTGTGTGTGTGTGTGTGTGTGTGTGTGTGTGTGTGTGTGTTTACCGATGCCCAGATGTGTGTTGATGGAGGCTAGGGTGCATCAGTTGCCCCACTTTTTAAAAATTTTGTGAAATTCAACTTGTACCTAGAATCATTTTTTTACACTTACTAAAATGAACTTCCATGAGAAATTTCATCAAATTTGATGAATGTCTAAGGGGTCCACCGAGCCTCTGAAGTTTTCTATTAAAACCGGGCCGAAAATATCAGTTTTTCTCAAATAACGCCAAAAATATTGGATTTAGCCCTATAATGTCAATGAGAGTTGAATATAAATATGGACATTGCGCATCTTTTGGTACTAGTAGTATGTCTGTATCTTCTTGACTTTCCGAGATATGACAATTGTGTCAATTTTTCTGTTGAAAACAATGTAAATTGCCTCAATAACAGCAAAGTAGGCCAACAATGAAATCTGAAATCTACTTGATTCATTTGCAAAATCATAAAAGGCAATTACTATAACAACATATAACTTAATTATTTTATTTTGGAACTATGAACACCATAAACTTTAAAATCATAGATAAGCTACAAATCTTTTAAAAACGTAGGCCTATAAGTTGCATAAAAATCACAATTCTGAATATGATATGGCTGGGTGCTAAAAGTGTTCAAATAGGCTATAGGTAGAAACAAAAATGCAAAATATGTTTCCAATACATGATGATTTAGGGGTGCCACCTAACATCTGCTTTTGTTGGATGATGTCGTAAAAAAGTGCTCAATAGTCACAATTGAGATTTGACGTAAACAAGACTGCAGCCAAAGAAAACTGAGGATTTTGTTTTTATCTAAGCAATATGTAATAATAGGCGTAGGCTACATACCCATCATATCAGTAGTTGTGTCTTTGTATACTTTGTATTCTACTCAATTCAATTGAATTTATAGGGATTTGGTGCTCATTAGGCTACATCCAATATTAGCTAGCAAAAGCAAACCAATCAGGCATGTGGAGTGATTAATGCCCAGTTGACATGCAAGTTGCTGCTGGACTGGTGCTGTGCTGATATGGTTGTCAACATGGTAAATGACACCACTGTGTCAAACATCTCTCAGCAGCCTGTTTTACCATACAGCTCTCACTGGGCTGACCAATACTCCAGCACCACATTGGTGAGGTCCTCCTGAACAAGGTTTTCACTGACCTGAAGGTGGAATCATTACGCTTGTCACCGGTTACCTCGTTCACAATGTTTGATAGAGCCATGGAACCTGTTACCACAAGAATCTAACAGCCAGTCCTGCATTCCTGGCAACACCAAGCAACCACTCTTGGGAAAAGTACATGCTGAATTTGTTAAGTGCACCAAAGGAGGGACTAACCATAAGCAAACACACTAGTGTAATGGATACCAACTACCTGGACTAGCTGGAGGTATAATGTAGTACCTCCTCAGCATATCCTTAAGAACACTTAACCGTTGAGTTGGAAGCCTGGGCTTTTCAGCTCAGTGGTTAGGTAATTCGATTCACATGCCATGGGTTTGTTGTATTTCACAAAGTGGCGGCTTTGAGACTTGTGAGTGGTCAAACTGACTTTGGCTACATTGGTGCCGTGACCTGGATGGGAGTGAGGATTTATTGCCTGGGCAAGCTGGCGGTAGTATGTGGTAAATCCTCACACCCCTAGCCTTAAGAAGGCTTCTAACCATTAAGGCTTCTTGGAAGTCTTTTCAAAATGGTGGTTAGAATGTTCAACTGCCATGCCTTGAGTTTGTTGTAGTTGTAGTTGAGGTCTGTGATCTGTGTAAGACCAACTTTGACTGCAATGGTGCTGTGAATCTGATGGCAGTGAGTATTTACAGGTTTGGTTTTATGGACATTGCAAATGGTGCAAACAGTTTAGTTTAAGACCATGACTACCTTCAACTCTGGTTTATATGCGTATTCCAATGGCAAACTGACCAAAATGCATATCTCGAAAACCGTTGAAGCTACACATATAAAACTGGTACCAAAAGATGCGTAATATATTCAACTTTCATTGATACTATAGGTCTAGAGGCATTATTTTCAAAGTTATTTGTGAAAAACTGTTTTTTTCTATGTGTTGTCGAGGTAATGACTTTAAAGGCTTGGTGGACCCCTTAGACATGATTCAATCCAGAAAATATTTCACAGATATTCTTTTCTTTACTATTGTCATATTTTAAAATTGGGTACAAGTTGAATTTCCAACATTGGGGCAACTGATGCACCCTAATGGAGGCGTATCGTGCAGTGCCGGTGAGGTTCTTGTTCTCGCGGTAGGGGATGTGCTGGTGTGTGTGTGTGTGTGTGTGTGTGTGTGTGTGTGTGTTTACCGATGCCCAGATGTGTGTTGATGGAGGCGTATCGGGCAGTGCCGGTGAGGTTCTTGTTCTCGCGGTAGGGGATGTGCTGGTGGGTGCGGGCGTCGCGGTACTTCTTGGCCAGGCCGAAGTCGATGATGTAGACCAGGTTGCCTTTCTTGCCCAAACCCATCAGGAAGTTATCGGGCTTCACGTCTCGGTGGATGAAGTTCTTGGAATGGATGTACTCAATCCGACTGATCTGGAGAGATAGACAGAGACAGACAGACACACACACACACACAACCATTAATTATGTGTGTGTTGGGAAGGATATGTGTAACTGTGCGTAATAGTGTTGTCTGTGTGTGTGTGTGTGTGTGTGTGTGTGTGTGTGTGTGTGTGTATGTATGTATGTATGTTGTAGAGCCATAGTGTGTGTACTTGTTAACTGTAACTGCATTATTTATGAGTGAGAGTGTGTGTGCGTGTGTATATACAGTGAGAGTGTGTGTGTGTGTGTGTGTGTGTGTGTGTACATACCATCTGGTCTGCCAGGAGTAGGACAGTCTTGAGGCTGAACTTGCGGGAGCAGAAGTTAAAGAGATCCTCCAGACTCGGCCCCAACAGCTCCATCACCATGACATTATAGTCACCCTCTGCACCGCACCACTTGATAGTGGGGATACCAACTGGAACACACACACACACACACACACACACACACACACCACCACCACATTATAGTCACCTTCTGCACCGCACCACTTTATAGTGGGGATACCAACTGGAACACACACACACACACACACACACAACCATCACATTATAGTCTCCTTCTGCCCCGCACCACTTTATAGTGGGGATCCCAACTGTACTACACACACACACTTGCTCTGTATGTGCAGTTGTGGGTGTTTGGTCTTCACACACACACACACACACACACACACACACACACACACACACACACACACACACACACTCACCTCCGCCTTGCATCATCTTGTAGATCTTGCTCTCTATGTGCAGTTGTGGGTGTTTGGTCTTCACACATTCTAGCTTGATGGCCACTTCCTCCCCCACTGAGATGTCCGTGCCTAGAGGCGGGACAAGAGAGCTGTTAGCCAATCAGAAAACACATCACATTCAAAACCATCTAATCACATACATAGGCCTAGCTGGTCACTCAGGTTGTGTGAAGAGAGAAAAAATACTTCCACACAGTCCCAACACACACACACACACACACACACACACACACACACACACACACAAAACCACACACACACTTCTGAAGCGAAAATGCTCAATGGAACTGTGTGAATTTGACTGTCTTTTCAATTAGTCTGAACACTTTCATTCGCCAAAGCCACGCCCCCTTAGTTACAATCACTAAGCCCACCAAGCTTTTCACCCAACCCAATGTGTGGATAAAGCTAGAGAGAGAGAGAGAGAGACCAGAGAGAGAGAGAGAGAGAGAGAGAGAGAGAGAGAGAGAGAGAGAGAGAGAGAGAGAGAGAGAGAGAGAGTATTAGTAAAACGGAGCCAGTATACCCAACGTCTCCTAACACGACCCAAAGTCTCCTGACGTCTCCTAACGCCATCCATTGTCTCCTAACACCACCCAATTACCAAAACATCTCCTAACGCCATCCATTGTCTCCTAACTAGTTGTAGGCATAGATAGACAAACTTGGGCACCAAGTATCAGGGGGGTATCGTATTTTTGGCTTTTTTTCCTCGGTTTTACAATCGCATTCCAAGAAGAGAGGGAGAAAACCTCAAATCTGAGGTTCGCTCAAATTCGCCTAACATAACGAACGTTTGCGAACATAGGCGAACGGTCTGAAGAAAATACATCCAGTAGAGCATTGTATTTTATCAGCATGCCTCACAGCAACTTTGTCTCACATTAATAGCCTCCTACGAGTAATTTCTACTCAGTTTGCCATTTTCGTTTACAGTTTAGAACGAACATTTTAGAACATTGCACGAAATCGTTCAGATTCCACTGTTAAATGCGAACATGTTTGCAGTGTATGTTGGCGTATGTTAGGTGAATTTGAACGCACGCCTGGCCTAGGGCTGTGAGGAGGCTAGAACTCGCGCTGCTCCTTCAGGAACGGACCACCCAACGGTTCCTAATAGAACCCTAAAGGAATGTGTTCTTGCACCAGCAGCAGCCCAAAGGAATCTGTTCCTCTTGAAGGAGTCGGAACAGAACTGTTTACACAGCAGCAGAGCAAGTCCAGGCCCGCCCTGGCTCTCTCTGTGTGTGTGTGTGTGTGTGTGTGTGTGTGTGTGTGTGTGTGTGTGTGTGTGTGTGTGTGTGTGTGAGAACAATTACATAAGGACCCTCTGAACCCCAAGTGGAGAAATTTAAGGGGTGGGAGTATTTTGTGTGTGTGTGTGTGTGTGTGTGTGAATGAGAGAGAGAATCCTGAGTACAGAGGGGTGTGAGCGCCACTGGCACAAACATAGCAGGCCTAGTATGTGTGTGTGTGTGTGTCTGTTCAGGTAGTGTTCAAAAACATATCACCAGACAACATAAGTGCGTGTGTGTGCGTTTAGGTGGAACCATTGGATGACACAAATTATTGTGTGTGTGTGTGTGTGTGTGTGTGTGTGTGTGTGTGTGTGTGTTTAGGGGTTGGCAAGTCTGAGGGCTATACAGGCAGGGCCCCATCATTCACAACCCTGGGCACCTCCAGGCATGACGAGGACCTCTTACTGGCACAACAATCACCCCTGTCCATCCCATTCCTACACACACACACACACACACACACACACACACACACACACACACCCCATGGCATGACGAGGACCTCTTACTGGCACAACAATCACCCCTGTCCATCCCATTCCTACACACACACACACACACACACACACACACACACACACACCATGGCATGATGATGACCTCTTACAGGCACAACAATCACCCCTGTCTATCCCATTCCTAGACACACACACACACACACACACACCAACACCAGCTAGCTGTGTAAAGTACTTCAGCAGAACACACGATTACTACGGCTGGCTGACAAGGACTTGACACCTCTATACATCTCTCACACACACACACACACACACACACACACACACACACACACACACACACAATCAGCTGATGGGGATTT